>OY740779.1:42297194-42683477 GCA_963513935.1 Aphrophora alni
ACACCCCCTCAGGGACTCATCTCTAGTGAGCACAGGCTCTGCAATACCGAGGGGTACTAGCTAGAGCTACACGTTTTTTTCACGTTGTCTGGGGTTAGATCCCTCTCTTTCATCTTTTCCTATCCTGTTTCGACCAACTTCTTGTTCTTGTAAGACGCAGACAGATCCGATTTTTAGACCCATCACGTAAGTAAATTGTCTGTAAGAAACAATAAAATTGTACATAGGGTTGTTTTTAGACGCGTAGTTTCTTAAAATCGGTTCCTACTGAATAACGGTTTTTTTGGGGGGAAAAGTTAAAAAATTTGTTACTTTTATCTATATTTTCGTTTGGGGAAAAAGTTTCTGCTCCATTTTATTAGAGAAACCGTGTCCTAAATTAATTATATTTCAAATAAGTTGGTAGGTTAATTAGGGAACAGTCGTCAGGTTTAGATAAGGAAATAGTTTAGACTAGTCGGGAAAATAATTAAAAAAATTAACTTCGGACTGGAAGAAACAACGAAATATTATTCATACAAACAACCCCAACTTGGTTTTTAATTCGCACAATAATGTAAACTTTTACGGAGAAATTAACTGAACTAAAATTAATTTTGTAATACAGTACTTATTTTCTGGTGCGTTTCGCGCAGCCAACGGGAAACACTGCTATTGGTCCCCCGAGTTGTTTAGTTGAGTGCGTTGTCGATAGAGAGTGCACCGGTCAACTTGATTGCAGTTCTTACATTTTCATCGTCAGTCCGAAGTTAGGTTTGCGATTGTTTCAACGTGTTCTGTTGTGTTTTAAAGCTCTCAAGTGAATCATTGTTTATTGTTTGAAAGAGTGGTTGGTGATTTGTTGGTTGTATACGTTTCAAATTTGGTGAGTTTTCATTAAAATTTATTCTCCTGTTTGTTTCGAATCTCTGTTAACCGGGGCGGACCAAGCCCCGTTCCTTGTTCTAAATTTGGATGGTGGATGTTTTTAGGGAAGGATAGTTTGGGTGTTGATTTATTTATTAGACACCGTAGTTTTTGTTTCGTATGATTCAGTAGGCATTGTATTTTCAATATTAGATTTTAAAGTGTAGGCCTATCATTTAAAGATAGGTAAAATTGTTTTTATACTCTTTCTGAAGTGGTAATCTAACAACTAAAATGGTAAATAGTCTGGGGTAAGACATTACAATTAAATTCGAATTTAACTTTATTGATCGATACAAAAATTAGGTTATGTTACAAAAACAGCAAACTGTGTGTTATAGTTTGAGTTAAAATCTAATTAACTAAAATTATGCTTTGTAAGTTTTAATGTATTTGTGTATATTTAATAAAAGATGCATATTAGTTGCACTATCTACCTGACAGAAAGTGTTTAAAAAAATATATATTTCAGTTTTCCCCTAATTTCATTGTTTCTTTTACTTTCAGAAAGATTTTGAAACTTATGTAGTCAGTTTTAAGTAATTGGATCTTTTATTTTATTTTTAATAATTACCGGTTTTCAAATATTTTTGGTAGTGTAAATACTTAGAGGCTCTTTTCGTAAATCTTTTATCAAAACAGAGTAGATTTTGGTTTTATGGTAGCTACCCGTTAATTTTGAGATATCTAAAAAATGGGGGAAAAGATAAGAAAACCTTCAGAATTTCCAAAATGTGCCCATATACCAAATTTGATAAAAAAACTGTCTGTAGACAAAAAAAAAACTGATAGATTGCAGAACAACAAAAAAATCTCCTCAACTCTTTGAGCACAGAGAGTGGTCCACTAATATGTTTTATTTGGAGGTTACATTTTAGTAAAATTTGATCTGAAAATGGGGGGGGGTGACAAAAATAAAACATGTCCACATAACAAATTTGAGCTAATTAGGTGCTCTCATTTGGGAGACGTACAGACAGACTATATTTTTTTTTTGATTCAAGGGAACTCAAAATATATCATCCATAATCACTCCAACATAGGCCTACTACACATTGTGCTTTTAATGACTTCTATTCAATCTATAATGAGTAGGGACTTTTAGCAATTGTTAGAGTCTTAGTTCTACAACTTTTCCATCTAGTCTTGCATTGAATCCCTGTTTTTCTTCGTTCCTATCAAGTCACTCTTGGCCAACTTTTGATCTCTTCCGACCCCCGACATTGTAGTTTTCAAGGTTTAGTGTCTCTATGTTCTTTTCTCCCTTTTTTTTTGATTACGCCGATGACGGGTTGTTTGCCTTGACAAAATATTTCCCCTTTTTTACCTACAAATAAAATGTTTTTTTTAATGGTTTCTGTAGCTTAAAGTAGCCTATATAACTGAGTTATCGACGAAAAACTGATAAGATCAATTCTTGGTAATAGTCTACAACACCCAATATTTATAGCCTAGAACCGAGATTATTGTTTGCATTCTGTGAATTTGTATTTCTACAGTTGTAGATACACCCGATAATAATAATAATTGTCTCTTGTGAATATTTTGTAAATTTAAGAGTTTTTTGAGAAATTTGACGTTAAAAAAAGTTTAAATTGAGTAAAGGAAATCGAAGGTTGATTATATTTCTCGAATTGGTTCTCCATAAACACCAAGTAGCGGGCGAGATTTCAACTCCATACGGTGTGAAAATGAACAGTATTTTAGGAAATATGTTTATATGAATTTTGAGGTTATAACATTGTATGTAAGGTTAGGTTAGGTTGATTTCGGTTAGCAAGCAAGATTTCAAATACATATCATTTACCGTTAAAAATGAAGTTTTTTTTTGTTAAAAACACAAAATGGTGGCTATACAGAAAGCAGTATTTTAGGAAATATGTTTATATGAATTTTGAGGTTATAACATTGTATGTACGGTTAGGTTAGTTTAGGTTAGGTTGATTTCGGTTAGCAAGCAAGATTTCAAATACATATCATTTACCGTTAAAAATGAAGTTTTTTTTTGTTAAAAACACAAAATGGTGGCTATACAGAAAGCAGCATTTTAGGAAATATGTTTATATAAATTTTGTGGTTATAACATTGTATGTAAGGGCCGGGTGAGTAGTATGATAGCGCCCATCGACTGTTGTGGGACGTTTCAGTACCAAAATGATTGAAAACAGTTTTATAAAAAGCTCCATTTTGAAATTTTCCAACTTAACATCATGGACTCGACTTGAGCAGAGAGACTAATATTCGCATTTCACAAATATTTTATTGAAATCGGTGTATCATGTTTACAGAGAAAAAAAATGCGTCTTTTAAAGCTACTCGAATGGCGGATGATATAATTTTTTTTTTACCATTTTTTTGGATAGCAGTCGAATAATTTTTAAATTTTACCAAAATTTTTGTTTAAAATCATTTTGTGCGGTGTTTGAGAAAATCGTAAATTTTTCTTGACAGCTATGTTCGAATTGGAAAAAAATAGAAATATAAATAGCGAGATATGTTTCTAAATATACACACATATATCAAGTTTACCTAATATCGGTTAACCCGTTTGGGCTATAGAGCACTGGTACAGGTATTACGTAGCCATTTTTAGGACACACTATATATGGTACCTAATTTTTTGGGTACACTATTACTTAATTTTTAGTTACCTAATTTTTGGAACACTCTGTATATTATGGGTAAGTTACCTAATTTTTGGAACACTCTGTATATGGTACTCAATTTTCGGAACACTGTATATGGTACCTAATGTTTGGAACATTCTGTATGTGGTACCTAATTTTCGGAACACTGTATATGGTAAGTTACCTAATTTTTGGAACACTCTGTATATGGTACCTAATTTTCGGAACACTGTATATGGTAAGTTACCTAATTTTTGGAACATTCCGTATATGGTGCTTAATTTTTGGGACACTGTATATGGTACCCAATTTTCGGAACACTGTATATGGTAAGTTACCTAATTTTTGGAACACTCTGTATATGGTACCTAATTTTCGGAACACTGTATATAGTAAGTTACCTAATTTTTGGAACATTCCGTATATTGTGCTTAATTTTTGGGACACTGTATATGGTACCTAATTTTTGAAACATTCTGTATATCGTACCTAATTTTCAGAATACTGTGATATGGTACCTAATTTTCAGAACTTCTTGTATATAGTACCTAATTTTCAGGACACTCTGTATATGGTAACTAATTTTTTGTCTCTACCTGTTAATAAAGGAGTTAACAGAATTCAGTTATAAAGGAAATTCAGAATTTCGTTTGTTTTATCTCTCTCTCTCTCTCTCTCTCTCTCTCTCTCTCTCTCTCTCTCTCTCTCTCTCTCTCTCTCCCCCCAATATTTTCACACCCTCAAGGACTCATCAATAGTGAGTCCTTGACAATTCCGAGGACACGGTTTATCATGCAGTATTGGGCTAGATCCCTCTCTTTCATCTTTCCTATCCTCTCTGTCTTGACCAACTTTTGTTCTTGTAAGACTCTGACGCTATTAGAGCCTTCGGCAGTGGCGGCGATAAGAACCCGCGGGCCCCCCCGCAAATTTGTTCATCGGGCCCCCCCTCTCCCAATAATCTTTTCCCGGATGTTTATCTTTTCGCCGGCGCCGGCGAGTCACCGCGATGCACGACGTAGCGATAGCTGCATTACTTATCGGCCAACGGTAAACAATACACAAACTTCGTATCATGGCATTAAATAATAAATACTGCTCTCTAAAAAATAATGGTTAATGCCGGTTTGGATGCACGATGTACAATCTTGTCTGAAGACATTTTACCTTATTTTAGTAATTTCTTGATAATACTCATAAAAATATTGTTATGATAGGGGGGGCGTGTGGCAGGGCCCGTAGCGGTTCCGGGTCGCGGTAAAATTTCCCGAAAAATCCCGGTCAAGGCTCGCGGGCCCTCCCAGCTCGCGGGCCCCCCCGCACCGCGGGCCCTGCGGGCCCGTTATCGCCGCCACTGGCCTTCGGAGGTTAGGGTGTCTCCATTTTATCTTTTTTTTAATATAAATAAAGCAATAACAATCGAGAGGGTTTTTTTGCCTTTAAACAAGCAAAAAAAAAAATTAGTGGGATTTCAAAAAAGTTAACTATCTCCTCGCATAGCTTCCTCTGTGACGAGACTGCATGTGACGTAACGGTCAGCTGTTGTCCATTGACCCGTGACCTTGACAATGTACAATGACCTTCAAGATCTGCCAATGTAGAACGCGCGGGATTTGATCAGTTTCCGGCTAATTTAAGTAAAGGATGTAATTATTAGGTATAAATGACAGGAACACGGGGAAAGTCTAGGCTAATGACTCGAGGAGCTGGGTTGGTGTACACTTTCTGTTGTAATGGAGACATCATGGTACTTACCCAGTCCCAATCGTAGAATGTAATGGTTGCATTGCCTGTTGTATCGGTAGATCAAGAGGTTTTGACGTTGGATAGAAGTCTATCACATTTTATTGGTAGGTTAGCATTTGCTACTGCAGTTTTGACAATAACTTCGCTATTTGTCATCGTAGAGGGGTGGGGTTGGTACCACTGCATGCAGAATTGAAATCTGCAAATTTCTATCTAATTAAGTGTCTTACAAGTTGAATAACTCACGGGGTATAAATAAAAATTGTTTTAAAATTGCCGCCATTTTGATGTTTTTAATTCTAATTTTTTGAATTTCGTTAGGCTTCTATATGAGCACACTATAGTCCCTTAAATAAAATTTCAAGTTGCTATCTTTATATTTGTAGCAGCTATCACCGTAAATAGAAAATAAACTTTAGTGATTCACATAGTCATGTTGGAGATCTTGAACGAACAAAATTTTGATGTTTACAATTTTAATTTACCGATTTTATTGTCAGAAATCAGAATTTTACAAACCATTGGTGAATGAGCAACGCTTTTAAAACGGCGAGCAAAGTAGATCGTGTAACGTGACGAATTAAAAATATCAAAATGTAGAGCATTTTCTGTATTTTAAAGTTTACTCATATCTCCAACAGTTTCAAAATGGCGGCAAAATGAATTTTTCATCCTGAATGCTTTTTTTCGGGGAAGCGTACGGTCATTAATTTTCTGTACCCAGTAGCCAATACTGAGTAAGTTTGGATTATAGTGTGTTCATAAAGGTCCGTAATTAAATTCAGAAAAATCTGATTGAAAATTTCAAAATGGCGGACATTTTAAACAGTTTTTTTGTTCATATCTCGTGTGTTATTCAACTTGTAACACACTAAATTAGATAGAAAGTTGCAGATTTCAATTCTGCATGCAGTGGTAACAACCTCACCTCTCTACGATGACAAATGGCAAAGTTATCGTCAAAAATGTATACTTTTGAAATCCAACCTTCCAAGAATTGTGATTCCTATAGTTAGAAGTTTCGTCAGAATCGAATCACCGACCCGAGCGAAGCGAGTGGGGACTGTTTAATTACTAGGTGGGGGACACTTCTTTTCATCTAGTATCGGGTTAGAGACAACTCGTTCCCCATAAGCCTCTCTTGACCAACTCTTGTTCTCTTCTGAGACTGACGTTATCCAATGGTTTCTCCCCCTTCTTTACGAGACCAAGAGGTTTTCACCTTTTTAAACACTGAGAGGCATTCAGACTTGCAAGAAACAGTATGCGAGGGCGATAACACTAGCGTGATCCGCCTGAACCCATCCTCCATACACACGCACAGTTAGAAGGCAATCATTTCCACTTCCTCAACCTGTCAGTCACATCGGAGTATAATTACTAACTGACGTGGTGCCTTCTTGTATTTCCAACAGTATAGACAAGCGTGCCTGTTCAACAGAGCGTTGCCTAGCAACAATAGAAACATGCCGGCACGATTCCACCACAGTAAACAATGACTTTGGGAACTTTAAAATGCGTATGTTTGTTGGCGGTTTTGATTTCTTCGGCGTAAATCTAGGAAGCAGAAACGATCTATGGCTGGCGTTGTCTTGTACCAAATTTCACGTTCCTATTTTAGTTTTCGACGACGTTTTGCAAACGGTTTTTATAATTATCCGATTCCGTGAAACGTCCACAAGAGTATAACACAAGGGCAAGTTAGTCTACGAATACTAACATCAGGGGACGGAAAAGAGATTGATCAAAGACGTTGTGAAGAAGGTGAAGATCCAGATATAGATACAGTATACTCAAGGTAGGAATGTGTCTGGGGTGGAGAGGAAAAAAGTGGCGCCCACACTTCGTTTGTTGCGTTTACTTTCAGCGGTACAACCCCATTAAAAAAAACATAGACCTCAAATGCTTCTGTGTAAACGCCTACCCTACTTTGGTTTCTTTTATCGGTGTAAATAAGAATAAAACGTTTACAAAAGTCTGTCACGAAGTTGTAACTTTAGAATTAAATGTAGCTAAGCGGTAATGTAGCTAGTTTTCTTGGAATAGGTTGTACCGTCAAGTTAGGCTAGGGAAGCGAGTAGAAGGGAGGACAGGCCGCCTTACACCAGACACAATCCTAGTCTGAGGGTACTGTAAACTACTTAGAAAAGAGTCACATGACGGCTAGGTCCGCGTAGGTAGGGAGGGGGTGGGTTGAGTTAGCGAGCTGGAGGGGGGAGAGGCATCTAGCCGCTTCCACTCGCGTGTGCCTCTCTCTGAAATTAACGAAAAATATTCGGTAGTAAATAAATATATTACTGTTATATAATGTATTATTTATTAGGCCAGTTTATTGTGATTGTGATTACACATTTGAGAATTTTACTCGTGAAAAAAAAACATGAACATAAAAGGTGTTAAAATGCGGATATTTAAACACAAAATAAAAACACAGACTTGCAGGGGAGAGCACAGCGGCGAGGCAACGACTAATCCCCACCACCTCCCCTCTGCGCGTCCGACTAACACCTGTGATGTGGTTCTGCGCAGTCTCTTTTTAAAGTTGTAGGCCTATAGCAATGACTACATAAATACTATAAGACACGACATAGGATAGGGAAATAGTCTACGCTTTACGGGTGCTGTTCGTCACAAGTTTGACACACAGCTATCAGAAAGCGCTAGCAGCAGGTGCTCGACTGTACGCATCCCACTTGGTTGAGACTGTACAACGGTTGACCTCTCTCTCACAAACCTTCTCACTTACTTCCGTCAGCCATAGTCAGTGTTGTCAGTTCGTGCGCTGAGATAAGCGATTCTCGACCTTCCCTCGCATCTCTGGTCCCATATGTGGCATCAGTGCGTTTTCTCTTACCCGCCTGAAACATTGTTTGACCGTAGAGCCACCTAGCGCCAGTCACATCAACTTCAGATTCTCTAGCAGAGCGACCTAGCGGGTATTGGACAACTCAAGAATAAGCGTAGAATATTTAACATGGCCATGTCGTGTCTTATAATATTTATGTAGTCATTGCTTATAGTTCCTTTCTGGTTTGGCAAGCCCGTACTCACTCTAATGAGGCCCAAAGGTTGGTTAAGAAATGGATTACCAGTTTACACGCTTCAATGTATTATCCACCAATTTAGCTATTCACGACTAGGTATAAATTCACGCAGAGAATTTTTTTTTTTATAACGATTTGGCTTTAGGATTTTGTCCGTCTAAGCGAGAAAATTTGGTCCAGTAGTTTTGAACCGTTTATGTTTAAAACTGTTTAATTCTCGTAAATAGAAATTTCGTTTCAGCTTATTTCAGGCAAAGTTGTTTTGTCACCGAAATAATCACTCCAAATAATTCCCGAGATGTATAACGAGACTAAGATAACACTCGCTGACATAGAATTCCATCTTGACGTTCCCCCTTTACAGGTTTCAAAATGGCGACCCGTCGGAGGAACGTGCTTATTTGAACGCTCATTCTTATCAAAGCAAGTATTCGCATTTTTTTTTCTTTCCTTCTAGCAATTAGAAAAGAGAAAAAAAAAAAACGTGTTGTTTTTAAAACAAGTGCCGGTTAAATTGACAAACCGCATTCTTCCCGTCTTGCTGCTTCCCATATAGGAACGTTTTAAGTATCCGGTAGTTCCGTTTAGGAACAATAAATAACCTAATATAGTACCTCATGAGTACGTGAGGTACCGATAAAGTTTTTTAAATAAGGTTTATTGTGTCTACAGTTCCATTAAAAATCACAGTGTAAAAACAACGCACACACTATTCTCATTCGGGGGGGGGGGGAATCCCGCCATCATGGTACTTACCCAGCCCCGTCGTACAATGTGCGCGCGGCTCTGACGCTACTAGCCGTCCTGTAAAAGTAGGACTCGCTCACCCAACTATGTTTGTCTACCTTTCGCGAGACATAAATACAGTTTACAAGATTTGTAGTGCCATAGAAACATTTTATTGTTTTACGTCCTTTAAAATATCAGTACTAGCAATGGTAACATCTAAAAAATGTGATACTAAAAGTTGATTTACAATATTAAATTTATCGATTGTCTACATACATTTTAATCCAGCTCAAATCATCGTCGTCATCGTCCTCCTCACTGCTGTCTCTGTTTCCTACTGATATACAATCATTGATTCCACGAGCTCGTCGATCAGCGGCTCAGCTGAAGCGTAATTATTTTCAATAGTTTTTACACGCTCGCACACTTGTTTTCCCATTCTTTTGCACCAATGAGGTTGATTTTTTCCCTCCGCTAATGACTCGATGCTCTCGAAGCTACATTGAAGACAGGTGAATTAATCTAAGTCCGGCGCGCCGCGCGGGACCACATGTTTTTGGAAATGAGCGATAACCACTCCTCCCCCCCCCGCGCTAGAGCAAGCCGGACGCACAGACAAATGGACCCATCAGTAATACGAGCAGATCCTCTAAAAAGTTTGGACTAACCTAACCTAACCTAACCTAACCACAACCTAACCTAACCACAACCTAACCTAACCTAACCACAAACCACAAACTAACCTAACCTAACCTAACCACAAACTAACCTAACCTAACCTAACCTAACCACAATCTAACCTAACCTAACCTAACCTAACCTAACCTAACCTAACCTAACCTAACCTAACCTAACCTAACCACAAACCACAAACTAACCTAACCTAACCTAACCTAACCTAACCTAACCTGAACCTCGTAATTGTTTATTATTACTTTTTGACGTCAGTTACAAGTATCATCGCTTCGCTCGTGTCAGCGTCTTGTCCCAACGGGCCTCGATGCTGTCTACAGAGTGTCCATAAAGCAAAGAATATAAAAAAAAAAGCTTTTAAAATTACTCAGTTTTGGTGTACGTTTTCTAAGATAACATTTACTTCCAGTTTTGATAGTTATAATTTTGGCGGACATCTTGTATTCGCCATGTTGAAATTAGGTTTAATTTTTTTTTAAATAGAGAATAGGATCATGTTTTTACTTCCCTTTGTTTTATTATTCTGGGTTCAATAGTGGAGACTACCAATATTTTATATCTCATTTCCTAGAAAACAATGAAACACTGTTAATTATACAGGTGGACAAATGAGTTGGGTTTACCTTTAAACATTTACATTTAAAAATTATTTTATCCGTTCTCCAAAAAAAAAAAAAAAATGGCGTCTTTTTAGGGTCCGTAGGTGAAACCAAGAAATTTATTTATTGTTTTGTTTATTTATCTGTTAATTTATTTGTAACCTTCGGAACACACTTTAGTCCCGAGGTACCTAGCTGGATCTACACTTTTCTTCATGTAGTCTTTGGTTAGATCACTCTCTTTCAGCTTCCTTAATAGGGTCTCTCTTGACCAACTCTTGTTCTTTTCTGACTCTAACGCTATTAGAGTATTCAAGTGCTGAGGTGTTGTTTTTGTTCTTTTCTTATTAAAAAAAAAAAAAAAATGATAATGATCGAAATTTTTGTTTCCCTTTTTAAGCAACAAGGAAAAAATGAATTAATATTTAAATGATTTTTTTTTTTTTTTTTAATTTGCAGGTTCCATTCGTATACAGTGTTAGCGTATGTGAAATAAATACAAAACAAAAAACAATAAATTGTTAATAGTCAGTGGAAACAAAAAGAACTCGACTGTGTGTAATAATTTGATAAAGTCCTCAGATCTGTGAACATTTCATTGTCTAATCTACTGATTCAGATGTTTACAGGAAGCCTTGATTCATCGATCAGCTGTCGGAATTAATCAGCTGTTTTCAAAGGAAGTTGAAACACCTGTACAGCGGTTGTTCCAACGCTCGTTTTAACTTTAATTGGACATTTACTAATCAAATCGTGCCAGAAAACTGGTCTGTGGTATGTAGGCCTAGTATAGTGTGTGTGAAGTTTAGTTGGCACGCTGCGCTATTAGGCGGTTCAAAAACATCGCGCTACAATAAGAAATTTGTCGTATTGGTAACTTCCACCGAGAGCTTGTATGTTTTTGATTTGTCCAATATAGGGCAAGTTTGGTGATCAAAAAAAGTTTGCATACGTTTTTCGACCGATTTCAGGCTACAGGAAACCGAAAAGCGGTATTCGACTGGCTTGTAAGCACAGATAGGAGCGTAAATTTTGTGAATTCATATAGAAGAACTCAATTGAAATTAAAAAAAAAAAATTACAAAATGGCGGACATTTTAAACAGTTTTTTTGTTCATAACTCGTGTTATTCAATTTAGAAGACACTAAATTAGATACAAATTTGTAGATTTAAATTCTACATGTAATGGTATCAACCTTACATCTCCAGGACGACAAACTACGAAGATATCATACGAATCACTAGAGCACTCTGGTGGAATATACGTTGAAAGACAATTCCCCCAAAACCACAATAAAACACAACACAAAGACTGTACAGTTACGTTCATTCTACCTTATGTACATTTCAAAGCGCTGCTATCAATTTCTAATACACGCTAACCTTAATAACTACAATTACTACTGCAGCGCCAGTCACCTGATCCCCTCACACATCATGACAATGTGCGTGGCAACACCTGCTGCTTTCTAATACATGCAATGTTCGGCGATCACGTGATGCGAGCTGTCACTCATACTACAGACTATTCTAAAAACATTCACCTGAATGATGACAGTGTATAGGGCTTATTAGAAGCCGCAAAATTGATTACTATACAAGCAACAAAATACGCGCTGGAAGACTGATATTTTCAGTGCATGTACGCAGTGAGTAATGTTTTTGGTCTTGACAGTACACTCGTTTCCCTGGCAACGATGACACAATACCGCTGCATTTCCCTCACTCCGCTGCCCCCTTGCTATAGTGGAACAGCCCTAAGAAGGTACTTGTGCCCGGTGCGGGACGGTAGAGGAAGAGGTGGATTATGTCGGAAAATAACACCGTTCCACAAACATTGACTTTGCCTCCGAATCGCCAGCTACCTGAGACTTGCCCTCCTAACGTTTACTTCGAGAATAGTACAGCGTTTAACCTAACCTAACCTAACCTAACCTAACCTAACCTAACCTAACCTAACCTGACCTAACCTAACCTAACCTAACCTAACCTAACCTAACCTAACCTGACCTCACTAGAAAATGTGATATTAGTAAGAAACCGACACGAGTGCAATGAGTGGAAGAGTTCTAAATAAATAAACATCTACGAGACGGTAGCTCCGGTAACAACAGTTAAACAAACTTACAATACTGATCTACCAATACAATTCAACATTTCCTACAAGGCACAAGAGACCGAATTTTAGGCGTTACATTTAGAGGATCTGCTTGTACTGGGCTGGGTAAGTACCATGATGGAAGCGCATAGACCCGTCAATGCCCTAATGTCCCAATGTTATTTTTTGTCCGAAAATTTCCGATAGCTCTGTTTCGTATGGCCCACAGAGTGTGCAAATAGTCTTGTCCCGTTTTTGTTTTTAATCAGTACAGTTTACTCGTCACTTTAATAATCTCCAATTTAACGGGAACACTCTAGCAACGTCTAAAAACATAACCCGGGAGTGAAGGTAGGGCTCCAGCGTTGTCATGGTGATGGAATGTTTTCAGATCAATAACGCACTACCAGTCTGTCTAAAGGCTAAGCTGTTGCGATTGTTTGGTTGCCACCCCCCCCCCCATTCATTGGAGTGGTGATTTACATGTCGAGCGTTGCGAAGCGATATTATTTAACTTTGAGTTTTTGTTTCTCTCTCCCGTTACTATAAAGTTATGTGGATGAATTAAATAAAGTTGGTTTTTTTTACCAGAAAGTCCATTTTCAGGGATATACCGATATCTGACCTTCAATTGCAACGACCTAACCTAACCTAACCAAACTAACCTAACCTAACCAACCTAACCTAACCTAACCTAACCTAACCTAACCAACCTAACTTTACCTACTAACCTAACCTAACCAACCTAACCTTATCTAACAAACCTAACCTTACCTAACCAACCTAACCTAACCAACCTAACCTTACCTAACGTAACCTTACTTAACCTAACCAAACTAACCTAACCTAACCAACCTAACTTAACCAACCTAACCTAACTTTACTTAACCTAACCAAACTAACCTAACCTAACCAACCTAACCTTACCTAACCTTAACCTACCTAACCTAACCTAACCTTAACCTAACCTAACCTTACCTAACCAACCTAATCTAACCAACCTAACCTTACCTAACCTAACCTAACCAAACCAAACTAACCTAACCTAACCAACCTAACCTTACCTAACCTAACCTTAACCGAACCTAACCTCACCTAACCAACCTAATCTAACCAACCTAACCTTACCTAACCTAACCTAACCAAACCAAACTAACCTAACCTAACCTAACCAACCTAACCTTACCTAACCTAACCTAACCTAACCAACCTAACCTTACATAACCTACCCTAATCAACCTAACCTAACCGTTTTCACTTAAAATAATGCATGATTTTTATTGAACTCTCAAAGTGAGTACGGGTTTAGCAATCCCGTGCGATCCTACCTAGATCTATACTACTTTTTTCATGTAGTCTTGGGTTAGATCCCTCTCTTCTTTTCTCTCTCAGGTCTCTGTTGACAACACTAATTGTTCTCTTTCAACTCTGACGACAGTGCCGGGTTATTTCCGACGATTTTATACCGTTATACATTTGGCAATGTTGCACATTGGTACATCTTGACTTACTTTACATCACAATAAGCAAATAATAAATTACTCAGGACTGCAGTGAACGTATAATTTTGTATTTACAAAATTTCAAATTTTAAAACGCCACAACTAGGTTGTTATTGAAGATAAATTAAAAATTCCTTTGAAGTATCTCAAATTGACATTTTACAATATGTAAAAAAAAAAAAAAAAAATAGCGTTACCCTTAAAAAGTTGAGAAAAATACGTTTATATTAATTTTTGGAACAGCCTGTATATCCTACTAAACTTTTGTGCCACCCTGTAGATAGCTCAGGTTAAGAGCTTTAAAATGAGAAGTTGAACATTTTTCTATCTAAAGCAGTTCTTGAAATCTTAAACTTTTCCTATACTTTTCTAACACCCTGTATATATCCTACTAAACTTTTGTACCACCCTGTAGATAGCGCAGGTTAAGAGCTTTAAAATCAGAGGTTGAACATTTTTCTATCTAAAGCAGTTCTTGAAATATTAAACTGTTTCCATATTTTTTACACACACTGTATATCCTACTAAACCTTTGTACCACCCTGTAGATAGCTCAGATTAAGAGCTTTAAAATGAGAGGTCTAACATTTTTCTATCTAAAGCAGTTCTTGAAATATTAAACTGTTTCTATACTTTTCTAACACCCTGTATATCCTACTAAACTTTTGTACCACCCTGTAGATAGCTCAGGTTAAGAGCTTTAAAATGAGAGGTCTAACATTTTTCTATCTAAAGCAGTTCTTGAAATATTAAACTGTTTCTATACTTTTCTAACATCCTGTATATCCTACTAAACTTTTGTACCACCCTGTAGATAGCGCAGGTTAAGAGCTTTAAAATGAGAAGTTGAACATTTTTCTATCTAAAGCAGTTCTTGAAATATTAAACTGTTTATATACTTTTCAAACACCCTGTATATCCTACTAAACTTTTGTACCACCCTGTAGATAGCTCAGGTTAAGAGCTTTAAAATGAGAGGTCTAACATTTTTCTATCTAAAGCAGTTCTTGAAATATTAAACTGTTTCTATACTTTTCTAACATCCTGTATATCCTACTAAACTTTTGTACCACCCTGTAGATAGCGCAGGTTAAGAGCTTTAAAATGAGAAGTTGAACATTTTTCTATCTAAAACAGTTCTTGAAATATTAAACTGTTTATATACTTTTCAAACACCCTGTATATCCTACTAAACTTTTGTACCACCCTGTAGATAGCGCAGGTAAAGAGCTTTAAAATCAGAGATCAAACCTCTTTCCATCTAAACTAGTTCTTGAAATATTAAACTGTTTCTATACTTTTCTAAAATCCTGTATATCCTACTAAACTTTTGTACCACCCTGTAGATAGCTCAGGTTAAGAGCTTTAAAATGAGAAATCAAACACTCTCCTATCTAAAGTAGTTCTTGAAATATTAAGGCGTTTCCATATTTTTTACACACCCTGTATATAGATCTAGCAGACGTTAAGGAAGTGTGATATAGACGAGGTTCAGAAAACCTGTGTAACAACTGTTTTAAACAAATTTACCCTACTGGATAAGACCTTTTGATTTATCAAACTTTAATATTTCTTACAAGATCCAAGAGACCAACTTACATTTAGATAAGGACTGGGCTAGTACCGTGTTAAAATTGTAGGCTTTACAGATGGTTAAAAATGAAAATAACAATTTGAATTCCGTCACATTTCTTACGGTAAAAATTCTAAGATTGAGGTTATGTTGGTCACGATCAGCTGTTCACGTAAATCAGCTGTTTGCAGGTGTCTTACCACTTGACGGAAACTATTAAATAATCGTTCCAACCTAAAGAAGAGGTCAACACTTCTTCCAAGATTAAGAAGATTAGTGAAATATGTAAGGCACTGGTAACTCAAGATTTTAAGTTGGCTAACCTGTTCTTGGTATACCGTAATCGTTGTAATCTTGTGACTTTTTCTAGTAAACACGTACTAGGTTTAGAACGATCAGTTTTATTTCATGTGACACTGTTTTAAACTCTCGACTAAACTGCGGAACATTTTAGTCTTGAACTAAATACAGTTCGATTTGAGTTATATCGGTATACTTTAAAATTTTAATAATGAAATAGAGACGAAAATCGTCTCGTTCAACGTCGAAAAAAGAAGAAAATAAAGAATTCCAGCGCTTGAATACGCTGTCTTCAGCTGAGCGCCCAGTGGTCTGAGCCCCGCATCTTCATTTGTTATGTGGTGGCGCTTGGAGGGAGGGCGGCCTGGCTTGGAGTGGGAAGGTTGTTCGGAATACACTGTCTAGAAACGCACTGACGAAATGACGGCGGAACACTGACTCACTCGCTTTCCCCACCACTAAAAAAGTGACGGGAACCTGTTTGCCCGATGAAGGTCAAGCGCCACTACATACCCAATGACCTCTAACAAGGGTAAATCCGCTGAGCGGCACACTTTTCTACTAAAAGAGATTACAAGATAGCCCATGATAGGTTAGGCTTGAAATTGACATGTTTTAGTCACCTCATTTTAATTTCTAAAATTTACCTTGAAGATTTAAAAAAAATAACAATTTAAAGTTTAAAACAGATATTTTTTTACGATTTTCCGAAAAGATTTATTGGAATGTTTTATCGTGTTTTAATACCTTAAATTATAAGAATGTTGGCTTATGTACCATTGATAAACCTTCAGTCAGAGTGTTAGTTAGCAACATGTATAAGAGTGCAGGGGCTCTGTGGATAACCTCTCAACCTGTCAAAACCTTCTGACCCTTGTCAACTGGAGATGCAGCGTCACGACGCTAGCCGCGGACACAACCCTCGAACACTCTAATAGCGTCAGAGTCGGAAGGGAACAAGAGTTGGTCAAGAGAGACGCGATAGGAAAGATAGAGAGGGATCTAACCCAAGTCTACATGGAGAAAGGTGTAGATCCAGTAAAATTACCTCGGGATTATATCCGTCAGGATGTGAGAGATGGTACAGTGCAAAACTAATAGTATAACATTTGGTGTCAATATCTCAAATTGTTCTGGAATATCTCTTTATCTAAGACCCCTTTTTGTTTATAGGAACTTTATTTTTATTTTAATGCTTATAATCACTTACCAAAGCTTATCCCACATAAATTTTTTTAATTTAATAAAAGGTTCAAGTTTGTGCCAAAACCACACCACTCTAAGTCCTTAGACTTATATGAACAGTTATTTTACAAATTCAAAGTCTTTAAAACAACCTAGCACCAACTTGTTAATTTTTTCGTCAAATAAACATACAATATTTGTAATCAGAATTACTTCAAGTTTTATTTGATACCCCCACGCATAATATTTCCAAAAATAAACATTTTCAACTCGCCCTTTAATTATCCCAAGGTCTTTTTGATGTCGTCACTTTGTTTTTCCTATATTTGGAGTCTCTTTAAGAAGAGGACCGCCATTCGTAAACAATTTTCTATTGACCTGAAGAACCTAACCTGACAGAACAGCTGAAACGTTGTTGGCGTGTATTAAGGAGAGTATTTTACCAGGAACAGAAAGAACGTGGAACCAGTAGAGATTTGTTAGATTCCATGTGAAGTCGTAGGAACAAGGATGAAGATCTGTTTGGACACCATCTGGATGGTCATCAATTTTGGTTAGGTTAGGTTAGGATAGGTTAGGTTAGTTTAGGTTAGGATAGATTAGGTTAGGTTAGGTTAGGAAACCTTCTGGTTGGGGCTGTTTGAGTGGCGGTCCTCTTCTTGAACAGATCCAAAAATTAATATTACCCAATCGAATATTTATTAATTATAAATATCACACATAGGGAGAAAAAAAATCTAAACTAACATAAATATACAGACATATGTACACATTTAAATATACATAAAGAAAGAAATGTAAAGAAAGAAAAATGTAAGTAAAAATACAAATAAAATACCGTAACTTAAAAACTAAGAAAAAATTTTGAAAAAAAAAAAACTAGAAAATAATAATTATTATTACAAATTTAAAGAAAAAAAGTTAAATTAATTTAATTTTTCATTTTTGAAGCCAAATTACAATTTTGTATAACGTGAAACAAATCTTTTGAACAGAATTTCTAATGTTCATTTAAAAATAATGCAAAATACGATATTTTTTTTGTTGTGTTGGCAATAAATTATCGTATTTTCGAAGATAATGGAAATACAATTTCAAGATTTATTACAACGTTGTTAGGAACACATTTAGTGGACTTATGTTGACAAGACGAAGGTTCAACTGATAAGGAACAAGTGGAAAGTTCACGCTGATAACGACACAGGATGTGGGTTATCTGGATCTGGTGTGATTAACGGGAGCCAGTCTTTGTGCTTACATTGTCATCTCAGCTGGACTCTAGCGATGTGGAATTTAATAACTTGCCAACATGTTTTTTTCCCCTTTAAATTGACGTTGCTGATTGATTACGTAACGTTTGGGGAGGTTACTTTTGAGACATCCTGTATATAGTGAAGCGATGATCAGTGGACACTTCATACTGTCGTGTGGTGGAATACAATCAACCCGGGTATTTGCTTGTTATTTATATTCGACGGCGCGTTTCGGAAGTTCTTCCATCTTCAAGAGCTACTTTAGTGCTGATTTCGTCCGTTAAGAACAGCGTGGTTTTTAAGTCCTCCCCCCCCTATTTTACTGTACATTTTATATCACGTTGTTTTTAACCGATACCACCCTATACATAAATGTAAAAAGACTAACTTTTGTGTGTTTGGTAATTTTAGAGGATCTCTTTAGCGTACAAATAGCGTCAATTAGCATGGAGCGCGAACAGGGGGTAGCGTGCAAGTCTACTACTCCGGCATCCACTATTATCTGTATACCGTAACTTGGCGTCTGGACCCGGATCGTCGCTCCCTTCCTCACCCAGCTGTTTCCGTGATGAGTCACCTACTAGCGTCAACTTTTAACTTTTTTATGGGAGACACAATTTTAAATTTTTTTTCAGCATTGTTAAAATGCTTAGGAAAATATAAGCAGATTGATAACCAAACACGACACAAATGTATGTAAATAGTACGTAAACATGTAAATAATAAGTATGTGATTATGCAAAATAGTAGCTGTGTAAAGAGCTTTCTACTGGCGGCTTTTACAAACGGAATAGTGTCGTGTTTGGTATCAATTTGCTTATATTTTACTAAACATTTTAACTATGGTGAAAAAAATTTTAAATAGTTTCTCGCATAAAAAAGTTAAATATTGTAGTGTTAACGGTAGTAGGTGACTCATCACTGAAACAGCTGGGTGAGGAAGGGAGCGACGGGGGGGGGACGGTTCCGGCCGCTCGCAGGTAGCCAAGGGTCCAGACGCCAAGTTACGGTATACAGACTATAGCCTGGAGAACATTTCCCCTATCGCGGCGGTGGGTGTACAGTCTGCCGCCTGCCTACGACACCTTTTGACAGCAACTGACTACTTTTTGGTGCTGACGGTACCGAAGACTCACAGTCGAGTAGGAGAGGGTACGACCTTAGAGCGCATGCGCAATTGACGCTTTACGCAGCCTCGCACAGTCTATAACTTACACATTGTGGCTATTGTAATAAAATAACTATTACAAATCGTTACTGTTATTTCCTGTAAAGTTATAGTATTTTGAAAACTGTCGGGTTTTATTGGGACCAACCGTTATAAAATAACATGGATTTATCTCTTTCAAAATATTTTCCAATATAAGCCGCACAGAAACCCGCAGCAGCCCAAAACAACACGAACTAAAGTTTTCTCTCACGTACAGATAGCGCCAGGCAGTGTGAAGCGTCAATTGAGGATGCGCTCTAAGGTTGTACCCTCTCCTACACGACTGTGAGTCTTCAGTACAATCAGCACCAAAACGTAGTCAGTTACTGTCTAGCCACGCTAGTGTAAGGTGTCGCAGGCAGGCGGGTGACTGTACACCCACCGCCCTTGATAGGGGAAATGTTCTCCAGACTAGTGGGTGCCGGAGTAGGAGACTTGCACGCTCCATGCTAATTGACGCTATCTGTAACGCATTACGTTACTCCTACATTATTTTACTCCTATTTTACAAGTTCTTTGTCTGTTGCAGGTATCAAGATGAACGGTCTGAACGGTGTAAACGGTCATCATCAAAACGGTGAAAACGGAGAACAGCTCAACAATCAAATGATGTCCAAAGGATCCTGGACGGTCGGTCTGATCAACGTCCAGTTCCGCTACCTCACCGCCGAGACGTTCGGATTTAAGATCAACGCCAACGGAGCTTCTCTCAAGAAGAAACAAGTGTGGACGATGGAACACGCCGGAGGCGAACCTAACGCTATCTACCTCAAGTCCCACCTGGATAAATACCTCGCCGTGGATTCCTTCGGCAACGTGACGTGCGAGTCCGAAGAGAAGGATCCGGGAAGTAAGTTCTTGATACACGTTGCTGAGAACACCGGACGTTGGGCGTTGAAGAATATTGCCAGAGGATACTTCTTGGGAGCTTCGGCTGATAAGCTGGTGTGTACCGCGAAGGTACCTGCCAATCCGGAGTATTGGTTGATGCATCTTGCTGCTAGACCTCAGGTAAGGATGTACGATTGACGGTGATTGTTTTGTAGTTAACGTAGGGTAGAGGGATATCTATAGAAACGCTTAAACTCCAGTGCTGACACGTCCGTCGGTTAACAAAAAAAATCCCACTCTCATTTATCCCGTATATCAAAAATGTTGATGTCTCTTTTTGATAGATCTTTACGCTTCATAGCCTCGGGAAATTTATGAAGATAGTTTCGTCATATCGTCAGTCAGTTGTAAGCACGATTGGGGACACAAATTTTTTTTTAAAACGACTTGAAAATATCATCTTCAAACAGTTTTTTGTTCATATCTCGGGCGTTGTTCAACCTACAACAAATTAAATTCAGATAAAAATTTCTGATTTTAATTCTGCACGCAATGTTACCAACCCTCGCATCTCTAAAACGACAAATAGCGAAGTTATTGTCAAATGTAATTTATTACCCTGACCTCCAAATAAAAATTTTCAACTCCATAGTTTTCGCTCTTTAACTCCCCCTCCCCCAAGGTCTTGTTTTGTCACCGATTTGTTTTTCCCATATGTGGGGGGTCTCTTCAAGAAGAGAATTCCATGTTCTATTTCAGCTGGGGTGAACCTTTCGATGTCGGGTTTGCGGCGTTGTGTTCTACTCATAAAGACCTTTAATTCGATGTACAAATCGACCTATGCTCTCATTTAATATTTCCTACTTACTCCTTGTGGGCCGTCCCCCCTGGAAAAAAGTCAACTGAATACGTACTAAACTAGGTTTTGGTGTCCATTAACAATGTGCAAAGCTTTGTAGCTCTATCTGTAATGGTTATAAAAATATTAAGCCGTCCCAGGACTTACTTAACACACTGTATTATAAAGGGGTAGTTGTCAATTTTAAATCGATAAATAAATTCTTAGAAGAACTTTTGAACTTACAGGCCGACTATATATATTTTTGTATCTTTAAAATATCTGCAATGTCTGATGTCATACGCCAAACCTCTATACCGTTTTTTTTTTAGAGGAAAACAAAGCAAAGTTTCCTTATTTCGCTACTAACAACATCCCTAAGCATATTACAAAGGGAGTAAATTGTTAATTTGAGCGTGAATAGCCTCCAAAAGAGATTCTCAACTATTAAAATTCCGAGAAATTTTGCACGTAATTGTACAATTCGCTTAGGTTAGGTTAGGTTGGGTTGGGTTAGGTCAGGTCAGGTTAAGTTAGGTCAGGTTAGGTTAGGTTAAGTTGGGTTAGGTTAGGTTAAGTTAGGTCAGGTTAGGTTGGGTTAGGTTAGGTTAAGTTAGGTCAGGTTAGGTTAGGTCAGGTCAGGTTGGGTTAGGTTAGGTTAGGTTGGGTTAGGTCAGGTCAGGTTAGGTTAGGTCAGGTTAAGTTAGGTCAGGTTAGGTTGGGTTAGGTTAGGTTAAGTTAGGTCAGGTCAGGTTAGGTTAGGTTAACAAGATCACTCAAAGTCGACATTTTTG
This sequence comes from Aphrophora alni, assembly GCA_963513935.1. Lineage (NCBI taxonomy): Eukaryota > Metazoa > Arthropoda > Insecta > Hemiptera > Aphrophoridae > Aphrophora > Aphrophora alni. The sequence goes on from OY740779.1 coordinate 42,319,124, forward strand.
ATGATTATCAAACTTCCCTATACTTCATATTCTGGTTGAGATTAAATTAATCAAGTCACTCAAATACTCGTTTCCCTACATTTTATTTGTCACACCTTTTTACTGTGTGTGTGAACGTACAGTAACTTGCTGAATGTTAGGTTAGGTTAGGTCAGGTTAGGTTAGGTTAGGTTAGGTTAACAAGATCACTCAAAGTCGACATTTTTTTTAATGATTATCAAACTTCCCTATACTTCATATTCTGGTTGAGATTAAATTAATCAAGTCACTCAAATACTCGTTTCCCTACATTTTATTTGTCACACATTTTTACTGTGTGTGTGAACGTACAGTAACTTGCGGAATGTTAGGTTAGGTTAGGTTAGGTTAGGTTAGGTTAGGTTAAGTTAGGTTAGGTTAGGTTAACAAGATCACTCAAAGTCGACATTTTTGATGATTATCAAACTTCCCTATACAGCACTTCATATTCTGGTTGAGATTAAATTAATCAAGTCACTCAAATACTCGTTTCCCTACATTTTATTTGTCACACCCTTTTTACTGTGTGTGTGAACGTGCAGTAGCTTGCGGAATGTTTGCAAGTTATTTCGGACAATTTACAAGCAAGGCTGTGGGCGCGTGAAGACAGAAATGAAAAAATTCCGTAAATTCACCGGCGAATAATTATTAGGTGGGCATTGGAGTATTCAAAACTTGCTGGTATTTCGGTCAAGATGGCGGTGGATTCGGTGCATGAAATGGGAAAATACAAGGTGCGGGTTCTGTCCGCCCGCCCTCTTGTGATAGGGCAATTAAAATCTAGGAGGCCCGGCGTCAAAATAAATTGTACGCAATACAATACTTTCTGAAGACACATCGTCCGTGGTGGGCGGCGTGTTGTACAATACAGGGTGAGTTTGGTATATGGGGGAAATGTTCACCTCCGATTTTTAATTTTATTTTTTAAAAATTTATTTATTAATAATTACAACTAAGTTTGCCTTATCAAATAATAAACATTTCATATTAAAGAAAGCAGTGTTTGGAACACCATCCACTGATGGAGTCCTATATTTTACACACAAAGTTCATGCTGTTACTTATTTACACAATCTCGTTCACCAAATCCAGAGGTTTAGTTCGTTTCAGGCGCCTCACATCTTCTGTGTTGTTGATTACACGGAGCATTTCAGGGTTCTCGTGTTTTTGCAGTCTATTCTTATGCATCATTGCATATCTCTTAATTTCTTCTGAGACAGTACTCATCCCGAGATCACGATGGAGATCATCATTTCACACGAACCATGGCGCGTTAACCATACTCCTCAGAGCCTTATTTTGGAATGTTTGAATACCTTTAACATTTGTTTTCTTGGTACAGCCCCATAGCTGTATTCCATAAGTCCAAATTGGTTTTAATATTTGCCTATATACTAGAAGTTTATTGTATAGATCTAATGTTGATCTCCTCTACCAAGCAACCAATTCATTTTCCTGAATTTAATATTCAGCTCTGTAATCTTCTTCTTAACATGCTCCTTCCAATGAATCTTTGCATCAAGTGTCATTCCTAGGTACTTTCCGATTTTGTGACTGATATTCACGTATAATGGTTTCAGGCAAAAGAAAAAAAATATTTTTGGCAAGTCTTCCGTCCGTAAAACTGTCTGCAATTGAGATAGGTACATGAAATTTGGTATAGAGGACTATGCTGTGCTATAGAGGACTAACATAACCTAACCTAACCTAACCTAACCTAACCTAACCTAACCCAACCTAACATAACCTAACCTAACCTAACATAACCTAACCTAACCTAACCTAACCTAACCTAACCTAACATAACCTAACCTATCATAACCTAACAAAACCTAACCTAACCTAACCTAACATAACCTAACCTAACCTAACAGAACCTAACCTAACCTAACCTAACAGGACCCTATTGAAATTCAGTAAAATCGAAATGTCAAAATGGCGGCCATTTTAAACAGTTGTTGTTCATATCTCGTGTGTTATTCAACTCATAAACATCTTAAGTTAGATAGCAATTTGTAAATTTTAATTCTGTATGGTAGCACATCTCTACGATGACAAATATATTATTTTCTAAAATTATAGTTCAGTGTTGTAAATGTACAGGGAACCCATAATATTGTCGAGAACACGTCCGGGTCAGTTACCCGAGGCAAGACTCTGTGATTGGTCAGTTAAGAGTAGGAGGGGGGGGCGCTACTTGTCACTTACCTTTAGATTTATATTTAGTCTATGAGGATGGTGACTATGTCGTCGAAACGTACCGGGTGTAGATCATCCTGTCTAATCTGTCTAGTAGTTTCTGTGAAAACGTCTCATGTAAACTTTGTTTTTAATAATAGTTGTTAATTACATGCCTTTATAAAACAGTACAGAGCAGTTCCTTTAAATTTAATTATTTGGCAACATGTTTCGGCGCCGTGAGTAGCATCATCAGGTCCACAGAAATCTTGACGAGTACAGTATACTTTTTTTTAATATGTGTATCTTTCATTTATAAGTGGGTGATGTGTAATGTACGAGTTTATTAGGTTAGTTTTAATCGCTAACCTGATGATGGACTCGTGGCAAGCGAAACGTGTTGACAAATAATTAAATTGAAAAGAACTACTCTTAATTGTTTGTATATAGTTTGGCTACCTGCCAAAATCCTGTCTCACTCACAGACATCCTGCCTCAGACAAGCTGCCTAATTAGTAAAAATGAATAATATGAATGTTCATAAACAACTCCAAAGCATAGTTAAAACACAACGTGGAAATAATGTGAATAAAAGAAAAGTAGAATTGTAAGATATTTGTCATGTGATGAAACAGTATTGAATAATTACATAAATAAGATTTGAAGTCAATTCTTTGACAGTTAGGAGTAATCTGTTGAAGTTGTGTTTCTTGAGAGGAGTTATGTGTGGCGTGATTGAGGATCCTGAGAGCCTGAGACAAGTATGCTGGTATGTTCCACCTTGCGGGGTAAGAATCAGACGACCACTCTACCAAGAGCGCGTTAGAACCTATGCTCGTGCGTCGTCGCCGCTGAACTCGACTATTGCTCTGTATATTGTAGTCGCTCATAGGGTGGATGTTTCCTGGGGTTTGTCGAGGTTTCGTAGGGAAACTTTGGCTGTATTAAACCAACTTTGGTTTTAAATTTGCAAGTTTTGGTGGAAATCAACAATTGTAAAATGTTAGTTTTTACGTTTTTACTTATTTTTTTAGTATATATGGTTTTAAATTAGTATATTTGTAATTGTGTATTTGGTTGTTGTACTTTTACTTTTACTTTTACTATAGTTTAGGCAGACTTAGGTATTTTGTTATATGTGGCACCCCAGTAATTGGGTTTTAACCTGTTGGGGCTGCTTTTGCAACATAATTAATTTTGTATTTTATTTGTTATAAAAATTGTTGTTGTTGCAATAAATTTATTCTATTCTATTCTATTCTAAACGACGAAAATCTTATCTTACATGTCCTAACCTAAAATATACACATAAAAAACATAATTATGTATGAGTTTGGACTATATACAACACTAACTAATAAAGTTGACGATAGCAGTGTAAATCATCTCCCTTAGATGAGAAGTAAAGTACAGCGGTTGCTTGTTGTATGGTGTCATTTTTCTTAACAATTTTCTAGAATAAAAATAAAATTGTCTATCTTGGACTGTAAAAAAAAAATTTTTACAATAAGGTGAGTACAGTAGCCTCAGACTAGGATTGTGTCTGGTGTAAGGGGCGTGTCCTCCCTTCTACTTGCTTGCCTGACTTGACGGTACAACCCTTTCCAAGAAAACTAGCTACACAAATTACTGCTTAGCTACATTTAATTCCTAAAGTTACAACTTCGTGACAGACTTTTGTAAACGTTTTATTCTTATTTACCACCGATTAAAAGAAACGAAAGTAGGGTACGCGTTTACACGGAAGCATTTGAGGTCTATATTTTTTTAATTGGGGTTGTACCGTTGAAAGTAAACGCAACAAACAAAGTGTGGGCGCCACTCTTTTCCTCTCCACCACAGACACATTCCTACCTTGTGGATACTGTATAGTAGGTGAATCAAGCCGGCTGTCAAGAGGCTCTTTGCTGTGAGATCCCTCTTTGTTCGTTGCTTCTAAATCTCCCTTTAAATAATTTTGAGGTTATAAAAGGAAAGCTTTACATTAATCAAATCTAAACAATAAACAAGAGTTGTCTTGATAAATGCAATTAGCTTTCAAGGTCAACAAGGATCACTGGTAATAACCACTTTATCTCTTTTTTTTTTTTAATTTGTGACCGTTTCACTTTTAGCCGATTGTAATGTTAATTCTTGTGTAATCCCTCTTAATATTTATTATCGGTCTACAACTTAGAGACTGCGCAGAACCACATCATAGGAGTTAGTCGGACGCGCAGAGGGGAAGTGGTGGGGAGTACTCGCTACCTCGTCGCGTTGGTGTTTCATGTGCTCCGAGCTACGCATGAGTAAAATTTTATCAAAATCTTTAGAGCCGTCTTTGAGAATTGGTGAGTTTTTTCGTATGAGAGGAATTATCGAAAATAAAATAAAAAACGATTTAGGGTCAGTAGATAATAAAGGGATAGTTATTTTTATAAAGTCAAAATATATTAAGCGGCCTAGCGACAACGTATTAATTTGTTCGTCAAATAAACATGCATATTCGTAATCAGAATAACTTCTAGTTTTATTTGATATCCCCGCATGTAACGTTTCTATTTAATTTTGATTTGTTAGACGTCCTCAAGATTGTTTGCAGGTCAATTTTTTGTTAATGGAAACCGATATTTTGTATGACTGAATCGTATTCTATATAAAAAAATTTTAAAAACCTACTTTTGTAAGAAACAATTTAAGGGTTTTTTTTAGGTAAAACCAACGGCACTTAGGCACAACGGCACACAGACAAGACTAAATCCTATATATTTCAAACTTTGCATTTATATTCTATATTGTCCCACATATAGGAAAAATATAGCGGTAATAAAAATATAACCTTGGGGTAGTTAAGGGACAAAAATTTTAAAATTGGGAAATTTTTCTTTTGGTAATGTGTGGAGTATTTTTTGTAGTTTCAGTAGGTCAAAGGGTAACCGAGTTATCGACAAAAAATATTTTGTTCCTTGTACATTTTTTGTAAAGTTGACGGTTTTCAAGATATTCCACGTTAAAAATTTGTAACGGCGCCGCCATTTTGAAAATTATAAAAATAAATTCTTTGTATTTGGTACACTTGTTAATCGTAACATACAAAACGTTTATTCCAAATTCTATTTCCAGAGTTACAGTGAGTTTTTGTAAAAAAAAACAAAATGGCGTCTAGCTGCTAAACAAAGTGGAAATTGAAAAAAAAAGTATTCTTCATTTTCAGCTTAGAATCACACATAGAATATGAAAATGCATAGCCAGCCCAACGTTTTTGTAACACCCTGTATATAATTACAGTAATACATTTAAGGAAATCATCTCCACATGGGAATGGGAATGTTTCAGCTTTCTGTAATGTGTATCATCAGGAATTTTATATAGTACTGTACTTTGAAAAAAATATAATAAATACAATAACTCCACAAAAATCCAATCAAATAAAAACCCACCTGTTGGTGAGTTTGTTCCTCTTCTTGTACTAATTTATAAAACACTGAGAGAGGCAGCTAAGAAAAACTTTAATTTCACCGGTTTCGACTTCGTATAGTCATCTTCAGGTCGTTTTAAGCGAAGAAAATACTTCTGGTACTGATAGTGAGTTTGTTTTCATTGGCCAACGTCTCCATAAACTACGTCATAGATGTCGATTTGTTTATTTTTCAAATAAACAGATTATTTTTAATTTGTTCCAAGCAATTTTAATAGTTTTTGGTGGAAATGTGAAGGACGAAAACCCCTACATTTTAAAACTTAAGGTAATCTTGTATTGATTTATAAAATACTGAAAGAAGCCGCTAACAAAAACTTTAATTTTACCGGTTTCGACTTCGTATAGTCATCTTCAGGTCGTTTTAAACGAAGAGAATACTTCTGGTAATGTTAGTGAGTTTGATTTCTTTGGCCAACGTCTCCATGGACTACGTCATTTATAATAAACGTTTTCAAATAAACAGATTATTTTTTATTTGTTCCAAGCAATTTTAATAGTTTTTGGTGGAAATGTGAAGGACGAAAACCCCTACATTTTAAAACATAAGGTAATCTTGTATTGATTTATAAAATACTGAAAGAAGCCGCTAACAAAAACTTTAATTTCACCGGTTTCGACATCGTATAGTCATCTTCAGATCGTTTCAAACGAAGAGAATACTTCCGGTGAGTTTGTTTTCGTTGGGTAACGTCATAGATCTCTCACCCTTTGTTTTTTTTGTCTTTCAGGTAAACCTCCGCTCAGTCGGTCGTAAACGCTTCGCTCACCTCTCGGAAAACCTTGACGAGATCCACGTGGACGCCAACATCCCCTGGGGTGAAGACACTCTCTTCACTTTGGAGTTCCGCATCGATGACGGTGGCAAGTACGCCCTACACACGTGTAACAACAAGTACCTCTCGAGGGAAGGTAAACTAGTGGAAACTTGCAACCCCAACTGTCTGTACACCGCGGAGTATCATGCGGGACAGTTGGCGCTCAGAGACTGTGTCACAGGGTATCTCTCGCCTATTGGATCTAAAGCTGTACTCAAGTCCAGGTCACAGAGTGTCACTAAGGATGAACTTTTCACTCTGGAGGATTCTCTGCCTCAGGCGTCCTTCGTGGCTGCTTTGAATGGAAGATATGTGTCTGTTAAACAAGGTAAGGGTGTAGTTAAATTACAACAATCTATAACCGCCATTAGTCATAACTGCCATTAGTCATAACTGCAGAATTGAAATCTGCAAGTTTGTATCTAACTTTGGCGGCCGTTACAAATTTTTAACGTGGAATATCTTGAAAACCGTTAACTTTACAAAAAATGGACAAGAGACAAAATATTTTTATTTTTTTAAATTTGTAACGGCCGCCATTTTGAAAATTATAAAAATTAATTCTTTGTATTTGGTACACTTGTTAATCGTAACATACAAAACGTTTATTCCAAATTTGAACTCAATATCTTATCTATTTCCAGAGTTACGGTGAGTTTTTGTAAAAAAAAAAAAAAATGGCGTCTAGCTGCTAAAACAAAGTGGAAATTGAAAAAAAAAATTATTCTTCATTTTCAGCTTAGAATCACACATAGAACATGAAAATGCATAGCCAGCCCAACCTTTTTGTAACACCCTGTAAATTTTTTTTATTGGGGTTGTATCGCCGAAAGTAAACGCAACAAACGAAGTGTGGGCGCCACTCTTTTCCTCTCCACCCCAGACACATTCCTACCTTGAGGACAGTAAAAAAAAAAAAAAAATTAACTCTACACTTTGATAGGTTTGTGGTGCTCTACCTGTCACACCAAAAGAAAGTTATTTTTATTAGTAAAAGTGCGCGGAATTAGAAAGTCCGCTACAGATTCAAGTAACAACAAAAGAAATATTGAAAACGTGTGAAGTGTAAAAACACTCCCACACTCCGCTGTGAAACTACCGAGAAAGCACGGCCTGGTTCACAGCGGTTTGTTGCCTTTATTGAATATTTACAATGAGAGCATCTCTCCCCCATTGTGCATTGTTGCGGAAGGTGCGCTACAGGCTTATCAATAACGGGGAAATTTCCCTAAAAGTAAAACGTTGAAATTCCCTACTTTTTGATAATATTCTTTAGTTAATTTGCCGAAGTTAGCAGATATATAGCTGGGTAAAAAGCATAACTCCACACAATACCCCCCATATTTGTGATACAAATAGTGGAAATAACTTTGCACAAACTTTCTCCCACCCCGTCTCTAACCTAACCTAACCTAACCTAACCTAACCTAACCTAACCTAACCCAACCTAACCTAACCTAACCTAACCCAACCTAACCTAACCTAACCTAACCTAACCTAACTATTCCTCATCGAAATGTTGGTAAGTTGTGAGACAAAAATTGATAAAATATTTGTATGTTTAAACAGAGCCTAAACTATCTTAATTTGTGCTATAAACGCATTCCGAAACCGAGTCTGTAATACAGCCTCGTCAATGCCTTAGCAGGCGAAACCATTGGTCGGCTAGACTAATAAAAAGTGGATGTTACAAAATAAAAAATTGTGTTTTATTATCTTTAAGTAATTTATTTGTACACAACGTTTTTCTGATATTTTAGTTTGAAAGTACACATTTTTTGGTGCTTTTTGCGTTGTTTTTTTTGTGGTTGGGGGAATCACAATTTATAAATCAGTTAAAAAAACACTGTAATTTAAAGTATAATTTAAAAAATAAAAACAAATTTCTACGAGAAATATTCCCCAAGTTACGTAAATCGACTTGTCGCTCTTTTCGATTTCTGCGATGAATGATCGGAGTTAATAAGGAAGCGACGGACTCAAGGGGAAAGGAAACGTAGACGATCGTTACGTCCGTTAGCAATAAAACGGTTGAACGGTTCGACCTCGACTATCTGAAGTCACCGCGCCGGGTATGGACAGTGGGCGGTGAAGCGGTACGGCGACTCTGTGTATGTTACATATGGCGGCACCTTCGGATCCTATGGAAAGTTATTTCTGTTCCTTTCGTGGCGGAGTTCAAACGTGCATCAGTCGAACACGATGAATTATCGTAGGAATTGATTTATCGGGTACAAGAGTTACGTGACGGTTCCTAAAAAACTGGAAAAGCTACCGTCTGACGATGACAAGAACGAACGCAACGCGCGAGGGGTGAAGAGGGAACTGCGCATGCGCTGTACGTATTTAGACTACTAGACTAGTGAAGTACCTTTTAACCATTACCGTACTAAACGTTTAGAAAATATCGGGTTGGGATTTTCCACAGTTGTGAGTGGTTAAGCGTAAGCGTAGGCTATGTATGATTTCAGTGTAGATAGTTATTAAAGTTATTCCAAGTGTTTCACTGTTAAGCATTCAAATTAGCAGTTGTAACTCATTTCGGTGTATTTATCGTGTCAAACCATTGAGTCAATGTTATTAATTAGAGTAGTAGTGAGATGTTCAGAGTCAACTAAAATATTTGCTTACTGTAGCTGGATATAAACCAATTTGTCGCGTAGCCTTGTTGAGATCCCTATCTTTCCATCTTTTACAATTAGATCTCTCTTGACCAACTCTTGTTCTTTTCCGAGTCTGACACTATTCAAGGACTTGTATATTTTTCTTTTTTTATATAAGCCGATGATGGCCGAGGAGTTTTTCGCCTTTCAAGAAGGAAAGGGGGGAAAGGAGGAAATTATACCTTAAGAGAAAAATCCGATTATGCTAGGCTTCAATACGTGAGTCGAATAATTGTAGTTTAGTGGGTTCAGTTCAGAGTACGCTAGCGTCGGGGAAGAGTTGAAGCTTCTAATATTGATTGGCACAATTTTGGTAAAGCTCAAAACAGCTATCATACATATAGGCTAATACAAACAATACGCGTACTAAAAGTTTAGAAAATATCAGTTTGGGATTTTACACAGTTGTGAGTGGTTAAGCGTAAGCCTAGGCTATGTATGATTTCAGTGTAGATAGTTATTAAAGTTATTCCAAGTGTTTCACTGTTAAGCATTCAAATTAGCAGTTGTAATTCATTTCGGAGTATTTATCGTGTCAAACTATTGAGTCAATGTTATTAATTAGAGTAGTAGTGAGATGTTCAGTATCGACTAAAATATTTGCTTATCCTTCTGCATTCCTTGCGCGTTCATTCTTACCGAAGCAGTACTTTACTTGAAACTTTAAATGTTTTGGGGGGGGGCTATGTTTTGGGACGTTTTAAGATAAATTCAACTTTTTAATACAAACAAGTCTAACTGACGTCACGAAAGTAGTGATGTACAATTACGTGGTTCAGAAAACTTGTGTCACTGTTTTAAACAAACTTACCCTACTGGATAAGACTCCTTGATCTAGCAATACAATTTAACATTTCCTACAAGACACAAATATAGGCGCTGTAGTTACATGTGCTGTTAACTGTAGGAATATTTTCTGTGACGTCAGGGTTTGAAATTTTCTTTTTGACAATAACTTCGCTATTTGTCATCGTAGAGAGGTGAGGTTGGTACCACTGCATGCAGAATTGAAATCTGGAGATTTGTATCCAATTTATCGTGTTGTAAGTTGATTAACACGCTGGAGATGAGCAACAACTCTTAAAATTGCCACCATTTTGATATTTTCAATTCGTTTTTGCTGAATTTCATTTTCTTAATCTTATTTCTTGTTTGCGTAGGAACGACAACGACGCCGGGTCGAAAATCATTTTTTCCTTTTCCTGAGACCTTGAAATTTTCAAGATCAGTCTAAAAATTTTTAAAAAAAAACGTCAATATTTGTATCGATTACCCTTATACTGATTAAGCTATAAACTATACTCTAGACGCTCTGAAGGTGGTCTACAAATATAAATTCCCACAATGGAGCGTAGCGAACGACATTTCTTGACCTTGATCGCGATCTCGCGCATTGAAATTCCTTCACACAGAATCTAACAACACAGTGGTTTCATTATCAATTGAAGTAGGAACTGGTTTTATTGTTTAAGTTGTATGGGATCTAAATGTGTGATTCGTAGAATGCGCGTGCGTGCGTGCGGTTGAGAATGTAGGTCGTGCACTTCCCATCACCCAGCGCAGCCGGTAGGAACGAGGTAGCGTTCCGTCTAAGCTAGTTAAAAACAGTGTGTATATTATTATTCAAAAAAGCGACGGTAAAAAGACCGGGTGTGTTTCTTCGGTTGGGGGAGTCGAGATCTAACGTGTGTTCGGGCCCACAGGGAGTACGATCGTGGCAATACCGAGGTACCTTCACTGGATCTACACTTCGTCGTGTGGTCTTTGGTTAGATCCCTTTCTAATGTTTAAGGTTGCACTTGGTCTCTTCACACCCTGACGCTATTAGAGGTATTCCACAGTTGGTTGGTCTTTTAAAAAATTTTTTTTTTTAATAAGGCAATGATGACTGAACGTAGCGAGTGGACAGCGTCAAATATGTACAGTTTCGAAGCCCGTCAGGGCGTGTCGTACACGATATTCACTCGCTTTAATTGTGAATAACTCAAAAACCGTACATCGTAACGTAAATTCTAAAAAGACATGTTTTAGATCGTTTAATTGTCTTTATTTTGGGCCTTTAATTTATGATCTCTGATGAAAATTGACCAAGTTAAGACGTTTTAAAGGTGGCGATGAAACTACCCACATGTTGTACACGATTTTGAAGCGCTCTAATTGTGAATAACTCAAAAACCTTACATCGTAACGTAAATTCTAAAAAGACATGTTTTAGATCGTTTAATTGTCTTTATTTTGGGCCTTTACTTTTTTACCTCTGATGAAAATTGACCAAGTTAAGACGTTTTAAAGGTGGCGATGAAACTACACCCCATGTTGTACACGATTTTAACGCGCTCTAATTGTGAATAACTAAAAAAACCGTACATCGTAACGCGAATTCTAAAAAGACATGTTTTAGATCGTTTAATTGTCTTTATTTTGGGCCTTTACTTTTTTACCTCTGATGAAAATTGACCAAGTTAAGACGTTTTAAAGGTGGCGATGAAACTACCCACATGTTGTACACGATTTTGAAGCGCTCTAATTGTGAATAACTCAAAAACCTTACATCGTAACGTAAATTCTAAAAAGACATGTTTTAGATCGTTTAATTGTCTTTATTTTGGGCCTTTATTTATTGGTATCTGATGAAAATTGACCAAGTTAAGACGTTTTAAAGGTGGCGATGAAGCTACCCACATGACACACTCCATTTTGACGCGCTCTAACTGCGAATAAATTAAAAACCATACATCGTAACGGAAATTTTACAAAGACGAGTTTTAGATATTTTAATTGGCTTTATTTTTTAGGCCTTTACTTATTGGTCTTTAATTTAAATTGACCAAGTTGTGGGGTTTTAAAGATGGCGATGAAACTACTCACATGTCTAATGTGGATAATTAAAAAACAGTACAGCGTAACGTACATTAAAAAAAAAGTATTTTAAATAAATTAATTGACTTTATTTTTTGGGAATTTATTTGTCTCTGATAATAATTGACCAAGTTATGAATCACCAATTATTTGGCCCGTGTAAAACAATTGAGCATCATTTTTAAAAAATTAATATTCAATACAAAGTTTGAACGATTGTTGTTAATTTTTTGTAAACTCCGTAAAAATAAAAAACACTTTTTATTGTCACACAAAAACCATATTTTATAATACAATAAGCGTATCACCAAATTAATTGAAATTGTAATTTTTTTCACGGAAACCACTACTTGTACAATACTAATAGAAAGCGACGCGACATTTCGACGACTAAGTCATCATCATCAGTTGATACATGCACAGTGATACTGGACTATGAGTGGCACAGCCGAAACAGTTTGACCACCCCCCCACCCCCAAGTCTAATGCCATCACATATACCGGTGTGTTTAAAATTGAATAGCGGGGTTTTAACGCTTTATAACTTTTATTACATTAAACTTACCGCGCTATAAATGACACATCAAATGAAAAAAGCAACTAGCAACTCAAAGAGTTTTACAAAAACAGCCTACAAGTGTTCAATGTGAGCATCATTCGTCACACGGCACACGTCGAGACGTTATGCGAGTTCTTCCCAAACTTTGATTAGTGTTTCTTGTTGTAACAGCCAGTAGCGGCGATAAAAACCCGCGGGCCCCCCGCAATTTTGTTCATCGGGCCCCCCTCTCCCAATAATCTTTAAAAACATTATTACGCACGCAATAAATCGACTGACCGTACCGTTCCGAAATTCGACCACAACCAATGAGTCACCAATATGAAAGTTTATTTGTTGACCTAATACCTGATGCCATTTTTAATCTTCCCCTTCCAGACCGGATGTTTTTCTTTTCGCCGGCCAGGGCCGGTGAGCCACCACGATGTGCGATGTAGCGATAGCTGCATTAATTATCGGCCAACGGTAAACAATACACAAACTTCTTATCATGACATTAAATAATAAGTACTGCTGTGTAAAAAATAATGGTTATTGCCGTTTTGGATGCACGATGCACAATCTTGTCTGAAGACATTTTACCTTATTTTAGTAATTTCTTGACAATACTCATAAAAATATTGTTATGATAGGGAGACCCGTGTGGCAGGGCTCGTCGCGGGCCCGGGTCCCGGTAAAATTTCCCGAAAAATCCCGGTCAAGGCTTGCAGGCCCCCTCAGCTCGCGGGCCCCCCGCACCGCGGGCCCTGCGGGCCCGCTATTGCCGCCAATGGTAACAGCTGCTTCAATCCTGTTTCGGGAAGGTCAGTTGGTAGTGGAGGCACATTCACACGATCCTTTATGAACCCCCAAAGGGTTCGATCCATAAAGGGTAATACCCTTTATGTACTCGGTATATTCAACGAAGCCTAAGGTTAGGTTAGGTTAGGTGATTTTAGGTTAGGTTAGGTTAATTGTATTCAACGATACAAAGCCTAAGGTTAGGTTAGGTTAGGTTAGGTTAGGTTAGGTTAGGTTAATTGTATTTAACGATACAAAGCCTAAGGTTAGGTTAGGTTAGGTTAGGTTAGGTTAGGTTAATTGTATTTAACGATACAAAGCCTAAGGTTAGTGTGACATATACAATACCCCCAATCTAAAACAAGAGTTATTAATCTTTAATTGGTAACACTCCCCCCCCCCCCAAGAAGAAGAAAACACAATCATTTTAATGGATTGTTCATTATGGTTATTACCCATTTTTGAGGATGAGTATATGAAAAAAGTTAATGCTTTTTTTTTTTTACGTGTAGCAACCATGTACCTCGAGTATTATGTGATTAACAACTCCAGACAAAAAAAAAACAATTGCTAGTAGGGGAGATACGGTCGCGCTGCTTGACTACAGTGTAACATATGTTCGGCGCATGCGTGTAGGGGAACAGCTGTAGACACGCGCTGACTTCTTACTTCCTGACATTAGCCACTGCCACCTACAGCGATGATTATAACCCCCCCCCTCTTGCGGATCATTATGAGATTTGCAATTCGATTTTAGTAGTTGTAATGGTCGATGAATAAAATCAAATGAAAAGTCCGAAGGATAAATCGATTTTGATAAAACTTTGTGTAGGGAGTGTCCGTTACGTTGAAATAAGTTTGGTGGGCGCCATCGTTGTGCTCACCCAACTCGATTATAAAAATGTAACGCTTAAAAGTTTTTTTTTTCTTGTAGGAAATTGTTGTATTAGTAGGGTGTTTGTTTAAAAACAGTGACACAGGTTTTCTGAACCTTGTAATTGTGTTTATTACTTTTTTTTTTTTTTTTAATGTCAGCTTGGTCTAATTGGTAGTTCTGTAAACGTGTTAGACAAAGTCCGCTCGCTACGTTCGTGTCATTGAGCCGACCTTGACCGGAGAGGTCAGGGTTCGAATTCACATTTTTGACAATAACTTCGCTATTTGTCATCGTTGAGAGGTGGGATTGGTACCACTACATGTAGAATTGAAATCTGCTCGTTTTTATCTAATCTAGTGTGTTATAAGTTGAATAGACCACGAGATATGAACCCAAAAAAACTGTTTAAAATGGCCGCTATTTAACACTTCTCATTCGATTTTTTTGAATTTCCATGTGAGCACGTTACAGGGTGTTCCGAAAAAGATGAATTGGCTCTTCATTTTCGGATTGTAATTATATACATCAAAACTAAAAAAAAAAAAAAAAAAAAAAAAAAAAATACAAATAACTCAATTTTTTTTTTTTTTATAACATTCTCAAAAAGTAGACTAATTTAATTTTATTTAAAGAATAACTTATAGACTTTCTTTACATCATTTTTCTCGCAATGCAATTCTCTACAAGTTTTGTTTAAAAGTTTTACGTGTTCATCACCCATTTAACAATGTTTTTGTTTGTCAAACATTTAAAAGACGGGGTTTTTACGCCAAGTTTTCGTCTTCAACCTCAAATTTCTCGAACGTTAAATGCAGGTACGGTACAGCGACCTGGTTTATTCGATTCAATAATATTTTTTTAAAATTTTTTTATGCATGCACAGCTGTCAATTTTTGTAATTAAAAATTTTTTAAACTAGTTAAAGTCTACTTTTTGAGTAGGTTATGATAAAAAAAATATTGCTTTCTAGCAGGAGTTATTGATACTGTACAATATGAAATAACTAGTAGGCCTATCGTAATGTTTTGTGTGTTTTTGTCAATTACCAATTTTTTTCGTTTTAGGTTTTTTGACGATGACTTAATTATTTTTCAAGGTGCAGACAAATTAAAAAAAAAAAATTGTTTGACGTTACAAAATATAAATATTTTGCCTCATAAAATTTACGGTTTACGAGATATTTGACTAACAAATTTTCATTCGCCATTTTGATATTTACAAAGTAAAGTTTTGGATCTTTGTATACTGATACAAAATAGTATAAACAACGCGCATAACAAATCTAAACTCATAATCTTATTACAGTAGCCTCAGACTAGAATTGTGTCTGGTGTAAGGGGCGTGTCCTCCCTTCTACTTGCATCCCCAGTCTACTTGACGGTACAACCCATTCCAAGAAAACTAGCTACACAAATTACTGCTTAGCTACATTTAATTCCTAAAGTTACAACTTCGTGACAGACTTTTGTAAACGTTTTATTCTTATTTACACCGATTAAAAGAAACGAAAGTAGGGTTGGCGTATACACAGAAGTGTTTGAGGTCTATGTTTTTTTTATTGGGGTTGTACCGCTGAAAGTAAACGCAACAAAGTGTGGGCGCCACTCTTTTCCTCTCCACCCCAGACACATTCCTACTTTGAGGAGACTGTAATCTCAAAATCAGCAATTTTTGTAAATACCAAAATGGCCGACAGAAGGAGAACAAAGCTTTTCCGGACCTATGTTCTTATGAAATTTCATTATTTTCACCAGTAGAACTCTTCCCGTTTATTTATAAAACACCCTGTACGTTCTCAAATTTGGTCTGTAAAGGGTGACAAGATTTAATACAGATCCTGTCTTTTGATAGGAAATTAAAGAAACTGAAAAACTTTACAAAAAAGTTTGGGTCTTTTCTATTTTACGACCGCATGGCTCAAATTATTTTCTATACTAACAGAATGATAATAAAAGTAGGTTTTCTCACCTCAATTGATGAAATCCGTCTATAAAATAAATGGTTTTATTGTTTTTCCACAAAACACACAAATATACAAAATAGAAAAACACACTAACACAAACTGATTACATGTGAAAGTTTTTATGACTTTTACACTTCTGGATAGGTCTGGGTTAGGTTAGGTTAGGTTATGTTACGTTAGGTTAGGTTAGGTTACGTTAGGTTAGGTTACGTTAGGTTAGGTTAGGTTTTACACTTCTGGTGGCTAAAATACTACAACATAATTTGAGCCATGCGGTCTTATAATAGAAAAGACCCAAAAGTTTAAATAGAGCAAATGGTTAGGTTAGGTTTTACACTTCTGGTGGCCAAAATACTACAATATAATTTGAGCCATGCGGTCTTATAATAGAAAAGACCCAAAAGTTTAAATAGAGCAAATGGTTAGGTTAGGTTTTACACTTCTGGTGGCCAAAATACTACAATATATTTTGAGCCATGCGGTCTTATAATAGAAAAGTCCCAAAAGTTTAAATAGAGCAAATGGTTAGGTTAGGTTAGGTTAGGTTTTACACTTCTGGTGGCCAAAATACTACAATATAATTTGAGCCATGCGGTCTTATAATAGAAAAAACCCAAAAGTTTAAATAGAGCAAATGGTTAGGTTAGGTTATTTTAGGTTAGGTTAGGTTAGGTTTTACACTTCTGGTGGCCAAAATACTAAAATATAATTTGAGCCATGCGGTCTTATAATAGAAAAGAGCCAAAAGTTTAAATAGAGCGAATGGTTATAGACTTGCAAATATTGATGCAATAAAACAGCTGACCTTGACAATATGGCGGACATGGAACATATGACTACTCGTCCGCTAATTGAGGTTATGTGACAGTCCATCAATCAAAACCCACTGGCGACAGTCGATGATAGCTTTATCAGTATTGATTTGTTTTCGTTTTCACTGATAACAGAGTTGAGATAGTGAATTAAGTATTGTGGGGCCTCAGGTGAAACAAATGTCACACGTCTAAATTTAATAATTGTGTGATAACATTCTAATTGAAATAAAATACACTTTACAAACAAGTAAGGCTGTTTTATAAGCGTACTTTCTGTAGTCTAACCTAACCTAACCTAACCTAACCTGTTGTATTACTCAAAAGTGGGAGGTCTTTTAAAGTGCATTTTGCAACGGTTTGTAAAATATCACACAAAAAATAGTACATAATGCTAAACTCAACTTGTAACATTTCCTTTTTTAGAGGTCTATAAAATTTACCAAAAAATAACACTTTGGAGTTAGGTTCCCCCAGGATCTATTCAAGAAGAGGACCGCAACTCGAACAGTGGCACCCAGAAGCTCAGGGCCGTCGCGTGGTTTGTGGGAGCCCAAGGCGAAGTTGAAATCGGCGCCCCCCCCCTTAAAAACCCCCGTATTTTGTCCGTTCCAGTTTTGGTTCGGGGGGATAAACCCTAGCTCTTTAGAGCCATTCCATTATCCACCACCTATGGACCCGCCGTGTTCCGGACTGGAAAAACCGGCAGATATAAATAAAATCATCACGGACCACCCACCCTCCCCTACATATTTTATATACATACATTTTTATTTACATTTGATTTATTTATTTACATAATTTTATATTTCATTCTCCGTTAATGTCTTTAGTGCTCTTTCTTGTAGTCCATAAATTCAAACTTTAAACTTTGAAAGGCATTCGCCTGGCTTTCGCATTAGCAAAAGTTCTTAAAATTTCTTTGAAGTCTAAGTTTTTTGCTGTGTCATTCTCTATTGAAAGAATGGCGAGAGAGTTCAGCCTTTCCTGTGCCATTGTAGAGCGCAAATACGTTTTTATGAGCTTAAGTTTACTAAAGCTCCGTTCGGCACTAGCAACTGTCACGGGTATTGTTAGTAAGACTCTTAGTGCGACCCACAAGTTTGGGAACAAATCTGTACTGTTTGTGGTTTTTATCTTACACAATAGATCTTTTGGTGAGACTTTGATGTTCTTTTGGTTTCCATGATCCAAAATCGAACTTACATGTAAAAGTTCATGATACAGCTCAATGCCGTTTATATCTGACACTTTGGTTATTTCGTCTGTTAAATGTATTTCAAGGTCCAAGCAACTTTTTTTTAGATCTTCTTTTCCTGGAAGTTGAGCATCATCAACATTACTCAAAAATCCCCACATTTTTCGGTGTTCCTTCAACGCAGATGATCTTTTCTCAAGTGAGGCCAGAACGTTATCTACTAATGGATAAAAAACTTCTCTTGTAAAGGTTTCTTCAGATGACGATTGCACTTCCTCAGAAGACTCATACAAAAATACGCGTTTTCTTTTTCGAATCCTTTTCTCGGAGAAAACAGGTTCTATACCAAGTTCGGCTGCTATTTCTTTAGCTGAGATTACTGCGTCCACATATCCAGTCTCTCTAAACCTGTTTAAAAACTCCAAACACTTGTTGAACTTCTCAGAACAGTCACTGATATCTACATCTTTACCTTGAATGCTTTTACTGATCAAATTAACTTCAAACAGAATTTCATTCCACAAAATCAGAGTTACGATGAACGAAAAGTCTTCCATCTGACTAATCAAAGATTGAGCTTCAGAGGCTGTTTGGGGGTCATCTATTTTGTCGCCTAACTCAACCAACGCATCTCTGACTTCCACATATTGGTATCTGACAGCTTGAACAGCACTTATGCGAGCTTCCCAACGCGTTTCACACACTTGCTTTAAAGTAAGTGCTTTAGTATGGTCGTTTATTATACACCAGCGCTTTGTTGAACTTGAAAAGATGGTAAAGAGTCGTTGTAGAATACCAAATAAAGACGTAGACTTAACTGATGATTTTGCTCCATCAGCAATCACTAGGTTTAGGCTATGGCATCCACAGGGAATAAACACAGCCGAAGGGAATTTTTCCAGTACTCGGGCTTGAACTCCATTATGTACACCTGCCATATTAGCGCCATTGTCATATCCTTGACCTCGACAGTTGGTCATGTTCAAACCACACTCTTCAATTTCTTTGAACAATAAGTCAGCGAGAGCTTCTCCAGT
The DNA here is from genome assembly GCA_963513935.1 of Aphrophora alni. Lineage (NCBI taxonomy): Eukaryota > Metazoa > Arthropoda > Insecta > Hemiptera > Aphrophoridae > Aphrophora > Aphrophora alni. Next base: position 42,338,343 of record OY740779.1, read on the forward strand.
AGTTCCTTCGGCAACTCGATAGGCTATAAAACTTTCTTCTATTTTGATTTTCCCATCTTCATCTTCAGTGACATAGCGAATCGTTAAAGAAACTTGCTCCTTGTGACTTATGTCTGGAGTACAATCAAGGATAACGGAAAAATATCTGGCTTCCTTTATTTTAGTCAAGATGCTTTGCTTTACTGAATCACCTAGTATAGTTAGTAGTTCATTTTGTATTGACACGCTTAATAAATGAAATTGTGTTTCTTTTTCAGTTATACGTCTTAAGTGTTCCATTAGTACAGTATCAAATTTCCCTAAAAGTTGTACAAGTCCAAGGAAGTTCCCATTATTTTTGGTAAAAACTTTGGCAGATGACCCACGAAACCCCATATTGTGCTCTGCTAGAAATAAAGTAATTTCTACTAACCGACGCAACACTTCTGCTGAACGCTGAGCCTCAGTTTCAATTTGCCTTATGATGTGCTGATTAATTGAAGTGTCTCCTTTAATTCTTTTTTCTGCTTCAAACCATTCAGCCATATTTTTGAAATGATCTGGTGACAACTCATGGGATTTTAAACGGTCTGTCAAATTTTTCCAGTTATTAAAACCCATTGCTTGTCCAAAATTTGACTTTGATGATGGATTAAATAGCCTACAACAGAAACAGTAGACAGCATCCGATTTTTCAGAATAAATCAGCCATCTCCTTGATATTCTTTCTCCGTTTTCCAAAATCCGATATCGAGATTGGTTTGAAAAGTGCCTACCGTCGTTATTTTTTGGGTAATCACGGTCTTCTTTAAAATATTCAGTCGGCCCTTTCAAAATAAGTTCATCACGGTGAACATGGAGAACACGCGCTGGCCACGTTGATGGATCTGAAGTTATCACCGGCACCTGATCTGGTTCAGATATTAATTCAATTTCAGTGTCTGTTGACAGTGTTATCACTATTTTATTGTCACTAGAACTATCACAATCACTGTAGTCACGATCGCTTGTAACGGTATCATCAGCAGTACGGCCAGTATGGGAAAGTACAGGCACAAATTCTGTGTCTTTGGCCTCTTGCTCTTGAATGCTACTTTGTGAGGAAGAACTACAGCTTGATACAAACGTAGTACTGATCTCAACAACGGGAACATTTTGTGTCGTATTGGTTTTAAAAAAATTTGTTAGTTTTGGCACTTTACTTAACAAAGCCTCGTTCGCTAACTCACTTTCCTTGTTCAACCTTCTCCTTTGTGCCCCTGACAACTTTTTCGACATAATAATGCTTGAGTTTTCAACTAATATCACATAACTTAAATCTAAAGGCACCACACCATACACACGCACTGTGTGGACTGTCACTATTACACTATACGCTTATACACTTCACAAGTTCACAACAACGGTGTCTGACGCGTACTGAATGCAGCCAGCGACTGACTGACAAGTGACGACTGGTTGAGTTTAGTGTAATAAGTTGAGGGGAGGGGGGGCGCCGGCGCGGCGCGAGCCGCTGTGAGTGTGGTGAGTCATGACAGCTTTGGATTCGTATCAGTGATTTGTTTAGCAGTGCAGCGCTGCTCGTCGGTATACACAGTTGCTGAGACTGATAAATCTATTACATTACCAGTTATGCATAGACAGAATTTTACGTACTCAGTAATGCATCAATTTTATAATACAGAGTTCAAAACAGTTGTCAAAGTGCTTATAAATAAAAGTAGATAACACGTGCATGCGGTGCATGCATTTTTTTTTTTACCCCCGCTCGGTGGCGCCCCCTGGATTGCGGCGCCCAAGGCGACCGCCTCGGTCGCCCCACCCACGCGACGGCCCTGCAGAAGCTCTCCTATCCTAACCTGACCTATCCTAACCTAACCTAACCTAATCAATTTTATACATATTATATGAATACACACTATTTTGTTATATTTTAAAATCACAATGAAAAGGTAGGGAAGGTTTCCCAGGGTCTATTCAAGAAGAAGACCACAACTCGAACAGTGGCACCCAGAAGCTCTCCTATCCTAACCTAACCTTACCTACTTTATACATATTATATGAATACACACTATTTTGTTATATTTTAAAATCACAATGAAAAGGTAGGGAAGGTTTCCCAGGGTCTATTCAAGAAGAAGACCACAACTCGAACAGTGGCACCCAGAAGCTCTCCTATCCTAACCTAACCTAACCTACTTTATACATATTATATGAATACACACTATTTTGTTATATTTTAAAATCACAATGAAAAAGTAGGGAAGGTTCCCCAGGGTCTATTCAAGAAGAGGACCGCAACTCGATCAGTGGCATCCAGAAGCTCTCCTATCCTAACCTAACCTAACCTAACCTAACCTAACCAATTTTATACATATTATATGAATACACACTTTTTTGTTATATTTTAAAATCACAATGAAAAAGTAGGGAAGGTTCCACCAAGGTCTATTCAAGAAGAGGGCCGCAACTCCAATATTGGCACCCAGAAGCTATCCTAACCTAACCTAACCTAACCTAACCTATCCTATCCTAACCTAACCTAACCTAACCAACTTTATACATAATATAAGAATACACACTTTTTTGTTATATTTTAAAATCACAATGAAAAAGTAGGGAAGGTTCCCCAGGGTCTATTCAAGAAGAGGACCACAGCTCGATCAGTGGCATCCAGAAGCTCTCCTATCCTAACCTAACCTAACCTAACCTCACCTAACCTATCCTAACCAATTTTATACATAATATATGAATACATACTTTTTTGTTATATTTTAAAATCACAATGAAAAGGTAGGGAAGGTTTCCCAGGGTCTATTCAAGAAGAAGACCACAACTCGAACAGTGGCACCCAGAAGCTCTCCTATCCTAACCTAACCTAACCTACTTTATACATATTATATGAATACACACTATTTTGTTATATTTTAAAATCACAATGAAAAAGTAGGGAAGGTTCCCCAGGGTCTATTCAAGAAGAGGACCACAGCTCGATCAGTGGCATCCAGAAGCTCTCCTATCCTAACCTAACCTAACCTAACCTAACCTAACCTCACCTAACCTATCCTAACCAATTTTATACATAATATATGAATACATACTTTTTTGTTATATTTTAAAATCACAATGAAAAGGTAGGGAAGGTTTCCCAGGGTCTATTCAAGAAGAAGACCACAACTCGAACAGTGGCACCCAGAAGCTCTCCTATCCTAACCTAACCTAACCTACTTTATACATATTATATGAATACACACTATTTTGTTATATTTTAAAATCACAATGAAAAAGTAGGGAAGGTTCCCCAGGGTCTATTCAAGAAGAGGACCGCAACTCGATCAGTGGCATCCAGAAGCTCTCCTATCCTAACTTAACCTAACCTAACCTAACCTAACCTAACCTAACCTAACCTAACCAATTTTATACATATTATATGAATACACACTTTTTTGTTATATTTTAAAATCACAATGAAAAAGTAGGGAAGGTTCCACCAAGGTCTATTCAAGAAGAGGGCCGCAACTCCAATATTGGCACCCAGAAGCTATCCTAACCTAACCTAACCTAACCTAACCTATCCTATCCTAACCTAACCTAACCTAACCAACTTTATACATAATATATGAATACACACTTTTTTGTTATATTTTAAAATCACAATGAAAAAGTAGGGAAGGTTCCCCAGGGTCTATTCAAGAAGAGGACCACAGCTCGATCAGTGGCATCCAGAAGCTCTCCTATCCTAACCTAACCTAACCTAACCTAACCTAACCTCACCTAACCTATCCTAACCAATTTTATACATAATATATGAATACATACTTTTTTGTTATATTTTAAAATCACAATGAAAAGGTAGGGAAGGTTTCCCAGGGTCTATTCAAGAAGAGGACCGCAACTCGAACAGTGGCATCCAGAAGCTCTCCTATCCTAACCTAACCTAACCTAACCTAACCTAATCAATTTTATACATATTATATGAATACACACTTTTTTGTTATATTTTAAAATCACAATGAAAAAGTAGGGAAGGTTCCCCAGGGTCTATTCAAGAAGAGGACCACAGCTCGATCAGTGGCATCCAGAAGCTCTCCTATCCTAACCTAACCTAACCTAACCTAACCTAATCAATTTTATACATATTATATGAATACACACTTTTTTGTTATATTTTAAAATCACAATGAAAAGGTAGGGAAGGTTTCCCAGGGTCTATTCAAGAAGAGGACCACAGCTCGATCAGTGGCATCCAGAAGCTCTCCTAACCTAACCTAACCTCACCTAACCTAACCTAACCTATCCTAACCAACTTTATACATAATATATGAATACACACTTTTTTGTTATATTTTAAAATCACAATGAAAAAGTAGGGAAGGTTCCCCAGGGTCTATTCAAGAAGAGGACCACAGCTCGATCAGTGGCACCCAGAAGCTCTCCTATCCTAACCTAACCTAACCTAACCTAACCTATCCTAACCTAACCTAACCTAATCAATTTTATACATATTATATGAATACACACTATATTGTTATATTTTAAAATCACAATGAAAAAGTAGGGAAGGTTCCACCAAGGTCTATTCAAGAAGAGGGCCGCAACTCCAATATTGGCACCCAGAAGCTATCCTAACCTAACCTAACCTAACCTAACCTATCCTAACCTAACCTAACATAACCAACTTTATACATAATATATGAATACACACTTTTTTGTTATATTTTAAAATCACAATGAAAAAGTAGGGAAGGTTCCCCCAAGGTCTATTCAAGAAGAGGACCGCAACTCGAATAGTGGCATCCAGAAGCTCTCCTATCCTAACCTAACCTAACCTAACCTAACCTATCCTAACCTAACCTAACCTAATCAATTTTATACATAATATATGAATACACACTATATTGTTATATTTTAAAATCACAATGAAAAAGTAGGGAAGGTTCCCCCAAGGTCTATTCAAGAAGAGGACCGCAACTCGAATAGTGGCATCCAGAAGCTCTCTTATCCTAACCTAACCTAACCTAACCTAACCTAACCTATCCTAACCTAACCTAACCTAATCAATTTTATACATAATTATGAATACACACTATATTGTTATATTTTAAAATCACAATGAAAAAGTAGGGAAGGTTCCCCCAAGGTCTATTCAAGAAGAGGACCGCAACTCGAATAGTGGCATCCAGAAGCTCTCTTATCCTAACCTAACCTAACCTAACCTAACCTAACCTATCCTAACCTAACCTAACCTAATCAATTTTATACATAATATATGAATACACACTATATTGTTATATTTTAAAATCACAATGAAAAAGTAGGGAAGGTTCCCCCAAGGTCTATTCAAGAAGAGGACCGCAACTCGAATAGTGGCATCCAGAAGCTCTCTTATCCTAACCTAACCTAACCTAACCTAACCTAACCTATCCTAACCTAACCTAACCTAATCAATTTTATACATAATATATGAATACACACTATATTGTTATATTTTAAAATCACAATGAAAAAGTAGGGAAGGTTCCCCCAAGGTCTATTCAAGAAGAGGACCGCAACTCGAATAGTGGCATCCAGAAGCTCTCTTATCCTAACCTAACCTAACCTAACCTAACCTAACCTATCCTAACCTAACCTAACCTAATCAATTTTATACATAATATATGAATACACACTATATTGTTATATTTTAAAATCACAATGAAAAAGTAGGGAAGGTTCCCCCAAGGTCTATTCAAGAAGAGGACCGCAACTCGAATAGTGGCATCCAGAAGCTCTCTTATCCTAACCTAACCTAACCTAACCTAACCTATCCTAACCTAACCTAACCTAACCTAACCAACTTTATACATAATATATGAATACACACTTTTTTTGTTATATTTTAAAATCACAATGAAAAAGTAGGGAAGGTTCCCCCAAGGTCTATTCAAGAAGAGGACCGCAACTCGAATAGTGGCATCCAGAAGCTCTCCTATCCTAACCTAACCTAACCTAACCTATCCTAACCTAATCTAACCTAATCAATTTTATACATAATATATGAATACACACTATATTGTTATATTTTAAAATCACAATGATAAAGTAGGGAAGGTTCCCCCAAGGTCTATTCAAGAAGAGGACCGCAACTCGAATAGTGGCATCCAGAAGCTCTCTTATCCTAACCTAACCTAACCTATCCTAACCTAATCTAACCTAATCAATTTTATACATAATATATGAATACACACTATATTGTTATATTTTAAAATCACAATGATAAAGTAGGGAAGGTTCCCCCAAGGTCTATTCAAGAAGAGGACCGCAACTCGAATAGTGGCATCCAGAAGCTCTCTTATCCTAACCTAACCTAACCTAACCTATCCTAACCTAATCTAACCTAATCAATTTTATACATAATATATGAATACACACTATATTGTTATATTTTAAAATCACAATGATAAAGTAGGGAAGGTTCCCCCAAGGTCTATTCAAGAAGAGGACCGCAACTCGAATAGTGGCATCCAGAAGCTCTCTTATCCTAACCTAACCTAACCTATCCTAACCTAATCTAACCTAATCAATTTTATACATAATATATGAATACACACTATATTGTTATATTTTAAAATCACAATGATAAAGTAGGGAAGGTTCCCCCAAGGTCTATTCAAGAAGAGGACCGCAACTCGAATAGTGGCATCCAGAAGCTCTCTTATCCTAACCTAACCTAACCTAACCTATCCTAACCTAATCTAACCTAATCAATTTTATACATAATATATGAATACACACTATATTGTTATATTTTAAAATCACAATGATAAAGTAGGGAAGGTTCCCCCAAGGTCTATTCAAGAAGAGGACCGCAACTCGAATAGTGGCATCCAGAAGCTCTCTTATCCTAACCTAACCTAACCTATCCTAACCTAATCTAACCTAATCAATTTTATACATAATATATGAATACACACTATATTGTTATATTTTAAAATCACAATGATAAAGTAGGGAAGGTTCCCCCAAGGTCTATTCAAGAAGAGGACCGCAACTCGAATAGTGGCATCCAGAAGCTCTCTTATCCTAACCTAACCTAACCTATCCTAACCTAATCTAACCTAATCAATTTTATACATAATATATGAATACACACTATATTGTTATATTTTAAAATCACAATGATAAAGTAGGGAAGGTTCCCCCAAGGTCTATTCAAGAAGAGGACCGCAACTCGAATAGTGGCATCCAGAAGCTCTCCTATCCTAACCTAACCTAACCTAACCTAACCTAATCTAACCTAATCAATTTTATACATAATATATGAATACACACTATATTGTTATATTTTAAAATCACAATGATAAAGTAGGGAAGGTTCCCCCAAGGTCTATTCAAGAAGAGGACCGCAACTCGAATAGTGGCATCCAGAAGCTCTCTTATCCTAACCTAACCTAACCTAACCTATCCTAACCTAATCTAACCTAATCAATTTTATACATAATATATGAATACACACTATATTGTTATATTTTAAAATCACAATGAAAAAGTAGGGAAGGTTCCCCCAAGGTCTATTCAAGAAGAGGACCGCAACTCGAATAGTGGCATCCAGAAGCTCTCTTATCCTAACCTAACCTAACCTAACCTATCCTAACCTAATCTAACCTAATCAATTTTATACATAATATATGAATACACACTATATTGTTATATTTTAAAATCACAATGAAAAAGTAGGGAAGGTTCCCCCAAGGTCTATTCAAGAAGAGGACCGCAACTCGAATAGTGGCATCCAGAAGCTCTCTTATCCTAACCTAACCTAACCTAACCTATCCTAACCTAATCTAACCTAATCAACTTTATACATAATATATGAATACACACTATATTGTTATATTTTAAAATCACAATGATAAAGTAGGGAAGGTTCCCCCAAGGTCTATTCAAGAAGAGGACCGCAACTCGAATAGTGGCATCCAGAAGCTCTCTTATCCTAACCTAACCTAACCTATCCTAACCTAATCTAACCTAATCAATTTTATACATAATATATGAATACACACTATATTGTTATATTTTAAAATCACAATGATAAAGTAGGGAAGGTTCCCCCAAGGTCTATTCAAGAAGAGGACCGCAACTCGAATAGTGGCATCCAGAAGCTCTCTTATCCTAACCTAACCTAACCTAACCTATCCTAACCTAATCTAACCTAATCAATTTTATACATAATATATGAATACACACTATATTGTTATATTTTAAAATCACAATGAAAAAGTAGGGAAGGTTCCCCCAAGGTCTATTCAAGAAGAGGACCGCAACTCGAATAGTGGCATCCAGAAGCTCTCTTATCCTAACCTAACCTAACCTAACCTATCCTAACCTAATCTAACCTAATCAATTTTATACATAATATATGAATACACACTATATTGTTATATTTTAAAATCACAATGATAAAGTAGGGAAGGTTCCCCCAAGGTCTATTCAAGAAGAGGACCGCAACTCGAATAGTGGCATCCAGAAGCTCTCTTATCCTAACCTAACCTAACCTATCCTAACCTAATCTAACCTAATCAATTTTATACATAATATATGAATACACACTATATTGTTATATTTTAAAATCACAATGATAAAGTAGGGAAGGTTCCCCCAAGGTCTATTCAAGAAGAGGACCGCAACTCGAATAGTGGCATCCAGAAGCTCTCTTATCCTAACCTAACCTAACCTATCCTAACCTAATCTAACCTAATCAATTTTATACATAATATATGAATACACACTATATTGTTATATTTTAAAATCACAATGATAAAGTAGGGAAGGTTCCCCCAAGGTCTATTCAAGAAGAGGACCGCAACTCGAACAGTGGCATTCAGAAGCTCTCTTATCCTAACCTAACCTAACCTATCCTAACCTAATCTAACCTAATCAATTTTATACATAATATATGAATACACACTATATTGTTATATTTTAAAATCACAATGATAAAGTAGGGAAGGTTCCCCCAAGGTCTATTCAAGAAGAGGACCGCAACTCGAATAGTGGCATCCAGAAGCTCTCTTATCCTAACCTAACCTAACCTATCCTAACCTAATCTAACCTAATCAATTTTATACATAATATATGAATACACACTATATTGTTATATTTTAAAATCACAATGATAAAGTAGGGAAGGTTCCCCCAAGGTCTATTCAAGAAGAGGACCGCAACTCGAATAGTGGCATCCAGAAGCTCTCTTATCCTAACCTAACCTAACCTATCCTAACCTAATCTAACCTAATCAATTTTATACATAATATATGAATACACACTATATTGTTATATTTTAAAATCACAATGATAAAGTAGGGAAGGTTCCCCCAAGGTCTATTCAAGAAGAGGACCGCAACTCGAATAGTGGCATCCAGAAGCTCTCTTATCCTAACCTAACCTAACCTATCCTAACCTAATCTAACCTAATCAATTTTATACATAATATATGAATACACACTATATTGTTATATTTTAAAATCACAATGATAAAGTAGGGAAGGTTCCCCCAAGGTCTATTCAAGAAGAGGACCGCAACTCGAATAGTGGCATCCAGAAGCTCTCTTATCCTAACCTAACCTAACCTAACCTATCCTAACCTAATCTAACCTAATCAATTTTATACATAATATATGAATACACACTATATTGTTATATTTTAAAATCACAATGATAAAGTAGGGAAGGTTCCCCCAAGGTCTATTCAAGAAGAGGACCGCAACTCGAATAGTGGCATCCAGAAGCTCTCTTATCCTAACCTAACCTAACCTATCCTAACCTAATCTAACCTAATCAATTTTATACATAATATATGAATACACACTATATTGTTATATTTTAAAATCACAATGATAAAGTAGGGAAGGTTCCCCCAAGGTCTATTCAAGAAGAGGACCGCAACTCGAATAGTGGCATCCAGAAGCTCTCTTATCCTAACCTAACCTAACCTATCCTAACCTAATCTAACCTAATCAATTTTATACATAATATATGAATACACACTATATTGTTATATTTTAAAATCACAATGATAAAGTAGGGAAGGTTCCCCCAAGGTCTATTCAAGAAGAGGACCGCAACTCGAATAGTGGCATCCAGAAGCTCTCTTATCCTAACCTAACCTAACCTATCCTAACCTAATCTAACCTAATCAATTTTATACATAATATATGAATACACACTATATTGTTATATTTTAAAATCACAATGATAAAGTAGGGAAGGTTCCCCCAAGGTCTATTCAAGAAGAGGACCGCAACTCGAATAGTGGCATCCAGAAGCTCTCTTATCCTAACCTAACCTAACCTAACCTATCCTAACCTAATCTAACCTAATCAATTTTATACATAATATATGAATACACACTATATTGTTATATTTTAAAATCACAATGATAAAGTAGGGAAGGTTCCCCCAAGGTCTATTCAAGAAGAGGACCGCAACTCGAATAGTGGCATCCAGAAGCTCTCTTATCCTAACCTAACCTAACCTATCCTAACCTAATCTAACCTAATCAATTTTATACATAATATATGAATACACACTATATTGTTATATTTTAAAATCACAATGATAAAGTAGGGAAGGTTCCCCCAAGGTCTATTCAAGAAGAGGACCGCAACTCGAATAGTGGCATCCAGAAGCTCTCTTATCCTAACCTAACCTAACCTATCCTAACCTAATCTAACCTAATCAATTTTATACATAATATATGAATACACACTATATTGTTATATTTTAAAATCACAATGATAAAGTAGGGAAGGTTCCCTAAAGGTCTATTCAAGAAGAGGACCGCAACTCGAATAGTGGCATCCAGAAGCTCTCTTATCCTAACCTAACCTAACCTATCCTAACCTAATCTAACCTAATCAATTTTATACATAATATATGAATACACACTATATTGTTATATTTTAAAATCACAATGATAAAGTAGGGAAGGTTCCCCCAAGGTCTATTCAAGAAGAGGACCGCAACTCGAATAGTGGCATCCAGAAGCTCTCTTATCCTAACCTAACCTAACCTATCCTAACCTAATCTAACCTAATCAATTTTATACATAATATATGAATACACACTATATTGTTATATTTTAAAATCACAATGATAAAGTAGGGAAGGTTCCCCCAAGGTCTATTCAAGAAGAGGACCGCAACTCGAACAGTGGCACCCAGAAGCTCTTCTATCCTAACCTAACCTAACCTAACCTATCCTAACCTAATCTAACCTAATCAATTTTATACATAATATATGAATACACACTATATTGTTATATTTTAAAATCACAATGATAAAGTAGGGAAGGTTCCCCCAAGGTCTATTCAAGAAGAGGACCGCAACTCGAACAGTGGCACCCAGAAGCTCTTCTATCCTAACCTAACCTAACCTAACCTAACCTAACCTAATCAACTTTATACATAATATATGAATACACACTATATTGTTATATTTTAAAATCACAATGATAAAGTAGGGAAGGTTCCCCCAAGGTCTATTCAAGAAGAGGACCGCAACTCGAACAGTGGCACCCAGAAGCTCTTCTATCCTAACCTAACCTAACCTAACCTATCCTAACCTAATCAACTTTATACATAATATATGAATACACACTATATTGTTATATTTTAAAATCACAATGATAAAGTAGGGAAGGTTCCCCCAAGGTCTATTCAAGAAGAGGACCGCAACTCGAACAGTGGCACCCAGAAGCTCTTCTATCCTAACCTAACCTAACCTAACCTATCCTAACCTAACCTAACCTAATCAACTTTATACATAATATATGAATACACACTATATTGTTATATTTTAAAATCACAATGATAAAGTAGGGAAGGTTCCCCCAAGGTCTATTCAAGAAGAGGACCGCAACTCGAACAGTGGCACCCAGAAGCTCTTCTATCCTAACCTAACCTAACCTAACCTAACCTAACCTAATCAACTTTATACATAATATATGAATACACACTATATTGTTATATTTTAAAATCACAATGATAAAGTAGGGAAGGTTCCCCCAAGGTCTATTCAAGAAGAGGACCGCAACTCGAACAGTGGCACCCAGAAGCTCTTCTATCCTAACCTAACCTAACCTAACCTATCCTAACCTAATCTAACCTAATCAATTTTATACATAATATATGAATACACACTATATTGTTATATTTTAAAATCACAATGATAAAGTAGGGAAGGTTCCCCCAAGGTCTATTCAAGAAGAGGACCGCAACTCGAACAGTGGCACCCAGAAGCTCTTCTATCCTAACCTAACCTAACCTAACCTATCCTAACCTAATCTAACCTAATCAATTTTATACATAATATATGAATACACACTATATTGTTATATTTTAAAATCACAATGATAAAGTAGGGAAGGTTCCCCCAAGGTCTATTCAAGAAGAGGACCGCAACTCGAACAGTGGCACCCAGAAGCTCTTCTATCCTAACCTAACCTAACCTAACCTATCCTAACCTAATCTAACCTAATCAATTTTATACATAATATATGAATACACACTATATTGTTATATTTTAAAATCACAATGATAAAGTAGGGAAGGTTCCCCCAAGGTCTATTCAAGAAGAGGACCGCAACTCGAACAGTGGCATCCAGAAGCTCTTCTATCCTAACCTAACCTAACCTAACCTATCCTAACCTAACCTATCCTAACCTAATCTAACCTAATCAATTTTATACATAATATATGAATACACACTATATTGTTATATTTTAAAATCACAATGATAAAGTAGGGAAGGTTCCCCCAAGGTCTATTCAAGAAGAGGACCGCAACTCGAACAGTGGCACCCAGAAGCTCTTCTATCCTAACCTAACCTAACCTAACCTAACCTAACCTAATCAACTTTATACATAATATATGAATACACACTATATTGTTATATTTTAAAATCACAATGAAAAAGTAGGGAAGGTTCCCCCAAGGTCTATTCAAGAAGAGGACCGCAACTCGAACAGTGGCACCCAGAAGCTCTTCTATCCTAACCTAACCTAACCTAACCTATCCTAACCTAATCTAACCTAATCAATTTTATACATAATATATGAATACACACTATATTGTTATATTTTAAAATCACAATGATAAAGTAGGGAAGGTTCCCCCAAGGTCTATTCAAGAAGAGGACCGCAACTCGAACAGTGGCACCCAGAAGCTCTTCTATCCTAACCTAACCTAACCTAACCTATCCTAACCTAATCTAACCTAATCAATTTTATACATAATATATGAATACACACTATATTGTTATATTTTAAAATCACAATGATAAAGTAGGGAAGGTTCCCCCAAGGTCTATTCAAGAAGAGGACCGCAACTCGAACAGTGGCATTCAGAAGCTCTTCTATCCTAACCTAACCTAACCTAACCTATCCTAACCTAATCTAACCTAATCAATTTTATACATAATATATGAATACACACTATATTGTTATATTTTAAAATCACAATGATAAAGTAGGGAAGGTTCCCCCAAGGTCTATTCAAGAAGAGGACCGCAACTCGAACAGTGGCATCCAGAAGCTCTTCTATCCTAACCTAACCTAACCTAACCTATCCTAACCTAATCTAACCTAATCAATTTTATACATAATATATGAATACACACTATATTGTTATATTTTAAAATCACAATGATAAAGTAGGGAAGGTTCCCCCAAGGTCTATTCAAGAAGAGGACCGCAACTCGAACAGTGGCACCCAGAAGCTCTTCTATCCTAACCTAACCTAACCTAACCTAACCTAACCTAATCAACTTTATACATAATATATGAATACACACTATATTGTTATATTTTAAAATCACAATGATAAAGTAGGGAAGGTTCCCCCAAGGTCTATTCAAGAAGAGGACCGCAACTCGAACAGTGGCACCCAGAAGCTCTTCTATCCTAACCTAACCTAACCTAACCTAACCTAACCTAATCAATTTTATACATAATATATGAATACACACTATATTGTTATATTTTAAAATCACAATGATAAAGTAGGGAAGGTTCCCCCAAGGTCTATTCAAGAAGAGGACCGCAACTCGAATAGTGGCATCCAGAAGCTCTTCTATCCTAACCTAACCTAACCTAACCTATCCTAACCTAATCTAACCTAATCAATTTTATACATAATATATGAATACACACTTTATTGTTATATTTTAAAATCACAATGATAAAGTAGGGAAGGTTCCCCCAAGGTCTATTCAAGAAGAGGACCGCAACTCGAACAGTGGCACCCAGAAGCTCTTCTATCCTAACCTAACCTAACCTAACCTAACCTAACCTAATCAACTTTATACATAATATATGAATACACACTATATTGTTATATTTTAAAATCACAATGATAAAGTAGGGAAGGTTCCCCCAAGGTCTATTCAAGAAGAGGACCGCAACTCGAACAGTGGCACCCAGAAGCTCTTCTATCCTAACCTAACCTAACCTAACCTAACCTAACCTAATCAATTTTATACATAATATATGAATACACACTATATTGTTATATTTTAAAATCACAATGATAAAGTAGGGAAGGTTCCCCCAAGGTCTATTCAAGAAGAGGACCGCAACTCGAACAGTGGCACCCAGAAGCTCTTCTATCCTAACCTAACCTAACCTAACCTATCCTAACCTAATCTAACCTAATCAATTTTATACATAATATATGAATACACACTATATTGTTATATTTTAAAATCACAATGATAAAGTAGGGAAGGTTCCCCCAAGGTCTATTCAAGAAGAGGACCGCAACTCGAACAGTGGCACCCAGAAGCTCTTCTATCCTAACCTAACCTAACCTAACCTATCCTAACCTAATCTAACCTAATCAATTTTATACATAATATATGAATACACACTATATTGTTATATTTTAAAATCACAATGATAAAGTAGGGAAGGTTCCCCCAAGGTCTATTCAAGAAGAGGACCGCAACTCGAATAGTGGCATCCAGAAGCTCTTCTATCCTAACCTAACCTAACCTAACCTATCCTAACCTAATCTAACCTAATCAATTTTATACATAATATATGAATACACACTATATTGTTATATTTTAAAATCACAATGATAAAGTAGGGAAGGTTCCCCCAAGGTCTATTCAAGAAGAGGACCGCAACTCGAACAGTGGCACCCAGAAGCTCTTCTATCCTAACCTAACCTAACCTAACCTAACCTAACCTAATCAACTTTATACATAATATATGAATACACACTATATTGTTATATTTTAAAATCACAATGATAAAGTAGGGAAGGTTCCCCCAAGGTCTATTCAAGAAGAGGACCGCAACTCGAACAGTGGCACCCAGAAGCTCTTCTATCCTAACCTAACCTAACCTAACCTATCCTAACCTAATCTAACCTAATCAATTTTATACATAATATATGAATACACACTATATTGTTATATTTTAAAATCACAATGAAAAAGTAGGGAAGGTTCCCCCAAGGTCTATTCAAGAAGAGGACCGCAACTCGAACAGTGGCACCCAGAAGCTCTTCTATCCTAACCTAACCTAACCTAACCTATCCTAACCTAATCTAACCTAATCAATTTTATACATAATATATGAATACACACTATATTGTTATATTTTAAAATCACAATGATAAAGTAGGGAAGGTTCCCCCAAGGTCTATTCAAGAAGAGGACCGCAACTCGAATAGTGGCATCCAGAAGCTCTCTTATCCTAACCTAACCTAACCTAACCTATCCTAACCTAATCTAACCTAATCAATTTTATACATAATATATGAATACACACTATATTGTTATATTTTAAAATCACAATGAAAAAGTAGGGAAGGTTCCCCCAAGGTCTATTCAAGAAGAGGACCGCAACTCGAATAGTGGCATCCAGAAGCTCTCTTATCCTAACCTAACCTAACCTATCCTAACCTAATCTAACCTAATCAATTTTATACATAATATATGAATACACACTATATTGTTATATTTTAAAATCACAATGAAAAAGTAGGGAAGGTTCCCCCAAGGTCTATTCAAGAAGAGGACCGCAACTCGAATAGTGGCATCCAGAAGCTCTCTTATCCTAACCTAACCTAACCTAACCTATCCTAACCTAATCTAACCTAATCAATTTTATACATAATATATGAATACACACTATATTGTTATATTTTAAAATCACAATGAAAAAGTAGGGAAGGTTCCCCCAAGGTCTATTCAAGAAGAGGACCGCAACTCGAATAGTGGCATCCAGAAGCTCTCTTATCCTAACCTAACCTAACCTATCCTAACCTAATCTAACCTAATCAATTTTATACATAATATATGAATACACACTATATTGTTATATTTTAAAATCACAATGAAAAAGTAGGGAAGGTTCCCCCAAGGTCTATTCAAGAAGAGGACCGCAACTCGAACAGTGGCACCCAGAAGCTCTTCTATCCTAACCTAACCTAACCTAACCTATCCTAACCTAATCTAACCTAATCAATTTTATACATAATATATGAATACACACTATATTGTTATATTTTAAAATCACAATGATAAAGTAGGGAAGGTTCCCCCAAGGTCTATTCAAGAAGAGGACCGCAACTCGAACAGTGGCACCCAGAAGCTCTTCTATCCTAACCTAACCTAACCTAACCTAACCTAACCTAATCAACTTTATACATAATATATGAATACACACTATATTGTTATATTTTAAAATCACAATGATAAAGTAGGGAAGGTTCCCCCAAGGTCTATTCAAGAAGAGGACCTCAACTCGAACAGTGGCACCCAGAAGCTCTCTTATCCTAACCTAACCTAACCTAACCTATCCTAACCTAATCTAACCTAATCAATTTTATACATAATATATGAATACACACTATATTGTTATATTTTAAAATCACAATGATAAAGTAGGGAAGGTTCCCCCAAGGTCTATTCAAGAAGAGGACCGCAACTCGAACAGTGGCACCCAGAAGCTCTTCTATCCTAACCTAACCTAACCTAACCTAACCTAACCTATCCTAACCTAATCTAACATAACCAATTTTATACATAATATATGAATACACACTATATTGTTATATTTTAAAATCACAATGATAAAGTAGGGAAGGTTCCCCCAAGGTCTATTCAAGAAGAGGACCGCAACTCGAATAGTGGCATCCAGAAGCTCTCTTATCCTAACCTAACCTAACCTAACCTAACCTAACCTATCCTAACCTAATCTAACCTAATCAATTTTATACATAATATATGAATACACACTATATTGTTATATTTTAAAATCACAATGATAAAGTAGGGAAGGTTCCCCCAAGGTCTATTCAAGAAGAGGACCGCAACTCGAATAGTGGCATCCAGAAGCTCTTCTATCCTAACCTAACCTAACCTAACCTATCCTAACCTAATCTAACCTAATCAACTTTATACATAATATATGAATACACACTATATTGTTATATTTTAAAATCACAATGAAAAAGTAGGGAAGGTTCCCCCAAGGTCTATTCAAGAAGAGGACCGCAACTCGAATAGTGGCATCCAGAAGCTCTTCTATCCTAACCTAACCTAACCTAACCTAACCTAACCTAATCAATTTTATACATAATATATGAATACACACTATATTGTTATATTTTAAAATCACAATGATAAAGTAGGGAAGGTTCCCCCAAGGTCTATTCAAGAAGAGGACCGCAACTCGAACAGTGGCACCCAGAAGCTCTTCTATCCTAACCTAACCTAACCTAACCTATCCTAACCTAATCTAACCTAATCAATTTTATACATAATATATGAATACACACTATATTGTTATATTTTAAAATCACAATGATAAAGTAGGGAAGGTTCCCCCAAGGTCTATTCAAGAAGAGGACCGCAACTCGAACAGTGGCACCCAGAAGCTCTTCTATCCTAACCTAACCTAACCTAACCTATCCTAACCTAATCTAACCTAATCAATTTTATACATAATATATGAATACACACTATATTGTTATATTTTAAAATCACAATGATAAAGTAGGGAAGGTTCCCCCAAGGTCTATTCAAGAAGAGGACCGCAACTCGAATAGTGGCATCCAGAAGCTCTTCTATCCTAACCTAACCTAACCTAACCTATCCTAACCTAATCTAACCTAATCAATTTTATACATAATATATGAATACACACTATATTGTTATATTTTAAAATCACAATGATAAAGTAGGGAAGGTTCCCCCAAGGTCTATTCAAGAAGAGGACCGCAACTCGAACAGTGGCACCCAGAAGCTCTTCTATCCTAACCTAACCTAACCTAACCTAACCTAACCTAATCAACTTTATACATAATATATGAATACACACTATATTGTTATATTTTAAAATCACAATGATAAAGTAGGGAAGGTTCCCCCAAGGTCTATTCAAGAAGAGGACCGCAACTCGAACAGTGGCACCCAGAAGCTCTTCTATCCTAACCTAACCTAACCTAACCTATCCTAACCTAATCTAACCTAATCAATTTTATACATAATATATGAATACACACTATATTGTTATATTTTAAAATCACAATGAAAAAGTAGGGAAGGTTCCCCCAAGGTCTATTCAAGAAGAGGACCGCAACTCGAACAGTGGCACCCAGAAGCTCTTCTATCCTAACCTAACCTAACCTAACCTATCCTAACCTAATCTAACCTAATCAATTTTATACATAATATATGAATACACACTATATTGTTATATTTTAAAATCACAATGATAAAGTAGGGAAGGTTCCCCCAAGGTCTATTCAAGAAGAGGACCGCAACTCGAATAGTGGCATCCAGAAGCTCTCTTATCCTAACCTAACCTAACCTAACCTATCCTAACCTAATCTAACCTAATCAATTTTATACATAATATATGAATACACACTATATTGTTATATTTTAAAATCACAATGAAAAAGTAGGGAAGGTTCCCCCAAGGTCTATTCAAGAAGAGGACCGCAACTCGAATAGTGGCATCCAGAAGCTCTCTTATCCTAACCTAACCTAACCTATCCTAACCTAATCTAACCTAATCAATTTTATACATAATATATGAATACACACTATATTGTTATATTTTAAAATCACAATGAAAAAGTAGGGAAGGTTCCCCCAAGGTCTATTCAAGAAGAGGACCGCAACTCGAATAGTGGCATCCAGAAGCTCTCTTATCCTAACCTAACCTAACCTAACCTATCCTAACCTAATCTAACCTAATCAATTTTATACATAATATATGAATACACACTATATTGTTATATTTTAAAATCACAATGAAAAAGTAGGGAAGGTTCCCCCAAGGTCTATTCAAGAAGAGGACCGCAACTCGAATAGTGGCATCCAGAAGCTCTCTTATCCTAACCTAACCTAACCTATCCTAACCTAATCTAACCTAATCAATTTTATACATAATATATGAATACACACTATATTGTTATATTTTAAAATCACAATGAAAAAGTAGGGAAGGTTCCCCCAAGGTCTATTCAAGAAGAGGACCGCAACTCGAACAGTGGCACCCAGAAGCTCTTCTATCCTAACCTAACCTAACCTAACCTATCCTAACCTAATCTAACCTAATCAATTTTATACATAATATATGAATACACACTATATTGTTATATTTTAAAATCACAATGATAAAGTAGGGAAGGTTCCCCCAAGGTCTATTCAAGAAGAGGACCGCAACTCGAACAGTGGCACCCAGAAGCTCTTCTATCCTAACCTAACCTAACCTAACCTAACCTAACCTATCCTAACCTAATCTAACATAACCTATCCTAACCTAATCTAACCTAATCAATTTTATACATAATATATGAATACACACTATATTGTTATATTTTAAAATCACAATGATAAAGTAGGGAAGGTTCCCCCAAGGTCTATTCAAGAAGAGGACCGCAACTCGAATAGTGGCATCCAGAAGCTCTTCTATCCTAACCTAACCTAACCTAACCTATCCTAACCTAATCTAACCTAATCAATTTTATACATAATATATGAATACACACTATATTGTTATATTTTAAAATCACAATGATAAAGTAGGGAAGGTTCCCCCAAGGTCTATTCAAGAAGAGGACCGCAACTCGAACAGTGGCACCCAGAAGCTCTTCTATCCTAACCTAACCTAACCTAACCTAACCTAACCTAATCAACTTTATACATAATATATGAATACACACTATATTGTTATATTTTAAAATCACAATGATAAAGTAGGGAAGGTTCCCCCAAGGTCTATTCAAGAAGAGGACCGCAACTCGAACAGTGGCACCCAGAAGCTCTTCTATCCTAACCTAACCTAACCTAACCTATCCTAACCTAATCTAACCTAATCAATTTTATACATAATATATGAATACACACTATATTGTTATATTTTAAAATCACAATGAAAAAGTAGGGAAGGTTCCCCCAAGGTCTATTCAAGAAGAGGACCGCAACTCGAACAGTGGCACCCAGAAGCTCTTCTATCCTAACCTAACCTAACCTAACCTATCCTAACCTAATCTAACCTAATCAATTTTATACATAATATATGAATACACACTATATTGTTATATTTTAAAATCACAATGATAAAGTAGGGAAGGTTCCCCCAAGGTCTATTCAAGAAGAGGACCGCAACTCGAATAGTGGCATCCAGAAGCTCTCTTATCCTAACCTAACCTAACCTAACCTATCCTAACCTAATCTAACCTAATCAATTTTATACATAATATATGAATACACACTATATTGTTATATTTTAAAATCACAATGAAAAAGTAGGGAAGGTTCCCCCAAGGTCTATTCAAGAAGAGGACCGCAACTCGAATAGTGGCATCCAGAAGCTCTCTTATCCTAACCTAACCTAACCTATCCTAACCTAATCTAACCTAATCAATTTTATACATAATATATGAATACACACTATATTGTTATATTTTAAAATCACAATGAAAAAGTAGGGAAGGTTCCCCCAAGGTCTATTCAAGAAGAGGACCGCAACTCGAATAGTGGCATCCAGAAGCTCTCTTATCCTAACCTAACCTAACCTAACCTATCCTAACCTAATCTAACCTAATCAATTTTATACATAATATATGAATACACACTATATTGTTATATTTTAAAATCACAATGAAAAAGTAGGGAAGGTTCCCCCAAGGTCTATTCAAGAAGAGGACCGCAACTCGAATAGTGGCATCCAGAAGCTCTCTTATCCTAACCTAACCTAACCTATCCTAACCTAATCTAACCTAATCAATTTTATACATAATATATGAATACACACTATATTGTTATATTTTAAAATCACAATGAAAAAGTAGGGAAGGTTCCCCCAAGGTCTATTCAAGAAGAGGACCGCAACTCGAACAGTGGCACCCAGAAGCTCTTCTATCCTAACCTAACCTAACCTAACCTATCCTAACCTAATCTAACCTAATCAATTTTATACATAATATATGAATACACACTATATTGTTATATTTTAAAATCACAATGATAAAGTAGGGAAGGTTCCCCCAAGGTCTATTCAAGAAGAGGACCGCAACTCGAACAGTGGCACCCAGAAGCTCTTCTATCCTAACCTAACCTAACCTAACCTAACCTAACCTAATCAACTTTATACATAATATATGAATACACACTATATTGTTATATTTTAAAATCACAATGATAAAGTAGGGAAGGTTCCCCCAAGGTCTATTCAAGAAGAGGACCTCAACTCGAACAGTGGCACCCAGAAGCTCTCTTATCCTAACCTAACCTAACCTAACCTATCCTAACCTAATCTAACCTAATCAATTTTATACATAATATATGAATACACACTATATTGTTATATTTTAAAATCACAATGATAAAGTAGGGAAGGT
This sequence comes from Aphrophora alni, assembly GCA_963513935.1. Classification (NCBI taxonomy): domain Eukaryota; kingdom Metazoa; phylum Arthropoda; class Insecta; order Hemiptera; family Aphrophoridae; genus Aphrophora; species Aphrophora alni. Next base: position 42,360,227 of record OY740779.1, read on the forward strand.
TCCCCCAAGGTCTATTCAAGAAGAGGACCGCAACTCGAACAGTGGCACCCAGAAGCTCTTCTATCCTAACCTAACCTAACCTAACCTAACCTAACCTATCCTAACCTAATCTAACATAACCAATTTTATACATAATATATGAATACACACTATATTGTTATATTTTAAAATCACAATGATAAAGTAGGGAAGGTTCCCCCAAGGTCTATTCAAGAAGAGGACCGCAACTCGAATAGTGGCATCCAGAAGCTCTCTTATCCTAACCTAACCTAACCTAACCTAACCTAACCTATCCTAACCTAATCTAACCTAATCAATTTTATACATAATATATGAATACACACTATATTGTTATATTTTAAAATCACAATGATAAAGTAGGGAAGGTTCCCCCAAGGTCTATTCAAGAAGAGGACCGCAACTCGAATAGTGGCATCCAGAAGCTCTTCTATCCTAACCTAACCTAACCTAACCTATCCTAACCTAATCTAACCTAATCAACTTTATACATAATATATGAATACACACTATATTGTTATATTTTAAAATCACAATGAAAAAGTAGGGAAGGTTCCCCCAAGGTCTATTCAAGAAGAGGACCGCAACTCGAATAGTGGCATCCAGAAGCTCTTCTATCCTAACCTAACCTAACCTAACCTATCCTAACCTAATCTAACCTAATCAATTTTATACATAATATATGAATACACACTATATTGTTATATTTTAAAATCACAATGAAAAAGTAGGGAAGGTTCCCCCAAGGTCTATTCAAGAAGAGGACCGCAACTCGAATAGTGGCATCCAGAAGCTCTCTTATCCTAACCTAACCTAACCTAACCTAACCTAACCTATCCTAACCTAATCTAACCTAATCAATTTTATACATAATATATGAATACACACTATATTGTTATATTTTAAAATCACAATGAAAAAGTAGGGAAGGTTCCCCCAAGGTCTATTCAAGAAGAGGACCGCAACTCGAATAGTGGCATCCAGAAGCTCTCTTATCCTAACCTAACCTAACCTAACCTAACCTACCCTAACCTAACCTAACCTAACCAACTTTATACATAATATATGAATACACACTATATTGTTATATTTTAAAATCACAATGATAAAGTAGGGAAGGTTCCCCCAAGGTCTATTCAAGAAGAGGACCGCAACTCGAACAGTGGCACCCAGAAGCTCTTCTATCCTAACCTAACCTAACCTAACCTATCCTAACCTAATCTAACCTAATCAATTTTATACATAATATATGAATACACACTATATTGTTATATTTTAAAATCACAATGAAAAAGTAGGGAAGGTTCCCCCAAGGTCTATTCAAGAAGAGGACCGCAACTCGAACAGTGGCACCCAGAAGCTCTTCTATCCTAACCTAACCTAACCTAACCTATCCTAACCTAATCTAACCTAATCAATTTTATACATAATATATGAATACACACTATATTGTTATATTTTAAAATCACAATGATAAAGTAGGGAAGGTTCCCCCAAGGTCTATTCAAGAAGAGGACCGCAACTCGAACAGTGGCATCCAGAAGCTCTTCTATCCTAACCTAACCTAACCTAACCTATCCTAACCTAATCTAACCTAATCAATTTTATACATAATATATGAATACACACTATATTGTTATATTTTAAAATCACAATGAAAAAGTAGGGAAGGTTCCCCCAAGGTCTATTCAAGAAGAGGACCGCAACTCGAATAGTGGCATCCAGAAGCTCTCTTATCCTAACCTAACCTAACCTAACCTATCCTAACCTAATCTAACCTAATCAATTTTATACATAATATATGAATACACACTATATTGTTATATTTTAAAATCACAATGAAAAAGTAGGGAAGGTTCCCCCAAGGTCTATTCAAGAAGAGGACCGCAACTCGAACAGTGGCACCCAGAAGCTCTTCTATCCTAACCTAACCTAACCTAACCTAACCTAACCTAATCAACTTTATACATAATATATGAATACACACTATATTGTTATATTTTAAAATCACAATGATAAAGTAGGGAAGGTTCCCCCAAGGTCTATTCAAGAAGAGGACCGCAACTCGAACAGTGGCACCCAGAAGCTCTTCTATCCTAACCTAACCTAACCTAACCTATCCTAACCTAATCTAACCTAATCAATTTTATACATAATATATGAATACACACTATATTGTTATATTTTAAAATCACAATGAAAAAGTAGGGAAGGTTCCCCCAAGGTCTATTCAAGAAGAGGACCGCAACTCGAACAGTGGCACCCAGAAGCTCTTCTATCCTAACCTAACCTAACCTAACCTATCCTAACCTAATCTAACCTAATCAATTTTATACATAATATATGAATACACACTATATTGTTATATTTTAAAATCACAATGATAAAGTAGGGAAGGTTCCCCCAAGGTCTATTCAAGAAGAGGACCGCAACTCGAACAGTGGCACCCAGAAGCTCTTCTATCCTAACCTAACCTAACCTAACCTATCCTAACCTAATCTAACCTAATCAATTTTATACATAATATATGAATACACACTATATTGTTATATTTTAAAATCACAATGATAAAGTAGGGAAGGTTCCCCCAAGGTCTATTCAAGAAGAGGACCGCAACTCGAATAGTGGCATCCAGAAGCTCTTCTATCCTAACCTAACCTAACCTAACCTATCCTAACCTAATCTAACCTAATCAATTTTATACATAATATATGAATACACACTATATTGTTATATTTTAAAATCACAATGATAAAGTAGGGAAGGTTCCCCCAAGGTCTATTCAAGAAGAGGACCGCAACTCGAACAGTGGCACCCAGAAGCTCTTCTATCCTAACCTAACCTAACCTAACCTAACCTAACCTAATCAACTTTATACATAATATATGAATACACACTATATTGTTATATTTTAAAATCACAATGATAAAGTAGGGAAGGTTCCCCCAAGGTCTATTCAAGAAGAGGACCGCAACTCGAACAGTGGCACCCAGAAGCTCTTCTATCCTAACCTAACCTAACCTAACCTATCCTAACCTAATCTAACCTAATCAATTTTATACATAATATATGAATACACACTATATTGTTATATTTTAAAATCACAATGAAAAAGTAGGGAAGGTTCCCCCAAGGTCTATTCAAGAAGAGGACCGCAACTCGAACAGTGGCACCCAGAAGCTCTTCTATCCTAACCTAACCTAACCTAACCTATCCTAACCTAATCTAACCTAATCAATTTTATACATAATATATGAATACACACTATATTGTTATATTTTAAAATCACAATGATAAAGTAGGGAAGGTTCCCCCAAGGTCTATTCAAGAAGAGGACCGCAACTCGAATAGTGGCATCCAGAAGCTCTCTTATCCTAACCTAACCTAACCTAACCTATCCTAACCTAATCTAACCTAATCAATTTTATACATAATATATGAATACACACTATATTGTTATATTTTAAAATCACAATGAAAAAGTAGGGAAGGTTCCCCCAAGGTCTATTCAAGAAGAGGACCGCAACTCGAATAGTGGCATCCAGAAGCTCTCTTATCCTAACCTAACCTAACCTATCCTAACCTAATCTAACCTAATCAATTTTATACATAATATATGAATACACACTATATTGTTATATTTTAAAATCACAATGAAAAAGTAGGGAAGGTTCCCCCAAGGTCTATTCAAGAAGAGGACCGCAACTCGAATAGTGGCATCCAGAAGCTCTCTTATCCTAACCTAACCTAACCTAACCTATCCTAACCTAATCTAACCTAATCAATTTTATACATAATATATGAATACACACTATATTGTTATATTTTAAAATCACAATGAAAAAGTAGGGAAGGTTCCCCCAAGGTCTATTCAAGAAGAGGACCGCAACTCGAATAGTGGCATCCAGAAGCTCTCTTATCCTAACCTAACCTAACCTATCCTAACCTAATCTAACCTAATCAATTTTATACATAATATATGAATACACACTATATTGTTATATTTTAAAATCACAATGAAAAAGTAGGGAAGGTTCCCCCAAGGTCTATTCAAGAAGAGGACCGCAACTCGAACAGTGGCACCCAGAAGCTCTTCTATCCTAACCTAACCTAACCTAACCTATCCTAACCTAATCTAACCTAATCAATTTTATACATAATATATGAATACACACTATATTGTTATATTTTAAAATCACAATGATAAAGTAGGGAAGGTTCCCCCAAGGTCTATTCAAGAAGAGGACCGCAACTCGAACAGTGGCACCCAGAAGCTCTTCTATCCTAACCTAACCTAACCTAACCTAACCTAACCTATCCTAACCTAATCTAACATAACCTATCCTAACCTAATCTAACCTAATCAATTTTATACATAATATATGAATACACACTATATTGTTATATTTTAAAATCACAATGATAAAGTAGGGAAGGTTCCCCCAAGGTCTATTCAAGAAGAGGACCGCAACTCGAATAGTGGCATCCAGAAGCTCTTCTATCCTAACCTAACCTAACCTAACCTATCCTAACCTAATCTAACCTAATCAATTTTATACATAATATATGAATACACACTATATTGTTATATTTTAAAATCACAATGATAAAGTAGGGAAGGTTCCCCCAAGGTCTATTCAAGAAGAGGACCGCAACTCGAACAGTGGCACCCAGAAGCTCTTCTATCCTAACCTAACCTAACCTAACCTAACCTAACCTAATCAACTTTATACATAATATATGAATACACACTATATTGTTATATTTTAAAATCACAATGATAAAGTAGGGAAGGTTCCCCCAAGGTCTATTCAAGAAGAGGACCGCAACTCGAACAGTGGCACCCAGAAGCTCTTCTATCATAACCTAACCTAACCTAACCTATCCTAACCTAATCTAACCTAATCAATTTTATACATAATATATGAATACACACTATATTGTTATATTTTAAAATCACAATGAAAAAGTAGGGAAGGTTCCCCCAAGGTCTATTCAAGAAGAGGACCGCAACTCGAACAGTGGCACCCAGAAGCTCTTCTATCCTAACCTAACCTAACCTAACCTATCCTAACCTAATCTAACCTAATCAATTTTATACATAATATATGAATACACACTATATTGTTATATTTTAAAATCACAATGATAAAGTAGGGAAGGTTCCCCCAAGGTCTATTCAAGAAGAGGACCGCAACTCGAATAGTGGCATCCAGAAGCTCTCTTATCCTAACCTAACCTAACCTAACCTATCCTAACCTAATCTAACCTAATCAATTTTATACATAATATATGAATACACACTATATTGTTATATTTTAAAATCACAATGAAAAAGTAGGGAAGGTTCCCCCAAGGTCTATTCAAGAAGAGGACCGCAACTCGAATAGTGGCATCCAGAAGCTCTCTTATCCTAACCTAACCTAACCTATCCTAACCTAATCTAACCTAATCAATTTTATACATAATATATGAATACACACTATATTGTTATATTTTAAAATCACAATGAAAAAGTAGGGAAGGTTCCCCCAAGGTCTATTCAAGAAGAGGACCGCAACTCGAATAGTGGCATCCAGAAGCTCTCTTATCCTAACCTAACCTAACCTAACCTATCCTAACCTAATCTAACCTAATCAATTTTATACATAATATATGAATACACACTATATTGTTATATTTTAAAATCACAATGAAAAAGTAGGGAAGGTTCCCCCAAGGTCTATTCAAGAAGAGGACCGCAACTCGAATAGTGGCATCCAGAAGCTCTCTTATCCTAACCTAACCTAACCTATCCTAACCTAATCTAACCTAATCAATTTTATACATAATATATGAATACACACTATATTGTTATATTTTAAAATCACAATGAAAAAGTAGGGAAGGTTCCCCCAAGGTCTATTCAAGAAGAGGACCGCAACTCGAACAGTGGCACCCAGAAGCTCTTCTATCCTAACCTAACCTAACCTAACCTATCCTAACCTAATCTAACCTAATCAATTTTATACATAATATATGAATACACACTATATTGTTATATTTTAAAATCACAATGATAAAGTAGGGAAGGTTCCCCCAAGGTCTATTCAAGAAGAGGACCGCAACTCGAACAGTGGCACCCAGAAGCTCTTCTATCCTAACCTAACCTAACCTAACCTAACCTAACCTAATCAACTTTATACATAATATATGAATACACACTATATTGTTATATTTTAAAATCACAATGATAAAGTAGGGAAGGTTCCCCCAAGGTCTATTCAAGAAGAGGACCTCAACTCGAACAGTGGCACCCAGAAGCTCTCTTATCCTAACCTAACCTAACCTAACCTATCCTAACCTAATCTAACCTAATCAATTTTATACATAATATATGAATACACACTATATTGTTATATTTTAAAATCACAATGATAAAGTAGGGAAGGTTCCCCCAAGGTCTATTCAAGAAGAGGACCGCAACTCGAACAGTGGCACCCAGAAGCTCTTCTATCCTAACCTAACCTAACCTAACCTAACCTAACCTATCCTAACCTAATCTAACATAACCAATTTTATACATAATATATGAATACACACTATATTGTTATATTTTAAAATCACAATGATAAAGTAGGGAAGGTTCCCCCAAGGTCTATTCAAGAAGAGGACCGCAACTCGAATAGTGGCATCCAGAAGCTCTCTTATCCTAACCTAACCTAACCTAACCTAACCTAACCTATCCTAACCTAATCTAACCTAATCAATTTTATACATAATATATGAATACACACTATATTGTTATATTTTAAAATCACAATGATAAAGTAGGGAAGGTTCCCCCAAGGTCTATTCAAGAAGAGGACCGCAACTCGAATAGTGGCATCCAGAAGCTCTTCTATCCTAACCTAACCTAACCTAACCTATCCTAACCTAATCTAACCTAATCAACTTTATACATAATATATGAATACACACTATATTGTTATATTTTAAAATCACAATGAAAAAGTAGGGAAGGTTCCCCCAAGGTCTATTCAAGAAGAGGACCGCAACTCGAATAGTGGCATCCAGAAGCTCTTCTATCCTAACCTAACCTAACCTAACCTATCCTAACCTAATCTAACCTAATCAATTTTATACATAATATATGAATACACACTATATTGTTATATTTTAAAATCACAATGAAAAAGTAGGGAAGGTTCCCCCAAGGTCTATTCAAGAAGAGGACCGCAACTCGAATAGTGGCATCCAGAAGCTCTCTTATCCTAACCTAACCTAACCTAACCTAACCTAACCTATCCTAACCTAATCTAACCTAATCAATTTTATACATAATATATGAATACACACTATATTGTTATATTTTAAAATCACAATGAAAAAGTAGGGAAGGTTCCCCCAAGGTCTATTCAAGAAGAGGACCGCAACTCGAATAGTGGCATCCAGAAGCTCTCTTATCCTAACCTAACCTAACCTAACCTAACCTATCCTAACCTAACCTAACCTAACCAACTTTATACATAATATATGAATACACACTATATTGTTATATTTTAAAATCACAATGATAAAGTAGGGAAGGTTCCCCCAAGGTCTATTCAAGAAGAGGACCGCAACTCGAACAGTGGCACCCAGAAGCTCTTCTATCCTAACCTAACCTAACCTAACCTATCCTAACCTAATCTAACCTAATCAATTTTATACATAATATATGAATACACACTATATTGTTATATTTTAAAATCACAATGAAAAAGTAGGGAAGGTTCCCCCAAGGTCTATTCAAGAAGAGGACCGCAACTCGAACAGTGGCACCCAGAAGCTCTTCTATCCTAACCTAACCTAACCTAACCTATCCTAACCTAATCTAACCTAATCAATTTTATACATAATATATGAATACACACTATATTGTTATATTTTAAAATCACAATGATAAAGTAGGGAAGGTTCCCCCAAGGTCTATTCAAGAAGAGGACCGCAACTCGAACAGTGGCATCCAGAAGCTCTTCTATCCTAACCTAACCTAACCTAACCTATCCTAACCTAATCTAACCTAATCAATTTTATACATAATATATGAATACACACTATATTGTTATATTTTAAAATCACAATGAAAAAGTAGGGAAGGTTCCCCCAAGGTCTATTCAAGAAGAGGACCGCAACTCGAATAGTGGCATCCAGAAGCTCTCTTATCCTAACCTAACCTAACCTAACCTATCCTAACCTAATCTAACCTAATCAATTTTATACATAATATATGAATACACACTATTATAACAAACAACTTGTTTGCTATTTTTTTTTTTTGATTTATGATTTAATTTAATTTATTTATTTTGAATATTTTGAATAATAATTATTATTAGATATTAATAATTCAATATTATTTTAATTACCTGCTATATGTTTAGTTGTTCCTAAACTTGCAAAATGTGGAAATATAAATAACACACCTGACACAACGTATTACTTAAAAAACAAACCTTAATTTATTTAAGCAACATGTCAAAGAATCATAAAAACGTACATCTATTCCATTAGTGTCTAAAATTTCTTCATTCATTCCACAAGCATTCCTTAATGTTATGTAATATACAAATTTATCTTAACTAATTGTCTTTCCTTATGCTAGACTTTATTACTAAAAAAAAACATCAAGTTTCCACAATTGGCGTTAATTTTTAATGAAATTAATCTGTAATTTGAATTACTTTTATTTTTTTTATACACAAACAATTATTTCCTTTACAAAATTAAACTTTATTATAATCTTTATTCAATTTGTTAGTTATTAATTTATTTAATTAATTCTCTTATCTCTTTTTAGGGTCGTTAGGTTCTTTTATGGCTCAATTAAAGTGAATTATTTTAGAAAAATGAATTTATAATTTTAAAGTGAACAAGAATTTTAAATTGTACTTATCGTTGGTACTGCTTTCCAATTTTGATCGACGAGACACTTTCCACACACAACACAACGATGGCTTTAAATTTGATTTAGATATATAAAAAACAAAACACTCCACACACTATCTCCAACAACTTAATCCTGGAATTCGGCTGATGATCCTCCTCAAGTCTCCACTGGCGATGAATTAGTTCTTCCGACTCTTCTCTCGAACAATTCTTCCAAAATATTTTAATCTGCTCCAAAATCTCAACAAACTTTTGACTAAAAACTACTAACTCTCTTTTCAACTTTGATTCAACTAATTAATTTTCTCGACGTATTGACACAGAGAACCCTAGTCTCGTGGTCCATCTAACTCCCTTTTTCTGTCCCACAGAATGCTCTCTGTCCCTAAGACCTCCTCTCACCACTCCAGATTTTAGACTCCTCTTCAAATTTTCGACGCCAAAAACCTCTCCCTTCTTCCCAAACTTTCCTTCGCTTTCACTCCTCCGATTCGCTCGCTGAATTCTCGATTTCTCCCCAGATGTTGTTCTTTTTTCCTAGTGGCTGTATTTTTTTTTAAATTTGTTAGCTTTCACCATGTGGCTGTTTTTCGATTGGCCGACCTAATTCCTTTTGTCGGTTTCTCATGTTTTTTAGAAGTACCGTTATGCTTTCTAGCGTGTCCCATCAGGTCTCTCTCTCCCTGTAGATTTCTCTTTTTTGTTTTTTATACATCCAGCTGCGTGACATAAAATCTTCCGTTAGGTGCCGTGACAAATTGTTTAATGTTAGCATGTGTACACTACAAGGTTAGCGAACGGCTTCTTTTCTCTTTGCACGCTTTCTCTCCTAATTTGTTGTGCACAGATGTCCTTTTGGTTATTTTTTTGTTAAAATAATATTTTCTGTTACCAGATGATACTAGTTGTTCATTATTTTTCTATTATTTAATTTAGTTTCCCCTTTATATCATTGTTACATGTAATTACTCATTTTTTATAGAGATCGTTGTTATCCTTTATTTTATTAATTATTTGATAACGCGATATCGTTATAGTGTCCCCAGATTAAATTAATTTCCTGGTTTGGCTAAGAAATAAATTTAATCTTTGCCCGTAGAATTGTAAAACTATTTGTCCCAAAACCTTTTCCTACAATGCCATTGTTAATTGTGGTAAACCTCAGTGTTTGACAATGGATCCCTTCTCCATTGTTCTCTTATGATGGTTGTTGACCATTTGTTTTTGGGTCATGTCTGCTTCCCCTTTGTTTATTTACAACGTCCTAACCTAGATTTCTTTATTTGTTTACCCTGACATGTGTTATTTCTAATCTTATTTCCTAGTGATGATATGCTTTTAATAATCTACAATTAAACGTACCCCTAATCTTATCCTTATGTAAATATCCTAATTTATATGTAGTATTTCCTAATTTTTCTCTAATTAAGTAAGGTCCTTCATATAATTCACAAAATTTGTGGTACCTTTTTAGAATTAGCTTCGATGGTATACAAGCGCGTACTAAGACTTGTTCTCCCAATTTATATTCTGTTGGTGGGTGCTGTTCGTTAAATTTTTCGGCATACTTCTCACGTTTATTTTTTATTCGCAGGTAGATTTCAGCATCGCTGGTAATTGGCTCTTGCTGATCGTCTGGCTTGATGATATACCTGCTCCAATTGCGTGTAGGTTTTCTTTTAAATTGCGCTTCTACGGGTGTGGTCTCTATTGTGTCATGATATGACTCGTTAATAATGGTTTCAACGATTTCTATGATTTTTCCCCAGTCCTCATGTCTATCTTTTATTAATATTCTGCAAAATTGCCCCAATTGCCGCATGATACGCTCCGCCATGTTAGATTGTGGATTTCTAATTGCTACTGTCCTCTTCTTTATTCCCAGTCTTGTTAAACCCGTTTCCCATTTTGGTGATGTAAATTGTGTCCCATTATCAGATAGAATGTGTCTTGGCGTTTGTACTTCCTGTAGGTATTTTTCTACTTGTTTTAAAGTGGTTGTAGTTGTAGTATTCCGTACCTTATATAATTTGGTATATTTCGTGAAGGCGTCTATCATCACAAATATGTATTTGCACCCCCCAACTGACTTAGGCAATGGTCCATAATAGTCCACGCAGACCAACTCTCCTACCCCTTTTGGAACTATTGGCAACATCTCCGCATTTCTGTGTTTGATATCGAATTTACATTTTTGGCATTTTGGACATTTAATGAGTTCGTCCCTTATGTGTTTCGTGATGCTGTCTCCTGTAAAGTCCTCTTTAAATAGTTTGTAACATTTTTTAATTCCCACATGTCCGTATATTTCGTGTATTTCTTTGGCTAATATTTTTACAAAGTCTTTTGGTACCATTAATTTCCATACTCCCTTCTCTTGTCGAAATAATTTTTCTTCATATACTTGATAAAAAGTCTTAAATTTTGGATTATTTCTATTTAAGTGTTCTATGATATTTTTACAATTTTGGTCCCCCCTTTGTATGGTTTCGAAGTTCCTTAAAGTTTTCCCCAATTTTATATTAAATCCTTTTGCCAACATTAAAATTTCTATAAATCTCTCTTCTCCAGTTTCTTGTATTTCCGCATTGTCCTCTGGGTACCGACTTAGAGTATCCGCCACGATGTTATCTTTCCCTTTGCAATGCTTAATCGTAATATTGTATTCTTGTATAAGCAGAATCCATCTGGTCATCCGGGCATTCAATAGTCGACAATTATTAATGAATGTGATTGCTTTATTATCAGTAATTACAGTTAATCGTTTTCCTAATACGTAGGTTCTAAATTTCCTAAGGCAAATTACTACACTATACAATTCTTTTTCGGCTGTGCTATAGAATCGTTCTGCTCCCTTAAATGTCCGGCTGGTGTACGCAATAACTGCTATTTCTTGATCCTCCCCAATTTGATATAATTGCCCTCCTGCTGCGATTTCCGACGCGTCTGTCTGTAGGTAGAACATTTTATCGCGGTCAGGATGTCGTAACGTTACTACTTCTTCAAATTCCTTCTTAACTCTTTTAAAACTCTCTTCTATCTCACTAGTCCACTTAAATTTGGTCCCCTTTTTCAATAATCCCTGTAATGGTGCTGTTACTGATGCGTAGTTTTTTGAAAATTTATGGTAGAAATTAGTAAGTCCGAGAAATCCCTTCAACTGTCTGGCTGTCTTAGGCCGTGGGAAATTTTGTATTGCTGCCATTTTGTTTGCTTGTGGTTTAATACCGTGTGTGGTTAATAAAAATCCTAAATACTCTATTTCCTGTCTACAAAAGTTAGACTTGCTTAAATTTACAGTTAAATTTGCATTTTTGAATACCTCTAATATTTTCTCAATCTGTTTTAAATGCTCCATCCAGTTCTCAGCTAAACACAAACAATCATCGACATATAGGGTGATAAATTGTTTAACTTCCTCAGTTAATATCGAGTTTAATCCTCTGGTGAGGCTGGCTAAGCTAGTACTTAGACCAAATGGCACAGTCTTGTATCGGTAGCATAACCCCTTGTGTAGAAATGCGGTGTAATCGCGACTATCCACATGTAACGGTATTTGCCAAAAACTGCTCGTCAGGTCAAAACTACTCATCCAATTAACGCGCTTTTCTATGGTTAATAACTCCTGTATAGGCTGCGATCCTTCGTAATCCGGCACCGTTCTAGCGTTGATAATCCTCGCATCCAAACATATTCTAACACTTCCGTCCTTCTTACAAACCGGAACTATCGGATTAATGTACGGGCTATTGCATCTCTCAATTATCCCATATTCCATCATTCGTTCAATTTCCATGTCAACACTTTCTCGGAATTTCATAGCTACCGGCCAACTTCTTTGACAATAGGGACTTTTATCTGTTACTTTTAATTTATGTTGATATGTCGTGATTAACCCTGGTTTCTTGCAAAATACATCTTTATACCTAATTAAAATTTTACCTAATTGTTCCTTTTGTTCTATAGAAATATGCCCTAATTCATTTAATTTATTTATTATTTCTTCCTGACTTGTATCGTAATTTTCCGTAGTCATATGTTGTATTAATTTTTTATCATATCGCTCTTCCGGATCCTCGAACAAAATCTCATTTTTTATCTCATCATTATCCTTTGAAACATTTTTTAATTCTAACCTATTACTTATGAAATCCACTACAGCCTTATTCTTTACTAAAAAGTCTAATCCTAAAATACAATTTCTTATCAATTCGGGTACAATAATAAAATGAACGTTCAGCGTAAACTCTCCTACTTTCGTTTCTATAATAATCTGCCTTTTTACATTCTTCGAGCGTAAGCCAGTAGCTCCAATAACCTTAACGCCGGCGACTGGTAGCTCCTCGTATTTTCCCATCATCTCTTTATTTTCGGAATAATACTGTTCCGACAAGGAATTAAATTCACAACCTGTATCTACTAGTGCTTTTAATTTGATGTTGTTGAATTCTATTTTTATTTCCGGGCATTTATTAAGATTTTTATTTACAAAATACGGGTCGTCTTCCTCCTCTAAACGGTCTTTTAAATCTGTAAATAGGGTGTTCATTATTGTGGCAGGTTGTAAAGTCTCTTGTCGGCTATCGCTTACGCTCCCTTTCAACTTTCACTTATTCCGACCGTTAGGCATCTGTTCCTTGACAACCCTCTTGTCTTGGCTGCCCGGGTCATTGCTCGTACTAGGTTTGTTTACGTTTTCCCTTTCGTTAAAAGGTCTACGCCCCTCTTCTCGCCATGTGGTTTGTCTGTCATATGGTCGTCTACCCCAGTTATCTTGCCTACTATTGTAGTTATAATTTCCCTTTTCCTGGTAATTCCTTCTGTTTACTTCCGTTCCAACACTCTCATTAAATTGCTCTATTCTAGCATGCTCAAATTCCATCAATAACTTTATGAAATCTGTTTTCCTTTTTATTCCTCGCGTAATTATCGCAATGAGCACATTCGGGTGGAAATGCTTCCCCGCTTTGTATACTAATTGATCCTCCGTTAATGGTGGATTTAATTCCGAACATTGCAACATCAATGTCTCTACGTATGCGATCGCTTCTTCCCCCATTCTACCTCTGAATTTTCCAAATTCCAACTGATCCCTAATCTTGGCCTGGATTATTTCGTTGAAATATTTTTCCTTAAATAATTCTTCGAATTGTTCGAAATTTTGCACGCTTCCCCTATGCAAACGCCACCCAGATATACGCGTCGTCCTTCAGGTACCGGTCGATCCAGTTCATATTGTTCCCTACCATATTCTCACTAATCTCCTTCATTACGTTTACGAATTGCATAGGAAACCGCTCCCTTCCTGAGAAACTTATGTTCCTTATTTCCGGCTCTTGTATATATCCCTCTCCGTTGTTTTTAACCGCTCTTAACCTTCTATCAAGCTCTATTAATTTCTTCGCGACCTCATCCGTCTTTTTCGCGTTTTCTTCCAGTTTAGCAGTATTAACGTCATTAAATTTTACACAGTTCTCCCGTATTTCTCCGTCTTTTTGCGCGAGTTCCTGTAGCCTAGCGTCGACAACGATTCCGTGGTCCTCGATCTCTCGCACGCGAATCTCGGTTTCCGCACGATAATCCTGGATTCGGTTGCCGAATTCTTCTCCCGTTTTCTTGACTTGTCCCTCGAAATTCGTCCGGATTTCCGCTACTGTTTCCTCTACCGTTCGGACTCGATTTTCTACGCCGTCGCATCGTTCTTCTAATTTTTTGTTAATCCTATTCTCGACCTCGTTGATACTATTTTTTATCTCCCCACGAATCGTTCCTAACATCTCCTCCTGTCTTTTCGCGATCTTCTCAATATTGTTCTCGATTAATTCAAAATTTTTCCGATTTTCCTCTGTAGCTTTCTCGGCTTTTTCCTCCGCTAACTTAGCTAACTTACGATTCTCCTCTGTAGCTTTTTCGGCTAACTTACGATTCTCCTCGGCCATTTGTCTTATCATTTCCTGCAATCCCGCCATACCGTCTCCTCCTACCTGTCCTACCGCTGTTTCTACCCTTGGATTTCTATCGCTGGTCCCCGCCCGGAATTCTACATTACCCTCAATTTCTAACCCTCTAATTTGTTCTACTTCCCCAATTTGATTCCCTACCATCTGGTTATAAATTTCACTTTCATTGGCCATATTTGAATCTAATACTCTTTTCCTACTTCTCGTCAACATATATCTCTATCTAATTCTCTTATTCTAACACAATACACAATACACAATATATCCTACAACAATGTCTATGTCCTTATTCTACAATTTCTATGTTTAACAATTAAAACTTCACTTTTAATTGAGCCCTGCCGTTGAGCGCCAAATATAACTTTAAAGATGTTATATTAATTTTTTTTAATCTACTTTTTTTTAAATTTATTTATTTTGAATATTTTGAATAATAATTATTATTAGATATTAATAATTCAATATTATTTTAATTACCTGCTATATGTTTAGTTGTTCCTAAACTTGCAAAATGTGGAAATATAAATAACACACCTGACACAACGTATTACTTAAAAAACAAACCTTAATTTATTTAAGCAACATGTCAAAGAATCATAAAAACGTACATCTATTCCATTAGTGTCTAAAATTTCTTCATTCATTCCACAAGCATTCCTTAATGTTATGTAATATACAAATTTATCTTAACTAATTGTCTTTCCTTATGCTAGACTTTATTACTAAAAAAAAACATCAAGTTTCCACAATTGGCGTTAATTTTTAATGAAATTAATCTGTAATTTGAATTACTTTTATTTTTTTTATACACAAACAATTATTTCCTTTACAAAATTAAACTTTATTATAATCTTTATTCAATTTGTTAGTTATTAATTTATTTAATTAATTCTCTTATCTCTTTTTAGGGTCGTTAGGTTCTTTTATGGCTCAATTAAAGTGAATTATTTTAGAAAAATGAATTTATAATTTTAAAGTGAACAAGAATTTTAAATTGTACTTATCGTTGGTACTGCTTTCCAATTTTGATCGACGAGACACTTTCCACACACAACACAACGATGGCTTTAAATTTGATTTAGATATATAAAAAACAAAACACTCCACACACTATCTCCAACAACTTAATCCTGGAATTCGGCTGATGATCCTCCTCAAGTCTCCACTGGCGATGAATTAGTTCTTCCGACTCTTCTCTCGAACAATTCTTCCAAAATATTTTAATCTGCTCCAAAATCTCAACAAACTTTTGACTAAAAACTACTAACTCTCTTTTCAACTTTGATTCAACTAATTAATTTTCTCGACGTATTGACACAGAGAACCCTAGTCTCGTGGTCCATCTAACTCCCTTTTTCTGTCCCACAGAATGCTCTCTGTCCCTAAGACCTCCTCTCACCACTCCAGATTTTAGACTCCTCTTCAAATTTTCGACGCCAAAAACCTCTCCCTTCTTCCCAAACTTTCCTTCGCTTTCACTCCTCCGATTCGCTCGCTGAATTCTCGATTTCTCCCCAGATGTTGTTCTTTTTTCCTAGTGGCTGTATTTTTTTTTAAATTTGTTAGCTTTCACCATGTGGCTGTTTTTCGATTGGCCGACCTAATTCCTTTTGTCGGTTTCTCATGTTTTTTAGAAGTACCGTTATGCTTTCTAGCGTGTCCCATCAGGTCTCTCTCTCCCTGTAGATTTCTCTTTTTTGTTTTTTATACATCCAGCTGCGTGACATAAAATCTTCCGTTAGGTGCCGTGACAAATTGTTTAATGTTAGCATGTGTACACTACAAGGTTAGCGAACGGCTTCTTTTCTCTTTGCACGCTTTCTCTCCTAATTTGTTGTGCACAGATGTCCTTTTGGTTATTTTTTTGTTAAAATAATATTTTCTGTTACCAGATGATACTAGTTGTTCATTATTTTTCTATTATTTAATTTAGTTTCCCCTTTATATCATTGTTACATGTAATTACTCATTTTTTATAGAGATCGTTGTTATCCTTTATTTTATTAATTATTTGATAACGCGATATCGTTATACTATATTGTTATATTTTAAAATCACAATGAAAAAGTAGGGAAGGTTCCCCCAAGGTCTATTCAAGAAGAGGACCGCAACTCGAACAGTGGCACCCAGAAGCTCTTCTATCCTAACCTAACCTAACCTAACCTAACCTAACCTAATCAACTTTATACATAATATATGAATACACACTATATTGTTATATTTTAAAATCACAATGATAAAGTAGGGAAGGTTCCCCCAAGGTCTATTCAAGAAGAGGACCGCAACTCGAACAGTGGCACCCAGAAGCTCTTCTATCCTAACCTAACCTAACCTAACCTATCCTAACCTAATCTAACCTAATCAATTTTATACATAATATATGAATACACACTATATTGTTATATTTTAAAATCACAATGAAAAAGTAGGGAAGGTTCCCCCAAGGTCTATTCAAGAAGAGGACCGCAACTCGAACAGTGGCACCCAGAAGCTCTTCTATCCTAACCTAACCTAACCTAACCTATCCTAACCTAATCTAACCTAATCAATTTTATACATAATATATGAATACACACTATATTGTTATATTTTAAAATCACAATGATAAAGTAGGGAAGGTTCCCCCAAGGTCTATTCAAGAAGAGGACCGCAACTCGAACAGTGGCACCCAGAAGCTCTTCTATCCTAACCTAACCTAACCTAACCTATCCTAACCTAATCTAACCTAATCAATTTTATACATAATATATGAATACACACTATATTGTTATATTTTAAAATCACAATGAAAAAGTAGGGAAGGTTCCCCCAAGGTCTATTCAAGAAGAGGACCGCAACTCGAACAGTGGCATCCAGAAGCTCTCCTATCCTAACCTAACCTAACCTAACCTATCCTAACCTAATCTAACCTAATCAATTTTATACATAATATATGAATACACACTATATTGTTATATTTTAAAATCACAATGATAAAGTAGGGAAGGTTCCCCCAAGGTCTATTCAAGAAGAGGACCGCAACTCGAACAGTGGCATCCAGAAGCTCTTCTATCCTAACCTAACCTAACCTAACCTATCCTAACCTAACCTAACCTAACCAACTTTATACATAATATATGAATACACACTATATTGTTATATTTTAAAATCACAATGATAAAGTAGGGAAGGTTCCCCCAAGGTCTATTCAAGAAGAGGACCGCAACTCGAACAGTGGCATCCAGAAGCTCTTCTATCCTAACCTAACCTAACCTAACCTATCCTAACCTAACCTAACCTAACCAACTTTATACATAATATATGAATACACACTATATTGTTATATTTTAAAATCACAATGATAAAGTAGGGAAGGTTCCCCCAAGGTCTATTCAAGAAGAGGACCGCAACTCGAATAGTGGCACCCAGAAGCTCTTCTATCCTAACCTAACCTAACCTAACCTATCCTAACCTAACCTAACCTAACCAACTTTATACATAATATATGAATACACACTATATTGTTATATTTTAAAATCACAATGATAAAGTAGGGAAGGTTCCCCCAAGGTCTATTCAAGAAGAGGACCGCAACTCGAACAGTGGCACCCAGAAGCTCTTCTATCCTAACCTAACCTAACCTAACCTAACCTAACCTATCCTAACCTAACCTAACCTAACCAATTTTATACATAATATATGAATACACACTATATTGTTATATTTTAAAATCACAATGATAAAGTAGGGAAGGTTCCCCCAAGGTCTATTCAAGAAGAGGACCGCAACTCGAACAGTGGCACCCAGAAGCTCTTCTATCCTAACCTAACCTAACCTAACCTAACCTAACCTAATCAACTTTATACATAATATATGAATACACACTATATTGTTATATTTTAAAATCACAATGATAAAGTAGGGAAGGTTCCCCCAAGGTCTATTCAAGAAGAGGACCGCAACTCGAATAGTGGCACCCAGAAGCTCTTCTATCCTAACCTAACCTAACCTAACCTATCCTAACCTAACCTAACCTAACCAACTTTATACATAATATATGAATACACACTATATTGTTATATTTTAAAATCACAATGATAAAGTAGGGAAGGTTCCCCCAAGGTCTATTCAAGAAGAGGACCGCAACTCGAACAGTGGCACCCAGAAGCTCTTCTATCCTAACCTAACCTAACCTAACCTAACCTAACCTATCCTAACCTAACCTAACCTAACCAATTTTATACATAATATATGAATACACACTATATTGTTATATTTTAAAATCACAATGATAAAGTAGGGAAGGTTCCCCCAAGGTCTATTCAAGAAGAGGACCGCAACTCGAACAGTGGCACCCAGAAGCTCTTCTATCCTAACCTAACCTAACCTAACCTAACCTAACCTATCCTAACCTAACCTAACCTAATCAATTTTATACATAATATATGAATACACACTATATTGTTATATTTTAAAATCACAATGAAAAAGTAGGGAAGGTTTCCCCAGGGTCTATTCAAGAAGAAAACCGCAACTCGAACAGTGGCATTCAGAAGCTCTCTTATCCTAACCTAACCTAACCTAACCTATCCTAACCTAATCTAACCTAATCAATTTTATACATAATATATGAATACACACTATATTGTTATATTTTAAAATCACAATGAAAAAGTAGGGAAGGTTTCCCCAGGGTCTATTCAAGAAGAAAACCGCAACTCGAACAGTGGCATTCAGAAGGTTTCTTATCCTAACCTAACCAACTTTATGCATAATACATGAATACACACTTTATTGTTGTGGAGCCCAATATAAATTGATGTCCTTCCAGATGGTGTCAAACATATCTTCAGCCTTGCTCCTACGGCGCCACATGGAATCTAACAAATCTCTACTGGTTCCACGTTCTTTCTGTTCCTGGTAAAATACTGTCATTAAAACAACTTCAGTTGTTCTGTCAGGTCTGGTTGTGTCTGTTTTATTAGTGGCGGTCCTCTTCTTGAAGAGACCCCAAACGGAAAAATAAAGTGGTGAAAAAAAACCACCCTTGGGGTAGTTAAAGGGTACAAACTACAGAGTTGAAAAAAACATTTATTTTTTGATATATATTACGTGTGGAGTATCAAATAAAACTAGAAGCAATTCTGATTACAAATATGTATATGTTTATTTGACGAAAACTTTAACATGCTGTCGCTAGGTCGCAACACGTTCACTGCTGAAAAATAAGTATATACCATCACCTATGGCTAAATTTTGTTATGTCAATTCATTTCAGTTTGTCTGGCGCCGACTTTCGTCGGCGCGCGTCATGGCAACGCTATCGACGCCGACTAAAGTCGGCGCGCTCCTCACGGCAGCGCTAGCGACGCCGACTAAAGTCGGCGCGAGCACCCAACGTGTTTTAAAAGACTTTATAAAAATAACTGTCCCTACATGTCTCGTGTAGTATTGTAACATTTTAGTCAGGTTCTGTCTCTACTACTTATCTCACTAGAAAATTCTTCACACTTATGTTTTTTCCCTCGATAAAGTGAGTTGATCGTATTCTCGAAACGTCGTTTATTTTGTAACAAATTTCCGAACGTTATCAATAAAACACAAACAAACCATGATTAACCAACTCGCTTCGCTCCAGTTTTGTTCATAACGAGAATGAGGAAACCATTTTATAAACGTTTTTCTATCGAAGTCGACCTTACAGTTGATTTATTCCGGAGAAAGGTAGGTTAGAGAGAGAGATAGACAGACATCGCTCATGCGCACTTTCCATCTCGTAATACCCGTTATAAATCAGCTGTTTCGCAACAATTTATTTAAAGATGTAGGATAATACCGGCTGTACAGATTGATTTATAGTATTGCAACTTGTGTTTATTAGATTATGATAAAGGTGATTTGGTTTACCGGTAAACCTTCAGCTTGGTTTTATAAAATATGTTCTATTTATTACTTCTATGGGACTTTCCTGTGAGAAAAAACCTGTCGCCTTATAGCCGACATCATGGTACTTACCTAGCCCCATCACACAATGTAATACAAGCAGATCCTCCTTGGTTTCTTGTGTCTTGTAGGAAAAGTTAAATTGTATTGGTAGATCAAGGATGTCTTATCCAGTTGTTACACAGGTTTGCTGAATCACGTACAGTAATTGTGTCGCTAGTTTCTTGACGCAGTTTCCTCGAACATCCCATTTTCTTGGGAGGTCAGCATTGAAAATTACATTTTGTGTATGTCCAAGAGGAGGACTTTCGTAAAAAATTTTCTATTGACATAAATAGAACAGACAGAACCTGACCTGACAGAACAGCTGAGTCGTTGTTGGCGTGTATTAAGGACAGTATTTTACCAGGAACAGAAAGAATGTGGAACCAGTAGAGATTTGTTAGATTCCTACTAATGTGAATTCATGTGGTACCGTAGGAACAAGGATGAAAATCTGTTTTACACTATCTGGAAGGACATCAATTTATATTGGGCTCCAGAACAATAAAATGTATATTCATGTATTATATCTAAAGTAGGTTAGGTTAGGATAGGAGAGCTTCTGGGTGTTACTGTTCGATTTGCAGTTCTCTTCTTAAATAGAGCCTGAGCAAACTTCTCTACTTTTTCATTGTGATTTTAAAATATAACAATAAAGTATGTATTCATGTATTATGTATAAAGTTGGTTAGGTTAGGTAAGGTAGGTTAGGTTAGGTTAGGTAGGTTAGGTTAGGTTAGGTTAGGTTAGGTTAGGATAGGAGAGCTTCTGGGTGCCACTAATCGAGTTGAGGTCCTCTTCTTGAATAGACCCTGGGGAACCCTCCCTACTTTTTCATTGTGATTTTAAAATATAACAAAAAAGTCTGTATTCATATAATATGTATAAAATTGGTTAGGATAGGTTAGGTGAGGTTAGGTTAGGTTAGGTTAGGATAAGAAACCTTCTGAATGCCACTGTTCGAGTTGCGGTCCTCTTCTTGAATAGACCCTGGGGAAACCTTCCCTACTTTTTCATTGTGATTTTAAAATATAACAAAAAAGTGTGTATTCATATATTATGTATAAACTTGGTTAGGATAGGTTAGGTGAGGTTAGGTTAGGTTAGGTTAGGATAAGAAACCTTCTGAATGCCACTGTTCGAGTTGCGGTCCTCTTCTTGAATAGACCCTGGGGAAACCTTCCCTACTTTTTCATTGTGATTTTAAAATATAACAAAAAAGTGTGTATTCATATATTATGTATAAAATTGGTTAGGTAGGTTAGGTTAGGTTAGGTTAGGTTAGGTTAGGATAGGAGGGCTTCTGGGTGCCACTAATCAAGTTGTGGTCCTCTTCTTGAATAGACCCTGGGCGAATCTTCCCTACCTTTTCATTGTGATTTTAAAATATAACAATAAAGTGTGTATTTATATATAATGTATAAAGTTGGTTAGGTTGGAAGGTTAGGTTAGGTTAAGAAACCTTTTGAGTACCACTGTTCGAGGTGCGGTCCTCTTCTTGAATAGGATCCTGGGGAACCTTCCCTCTTTTTCATTGTGATTTTAAAATATAACAATATTATGTGTACAGTATTTATATTTTATGTATAAAGTTAGTTAGGTTAGGTTAGATTAGGTTAGGAAACCTTCTGGTTGCCACTATTCTGGTTACACTCCTCTTCTTGAACAGAGGCTAACTTTACCGGCCTTTAAATGCCATATACTTTATCACTGCTATCTTAAATCTAACTGTTTTATTTTAGGAACCGGAAGTGAAAAATATTTAATAAATCGCGCTGCCACAGATTCAAACACTGAAAAAAATTAATTGAAAGCACCCACTAAAATCGAATACGCAAATTTCCAATCTTTTAAAGGGCTCCAGATTTCAAAAGGTTTGGGGTTATAAAAAATATTGTAAATATAAAAGACTAGTTGCGTCTAAAAATCATAAATATATTATGGTGTTGCTATTTAAAAAAAGTGAACGGCACGAACGCAGAATGTTTCGCTGCCAACATTGATGCAGCGAATAATTTTAATGTTATAGTTCGCTCCGCTCAACCTTGATGAAGAAGACGGCTGTTTGTTAATTTGTCAAGGTCATAAAATCCCGTTGTATGACGTCATTGCGCAGTGTCCTTCAGTCCGTCTTCACCATCTAGTGTTACACTCGAGATAATATTTCAAGATGGCGGGGGTGTGGGGGGGATTCTGTGCATGGCTGATCAATTTAAAGAGAAATCTATACGCAAGGGAACAAACATCCATTGTTGGTTAGAGTGAGTAAACTCTATTTTGTAGTGAGAGGTTGTTGTAATTCGATTTTTTGACTTGTGATGACAGGGGGGGCTAAATAAACTCTTGTGATACATGATTGTAGGAAAACATTCACGGGGGGGTGGCCATCATAGTACTTACCCAGCCCGATCATACAGTACCGTATAATAGAATCACTTTACTCTACTTACTCAGTCGGTCATCTTCTACCGGTAGGTATAGAGGGTTTTTCACAGAGGGATCTCCGTCCTTTACTATCCTGGGCCTTGATTCGAACTGCCGTCCGTTGGATGCCTCTTGTTTTAACACGTTGGGTGCTCGCGCCGACTTTAGTCGGCGTTGCTAGCGCTGTCATGTGGCGCCGCTAGCGCTGTCATGTGGCGCGCGCCGACTTTAGTCGGCGTTGCTAGCGCTGTCATGTGGCGCGCGCCGACTTTAGTCGGCGTCGCTAGCGCTGCAATGAGGCGCGCGCCGACAAAAGTCGGCGCAAGACCAATTGAAATGAATTGACATACAAAAAATTTAGCCATAGGCGATGGTATATACTTTGTTTCTCAGCAGTGAACGTGTTTTAAGACTCGTTGCGATGCTATCCTTCCCACTTGATTCGTGTACGTCCTCCTGTTCTGGGTTCATGCTAGAAGTGAGCCTGCCATACCCGGTATGGTAGTTGACGTGCGACATGGCCGTACCACCTCAGTTGGGCTCTCTCTATGGTTGATGATGCCAGAGGTATTACACCGAGCGTATTTCTGATGCGGTCTCTCCTCGTCTTTTGTTCTATGCGCCGCAGGTATCTCCTTACCATCGCTTGTTATCCTACTTTAGAATAGAATCAGATCCTCTAAATGTGATGTTTCTTGGGCGTTCTAGGAAATGTTAAATTGTATTGGTAGATCAAGGGGTCTTATCCAGTAGGGTGTTTGTTTAAAACAGCTGTTAAACAGGTTTTATGAACCTTGCAATTGTCTAAATACTTCCTTGACGTTACCTACATTTGTATGTATTAAACCCCATCCACTCGCTTTGCTCGTGGTCCACCCTACTGTGTTTCATAAATATAAGGATATCACATTTTCAAGGTTACGAAATTAAATTAGTGACAATAACTTCGCTATTTGTCACCGTAGAGAAGTGGGGTTGGTACCACTGCATGCAGAATTGAAAAGTGCATATTTCTATCTAATTTAGTGTTTTATAAGTTGAGATATGAGCACATTTATACTAAAATTCAAGGTCATATCGTCATTTTTGCGGCCGCTATCGTGCCGTGCTTACGTACAGTAGCCTCAGACTAGGAGTGTGTCTGGTGCAAGAGGCGTGTCCTCCCTTCTACTTGCTTCCCTAGACTGACTTGGCGGTACAACCCGTTCCAAGAAAACTAGATACCGCTTGGCTACATTTAATTCCTAAAGTTACAACTTCGTGACAGATATTTGGTGAACGTTTT
Organism: Aphrophora alni; assembly: GCA_963513935.1. Taxonomy (NCBI): domain Eukaryota; kingdom Metazoa; phylum Arthropoda; class Insecta; order Hemiptera; family Aphrophoridae; genus Aphrophora; species Aphrophora alni. The sequence continues at coordinate 42,384,788 of OY740779.1, forward strand.
ATTCTTATTTACACCGATAAAAGAAGCGAAAGTAGGGTAGGCGCGTTTACACAGAAGTATTTGAGGTCTATGTTTTTTTTTATTGGGGTTGTACCGCTGAAAGTAAACGCAACAAACAAAGTGTGGGCGCCACTTTTTTCCTCTCCACCCGAGACACATTCCTACCTTGAGGATACTGTACAAACGAGGATGCTGGACATGTGGAAAATCACTTTTTCAGTTTCCACGAAACTCGAAGATCTGTCGATCACCAACAAACTAAGTTTGTATTACTGTAATATTATCGTTTGTTCGGACATTTGCCATCATTTGTGTTATAAGGAACAATACACGACGTTTCGATAGTATAAATCAACTCCCGTTATCAAGTGCCTAACTTACTTGACTTGTGGTTACCTGATCACATGTGAGTTTCTTTTTTTGTTTTTGACCGCTCAGGGTTTGTCCTGGGTGTTTTTTCATTAGGTTTTAGTTTCTGAACATAGGTCTAGACATCTCGGCGTTTGTTCCGTCTGCATGTTTTAGTTTGTAAGTTAGACACTTGATAACGGGGAGTTGATTTATTCTCTCGAAACGTCGTGTATTGTTCCTTATACACGAATAATATAAATATTTCATCGTTAAGTTTTAAGTAATAATTTTAAAAAAACTAAGTTTATCGCTGCTTCTCAGCCACACCCTGTATATAGTCCCGATTTATTACATAATTAGAAACACCGCGCGCAGTCCACTTCTAGTACAACTCAGCCTATACTGAAAACAATAATCACTTTCGATTGATTCTAACCTTTCACGCTTTGTGAAATTATGTAAAAACTCGCGTACTTATTGGCAAACTAGAACGGATTTAAAAAAAGTCGATTAGATTCGCTTCTCGTCTATCTGTTGAGGTTTTGTAATGTCTGTACAATGGAATCGAAACTTGGGTTTTTTATATAATCGATACTATATATCGATTGTATTATGAGTGACGCGGGTAATGTATTGTAATGTCTGTAGAATGGAATCGAAACTTGAGTTTTTATATAATCGATACTATATGGGTGTTTATATAATCGATACTATATATCGATTGTATAATGAGTGACGCGGGTAATGCAACTTCGATTGTGAACGTTATTCGATTTGCTTTCTTTATATTGTATTTACGCCCTCAGATCAGGCTTGGCAATCCCAAGTGAGCCTAGCTGGGAGCTACTACGTTCCTTGGGAGCTTCTCATATCAGTTCTTGACCAACTCTTGTTCTTTTCTGATCCTGTTAGAGTAGTATAGGAATGTTTTCACAGATCTTATCGTTTCCATGTACTCAGAAAACCGGTTGGAAGGATCTTTAAAGGTTAGGTTAGGTTAGGTTAGGTTAGGTTAGGTTAGGTTAGGTTAGGTTAGGTAAGGTTAGGTTAGGTTAGGTTAAGTTAGGTTAGGTTAGGTTAGGTTAGGTTAGGTAAGGTTAGGTTAGGTTAGGTAAGGTAAGGTTAGGTAAGGTTAGGTTAGGTTAGGCATGGTTAGGTTAGGTAAGGTTAGGTAAGGTTAGGTTAGGTAAGGTAAGGTTAGGTTAGGTTATGCAAGGTTAGGTTAGGTAAGGTTAGGTTAGGTAAGGTTAGGTTAGGTTAGGTTAGGTTAGGTTAGGTTAGGTTAGGTTAGGTTAGGTTAGGTTATGCAAGGTTAGGTTAGGTTAGGTTAGGTTAGGTAAGGTTAGGTTAGGTTAGGTTAGGTAAGGTTAGGTTAGGTTAGGTTAGGTTAGGTAAGGTTAGGTTAGGTTAGGTTAGGTAAGGTTAGGTTAGGTTAGGTTAGGTAAGGTAAGGTTAGGTTAGGTTAGGTTAGGTAAGGTACGTCGTCTGTACGTAAGCACGATAGCGGCCACAAAATATAGTTACATGAAATTTTGTATAGAGGACTATAGTCTGCTCATTCAGAATCCTATTGAAATTAAAAAATATCGTATTAAAATGTCAAAATGGCAACCATTATCAACAGTTTATTGTCTATATCTCTTGTGTTTTTCAACTTATAACACACTAAATTAGTTAAAAAAGTGCAGATTTCAATTATATACGCAGTGGTACCAACCCCGCCTCTCTACGATGAAAAATAGCGAAGTTATGATGAAAAATGTAATTTCGTACCCTAACCTAACCTCAAAAAAAATATGATATTTGTATAGTTAATATATCCGACAAGGCCGAAACATTGATACGAGCGTAGCGAGTGCAGTCTTTTTAATATATCTGACGTCAAAAAAGTAGTTTATAGACAATTACGAGGTTCAGAAAACCTGTGTAACAACTGTTTTAAACAAACTTACCCTACTGGATCTACCAATACAATTCAAGGCTCTACTCCACCTCCGCCATATTGGATTCATCTCCCACAAGACTAATGCTACACTTGAGCAGTTGTTACTGATGTCAATTTTCATCTCAGAATTATCGTTGAAAGATCATTTTAAAGATCCCGTGAACGCGGATCTTTCCCTTTTTTTAAAAGTTGGGGTTTAATCGTTAGTGGTTGAACAAATGGAGGGGACGTTTGTAAATCGATTTTCTATTTCGCTATTTTTTTTCGAGTCGATGTATGATATTTTCGAAAAATTTAAAAAAAGGAAAACACTCGGTGTTTTATTATCTATTACAATAAATAATGCCGAAGTGTCCAACTTAAATAGTAGGGCAGATACAAGAGATTAAATGAAAAAATATACCCATGCGTACAAGGTTGCCCTCGCGAGGTTTGTAAAACTACTCAAGGCTCAATAAACCAAGCGTTAGATTTAGATTGTACGATAGGGCTGGGTAATTACCACAATGGACGTACTGTACAAATTAAAACGTAGCTAGGATGATGGATACAGTTAGACAAACGAGCCGTATGTCCTCTTTACAAGTGGGTACTAAAAACGACTTCAATGATTGGACAGAAACGAAGTCTTGCCTTTCTAATTCCTTATTCCTTAGAGATTAACACATATATCTTGGTTGTAATTGCTTCCTTATAGAAGATTACTTATTACTTTCACAGTGATGTGTGTAGTGGAAATGTGAGAGGTTAAAAAATGAAAAGAGAATTTCTCAATTTTTTAAATTTTTTTTATGGAAACGTTTATAGTTGAGTAACTCAAAACATTTTTTTTTTTTATTTACAATTAAGTGTTTAGTGATTTACACCTGTTTCGAATGTGGACATATTTTCAAAGCGTCCCCCCCCCATTGTTTCAAATAATTTTTGTTATATTGTGTTCAATTTCTTTTTACTTTTTTTCTTTCTTATCGTTTAAACGTAATCTCTTGATAAAAAAAAAAAAAATTATGAAATGAACAAAAAATATAGAACTCTCCCCTCGAATAGACTACTGTAACAGTTTCAGGGTCGGATAAGAACAAGAGTTGATCAAGGGAGACCTAATAGGAAAGATAAAAGGCTAGGGTTGAAAAGTTCGTTTGCCAAGGACAATATACCACGACTTTTCAGGCCTAGATTATGGCCCTAAATGACTGTATACAGGAAATTTTAAGGCGGGACTTTAACGAAAAACCGTATCCACATACAGGGTGTAACGAAAATGGTGAACTATCCTTATCCCCTAAAGCATATCTCTGGATTCAAGAAGCCTAGAGCTATGAATTTTTTAACATGGTTTGGGGTAGGTCTGTAGACGCGTACTAAGAAAGTGTTTTGAAAGTTTTCCACTAAGGGTGTGTTTTACCCCTAAAGCATATCTCTGGATCCAAGAAGCCTAGAGCTATGAATTTTTAACATGGTTTGGGGTAGGTCTGTAGACGCGTACTAAGAAAGGGTTTTGAAAATCTTCCACCCCAAGGGTGTTTTCACCCCTAAAATATGGGTCGATTTTGATCAAAGTTGCTGTGCTGCTGTATTTGTGGATAATTTATTTCCATATCACCAACATTAGGGTTGAGCTTAAAAAAAAAATTCTTTATAAAACTATCTCAAATATCCCCAGATGAAACTGGGGCCATCAACTAGTATTTAATAAGGAAAATAAATTTAATTTTTGTTTATAAAGAATTAACAAGGTGTTAAATTTATATTATGAATACATATAGCGTGTGAACTCTCCAATTATTTGCCTCTTTATTACACGGTTTTTAACTTTAATAATAAAAAATGAACCATTACATATAATTAATATTTTAATTACATTTATTGAAAGTTTTAAATTTTATTAATTTTTTTTTAAATTGAAAAGTTTAAGAAATCACTTCTGTCTACCGTCCCGCGATGGTAACATTTTTTTTTTCCAAGTTTGCTAACAGATTTTGCAATCGTTTTTTTTCCACAGAACTGTTTCCCATTGCACTTTTAACAGTAACAAAGCCTACTTAATTAGAGGGCACAGACACTTATACAGAAGGCGTGTTTATCACCGCAACTACATGAGAATTATGAGTGGACTTAACAATGAGGAAACCAACATTGATTCCTATAAACGTGCTGCCCAAGTTATACCATTTACAATTGGAGCAATGAATGAACGCAAATCAATTTAAAACAGTGTTTAAATTAAATATACATATATAACAGAATTATGCTCGATTTTGAGGAACTTGTAAGAAATAAAAACAAAACGTTAAATTTTTCGCAAATCGGTTTAACGTTTTTTAAGATATTTTTGTAAAGCTCCAAATAGAACGTATTGGTCTTCATCTCAAAATCGCCCCCCTACTCAGAAAAGAACGTAAAATAGAGCCCCCCCTCCCTAACCCTGGAATACTCTAATAGTATTAGGGTCGACGGATGAAAAATAGAGGGATCTAACCCAAGACTACTTGAAAAATGTGTACATCCAGCAAAGTACCTCGGGATTAGAAAGACCGTACTCACTATTGTGACCCACTGAGGTGAGGATACCTCTAGCTCTTGAATGCTCTAGCGTCGGGGTCGGAAGAGAACAAGAGTTGGTCAAGAGAAATTACCTTGAGGATAATCGTGGGTAAAAGCTAATAAGGATATAAATCCAAACACTAGACTCGACTTTTCGAGGAACGTAAGTGACATAGGTTTGATTAACTCTCGTAACGCTGAGATGCAAAACCAGTGCCATTGACATTAGGGTCAAGTCAGCCGTGTAGACTGGTCAAAACCGGACCCAGTATGTGTAACAGATTCGATCATCGGAATCCTGTTTCCCCGGTATGTGAACAGCTTGAGTAACGGGGAAAGAAATGTCTTGTTTGAGATTACCGTGTTTGCGTCACTGTGTATATACAGGGGTGGCGAATAGTCCGGAGACGGCTTAATATTTTTTATAGAAATAGTGGGTAAGAGGAGTAGAACTCCATTTGGGAGATAAACAACTGTATTTTAAGGCGGATATTCCCCTACGATGGGGGACGGCCCACGAGGAGTCGGTAGAGAATCTTATGTAAACATACAGTACTGCTGCGGTAAAAATGACAGCGCGCAAGGAATGCAGAAGGATAAGCAAATATTTTAGTTGATATTAAATGTTGAGATTGACTTATGAGAAAAATTATACAGTATAACAAACAAACAGAACACAATTCTCACAAAAAATACGTCTAAGTATTAGACGCGTTTCAACGACAAGGTCGTCCTCTTCAGTGATACACGAGCCACGCCAATCAAACTGTAACTTATAGTTTTATAGTTATAGGTGTTACAGTTTGATTGGTGTAGCTCGTGTATCACCGAAGAGGACGACCTTGTCGTTGAAACGCGTCTGATACTTGGGCGTATTTTTTGTGAGAATTGTGTTCTGTGTGTTTGTTATACTTTTAGTTGATTCTGAACATCTCACTACTACTCGAATTAATAACATTGACTCAACGGTTTGACACGATAAATACTCCGAAATGAGTTACAACTGCTAATTTGAATGAAACACTGAAACACTTGGAATAACTTTAATAACTATCTACACTGAAATCATACATAGCCTAAGCTTACGCTTAACCACTCACAGCTGTGTAAAATCCCAACATGATATTTTCTAAACGTTTAGTACGGTAATGGTTAAAGGGACTTGACTAGTCTAGTAGTCTAAATGCGATCAGCGCATGCGCAGTTCCCTCTTCATCCCTCGTACGTTGAGTTCATTCCTGGGATCGTCAGACAGTAGGTTGATATGCACTTCGTTTTAAAGGCGTCGTCAAGCAGAGGTACAGTATCCTCAAGGTAGGAATGTGTCTGGGGTGGAGGGGAAAAAAGTGGCGCCCACACTTTGTTGCGTTTACTTTCAGCGGTACAACCCCCGATAAAAAAAAATATAGACCTCAAATGCTTCTATGTAAACGCGTACCCTACTTTCGTTTCTTTTATCGGTGGTAAATAAGAATAAAACGTTTACAATAGTCTGTCACGAAAGTTGTAACTTTAGGAATTAAATGTAGCTAAGCAGTAATTTGTGTATCTAGTTTTCTTGGAACGGGTTGTACCGTCAAGTCAGGTTTGGGAAGCAAGTAGAAGGGAGGACACGCCCCTTACACCAGACACAATACTAGTTTGAGGCTACTGTACGTAAGCACGGCACGATAGTGACCGCAAAAATGACGATATGACCTTGAATTTTAGTATAAAAGTGCTCATATCTCAACTTATAAGACACTAAATTAGATAGAAATGTGCACTTTTCAATTCTGCATGTAACCCCACTTCTCTGTGGCGACAGTTAGCGAAGTTATTGTCAAAAATTTAGTTTCGTAACCTTGAAAATGTGATATTCTTATATTTATGAAACACAGTAGGGTGGACCACGAGCAAAGCGAGTGGATGGGGTTTAATACATACAAATGTAGGTAACGTCAAGGAAGTATTATAGACAAGGTACAGAAAACCTGTTTAACAACTGTTTTAAACAAACTCACCCTACTGGATAAGACCTCTTCACCTACCAATACAATTTAACATTTCATAAATCATTAGAGGATCTGATTCTATTACACTATATTATCGGGCTGGGTAAGTACTATGATGGTCTCGTGAATGTGTTCGTTCAATCATGTATCACGAGAGTAAGTAGAAGGGAGGGACACGCCCATTACACCAGACACACTCCTAGTCTGAGGCTACTGTAAATGCCGAAAACCGCACTTCAAAAGGGTTATTCATTAAAAACTGGCGCGTGTTGAAAGATTTTCAAAACAAGGGGTAAAATAGCCGTAGGTTTCCTGAATACTTATTCATAGACATGGGCTGGAAAATTAAAAAATATTTAACTTAAAAAGATATTTTTAAGGCTGCTCAGTCACCAATCTCTAATGGAAGACGACCCCTGAGGAGTCAGTTTTTTTCTCTGTCAGTAGGCCTAGTGTTCTATAAGAGCACACTATAGTCCTCTAAACTAAATTTCTTGGTTCCTATTTTACGTCAACGACGAACGGACAGCATGTCTAAAATCACTTCTTCAGTTCCTTACTGAACAAGACTCCTTAATCTACCAATACAATTTAACATTTCCAACAAGATTCAAGACACCAAGCATTAGAAAGCTTGTATTATATTGTAAGATAGGGCTGGGTAAGTACCACAATGGCAGTTGTTTAATACCGCCTTCACAAAATCATATTGACTTTAACAAGTCCAAAACGAGCCCCGAAGGAAATACTTTAAAGCGAACAGGATGGAGACATTTTAGGTTAAAACCAACAGTTAGGCATTGCTTTTAGATGCTTGTATGGATTGGACTGTACTCTGATCAACTTGTTTGGTATTGAATCGCTGTGTGAGAACGTTAGGTTAGGTTACGTTAGGTAAGGTAAGGTTAGGTTAGGTTAGGTTAAGTTATTTCCAAAGCGAACCCCGAAGGAAATACTTTAAAGCGAACAGTATGGAGGAGACATTTTATGTTAAAACCAACATTTAGACATTGCATTTTAGATGCTTGTATGGATTGGACTGTACTCTGATCAACTTGTTTGGTATTGAATCGCTGTGTGAGAACGTTAGGTTAGGTTAAGAAAGGTTGGATTGGGTTAGGTTGTGTTAGGTTAGGATAGGTTAGGTTAGGTAAGGTAAGGTTAGGTTAGGTTAGGTTAAGTTATTTCCAAAACGAACCCCGAAGGAAATACTTTAAAGCGAACAGGTTGGAGACATTTTAGGTTTAAACCTACAGTTAGACATTGCATTTTAGATGCTTGTATGGATTGGACTGTACTTTGATCAACTTGTTTAGTATTGAATTAGCTGTGTGAGAACGTTAGGTTAGGTTAGGTTAGGTAAGGTTAGGGAAAGGTTGGATTGGGTTAGGATAGATGAGGTTAGGTAAGGTTAGGTTAGGTTATTTCCAAGACGAGCCCCGAAGGAAATACTTTAAAGCGAACAGTATGGAGGAGACATTTAGGTTAAAACGAACATTTAGACATTGCATTTTAGATGCTTGTATGAATTGGACTGTACTCTGATCAACTTGTTTAGTTAGAGCCGTACAGTTACTTAATTATTCTTCAATTAGACTTTTATCGCAGTGGAATAATCACGTGATTTGAAAACCTTGGTTGTGAAGTGTCCAACAGCGATAAGACTAATGCAAACCGGAAGTTGATATTTCAGTAATGACTTGACCGGAAGTGTTTCTTGTAATGAAAGGTATTACTCACCCGGTCACTGTATGGAGGTGTAGATTACGTTTGTTGATAGTACAAAAATCGGACTTCCGTTTTATGAGAGATCGAGAACTCTTATGTGGTATCCCTATAGAAATGTGGTATCCCTATAGAACTCATATATTGTATCCCTATAGAAATGTGGTATCCCTATAGAAATGTGGTATCCCTATAGAACTCCTATATTGTATCCCTGTAGAAATTTGGTATCCCTATAGAACTCTTTTGTGGTATCCCTGTAGAAATGTGGTATCCCTATAGAACTCTTTAGTGGTATCCCTATAGAAATGTGGTATCCCTGTAGAAAATGGTATCCCTATAGAACTTATGTATCCCACTAGAAATATGGTATCCCTATAGAACTTATGTATCCCAATAGAAATGTGGTATCCCTATAGAACTCCTATATTGTATCCCTATAGAAATGTGGTATCCCTACATTGATAGTGGAGCTTCGAGGTCCTTCAGAGTCCATACACTGTACAGTGAGTGAGCAATGTTCACACATCTACAAAAACCCATCAAGAAAGTTGTGATACATAATTACAAGGTTCAGAAAACCTGTAACAACTGTTTTTACTGAAAAATAATTATATACCATCACCTATGGCTTAATTTTTTTATGTCAAATCATTTCAGTTTGTCCGGCGCCGACTTTTGTCGGCGCGCGCGCCTCATGGCAACGCTATCGACGCCGACTAAAGTCGGCGTAAGCACCCAACGTGTTTTAAACAAACACACTACTGGATAAGACTCCTTGATCTACCAATACAATTAATATTTCCTACAAGGCACAAGAAACCAACTCGCATTTAGATTTGCTTGTAATTCTGTATAGCACTATTATCGTGGCGTCGACTAAGCCCCGACAGGTTTCGACACTACCCGAATATCCCCGACACTACCCGAATATCCCCGACACTACCCGAATATCAATTTTGTCGGGAGGACAGGCTTCGAAATTACATTTGAAACGATAACTTCGCTAATTGTCATCGTAAGGAAGTGGGGTTGGTACCATTACATGCGGAATAAAAAACCTACAAAATTTTATCAAATATAATCCGCCGAATTTATGACGTCATCGTTAGCAAAACGTGAATTTCATATACAATCAAATCATTACAAGCGCTAAACTAATATCGATTAAATTCGAAATGCACAGTTTAAAAAAAAAAATTATAAATTCAAACCGTGTAGGACGTCAAACGATACGATTATAAAGGCATAATAGTGAAGCTAACAAAGGCATTGGTATTCTGTACACCGCTGGGTAAGGGAAGTGTACATCACCCGGACATGACAAGAATATAATGATGGTCGACTCATTTGCCTTCAAGCCGGACTCTAACGAGGTGTTTTCGGTTTGGAAGAGGAAGTTTGACAATGCGTCTTCATTAAATACAGTTGAGAGACATTAGTAATGCATTCAGAAAATATTGTAAAACTGTTTCATTGAAATACAAAGAAAACAGTTGACAGGTGAACCGTGGATGCTGTTTTAATAAAATCGTAAAAAAAAATACTAAAATAAGTTGTGTTTTGGATAACAAATGTTACAAATTGAAATAAAGCTATTCACACCCTAACCTAACCTAACCTAACCTAACCTAACCTAATCAAACCCAACCTAACCTAACCTAACCTAACCTAATCAAACCTAACCTAACCTAACCTAACCTAACCTAACCTAACCTAACCTAACCTAACCTAACCTAACCTAACGAGGTGTTTTGGTTTTGGAAGAGGAAGTTTGACAATGCGTCTTCGTTAAATACAGTAAGAGAGACATTAGTGATGCATTCAGAAAATATTGTAAAACAAACAAAACAGTTGACAGGTGAACCGTGGATGCTGTTTTAATAAATCGTAAAAAAAAATACTAAAATAAGTTGTGTTTTGGATAACAAATGTTACAAATTGAAATAAAGCTATTCACACCCTAACCTAACCTAACCTAACCTAATCAAACCAAACCTAACCTAACCTAACCTAATCAAACCCAACCTAACCTAATCAAACCAAACCTAACCTAACCTAACCTAACCTAATCAAACCAAACCTAACCTAACCTAACCTAACCTAATCAAACCAAACCTATACTAACCTAACCTAATCAAACCAAACCTAACCTAACCTAATCAAACCAAACCTAACCTAACCTAACCTAACCTAACCTAACCTAATCAAACCAAACCTAACCTAACCTAACCTAACCTAACCTAATCTAATCTAACCTAACCTAACCTAACCTAACCTAACCTAACCTAACCAAACCAAACCTAACCTAACCTAATCTAACCTAACCTAACCTAACCTAACCTAACCTAACCTAACCAAACCTAACCTAACCTAACCTAACGAGGTGTTTTGGTTTTGGAAGAGGAAGTTTGACAATGCGTCTTCGTTAAATACAGTTGAGAGACATTAGTAATGCATTCAGAAAATATTGTAAAACAAACAAAACAGTTGACAGGTGAACCGTGGATGCTGTTTTAATAAAATCGTAAAAAAAAATACTAAAATAAGTTGTGTTTTGGATAACAAATGTTACAAATTGAAATAAAGCTATTCACACCCTAACCTAACCTAACTTAACCTAATCAAACCAAACCTAATCAAACCAAACCAAACCTAACCTAACCTAACCTAATCAAACCTAACCTAACCTAATGAAACCTAACCTAACCTAACCTAACCTAACGAGGTGTTTGGGTTTTGGAAGAGGAAGTTTGACAATGCGTCTTCATTAAATACAGTTGAGAGACATTAGTAATGCATTCAGAAAATATTGTAAAACAAACAAAACAGTTGACAGGTGAACCGTGGATGCTGTTTTAATAAATCGTAAAAAAAAAATACTAAAATAAGTTGTGTTTTGGATAACAAATGTTACAAATTGAAATCAAGTTTATATTTTTCCGTTCTTTGGATAAAACCAAGGTTCAGTCAGTAAATCGCAGACAAGACTATAAAACCTTTACATTTCAAACTTTGCATTTATATTCTTTGTATTGTCCCACATTTAAAAAAAACAAAAACAAGCTGTATAAAAATTACCTTGGGGGGGTTGACAAATTTTATTTTTGAAAATATGTGTGGGGTATGTTCCCCCCCCCCCCTGTAACTTGAAAACGGCGTGATCTACAAACGAAGTCACAGCTGATTTTGAAAAAATCAGATTTTTCTTTATGCTTTGTGAGCTATTAAGGAAATTTAAAAAAAAAAAAATTGTGAATGCAGTCTAAGCAATCCCGAGGTTACTTGCTAGATGTACAACTTTTTAATGTACTACTGGGTTAAATCACTCTCTTTCAACTTTTCTATCAGTTTCTCTCTTGACCAACTCTTGTTCTTTTCCGACCCTGACGTTATTAGAGTATTTGAAGGTTAGGCTTTTTTTTTTATGTGTCTTCCTTTTTTTTAAGGCGATGATGTGACCTTGAGGTTTATTACCTTTAAACAAAATTGAAAAATAAACAAAAATAAATATTGGCGCCATTTGTTTGATCTTTAAAGCAGCGTTGACGAGGAATATCATTCTAAACGCTTTTTAGTCTCAGAAAATCTCAAATCTAAACATTTCAATACTATTTAAATCAAAACATAACTCTTTCTATAGTATTACAATTTTAAAATCAGTATTTTACACAGACTGCGATATTTACTCGCTGATTATGCAAATACATCATCCATTGTTTAAATAAACCTTAAACAGGTGATTTATCAACTTATAGGACTATATAAGGGCATGGATTTGGTTGCCAACTTCGGAGAAAAAAAAACTACTTTATTTGGTAATAAGGTGAAACACCCGTCCGTTGCGTAGGCGATATGAAATCAGCTAAGTTTGCAGTTCCGCCGGTGTGTGTGGAGGTTACCACAAGTCTGTGACGCCATCGTGGTACTTGCCCAGCTCCTTCATACAACGTAATAATAAAGTTGGTTTCTTGTGCCTTGTAGGAAATGTTAAATTGTTTTGGTAGAGCAAGGTGTCTTATCCAGTAGTGTAAGTTTGTTTTAAACAGTTGTTATACATGTTTTCTGAACCTCTTAATTTGTCTATAGTACTGTTAGGCCCCCAACGTGTTTTGTGGGTGTATATCTAATTTCTCAACTCGCTACGCTCGTGTCGTTAACGGTACACAGTCTTGACCAACTCTTGTTCTCTTCCGACCCTGATGCTATTAGAGTATTTGAGGACTCCTTTTCTTCTTTTTCTATAAAGCCGTAGACGACTAATAGGTTTTTCACCATTAATAGCTACAGGAAACGCAAATTTTACTAAAAAGTACGTTTTTATATTTCATGAATTATTTTTTTAGTAACCAGGTCAATAATTATTTAGTAAGCAAAACTATCTTATTTAAATGACTCACTTTTGTTTTCTTAAATACGCGTTTCGGAATTTTTATCGTCATCATTAGGTGTACCCGATGTAATTTTGACAACCTCATTTGAGTGATTCAGTGTTCACCTGATGATGGGATACCGAAACGCGTCAAATTAAAAAAAAAAAAAGTCACGTGACGAATTAAGTAGAATTCTTTATTCCAGTTATTGGTTAGCGTTTCAATTGTAAAAAAAAAATTGCACAATTTTTGTTTTTGTTTTTAATTCTACCAGTACTTCCTCTAAAGCTCTTGTTCCTTTCATTGAAATAACCGTCAGACTGAGACGTAGCTTTGTGATATTACTCGGCAAACGTGCCCTATATAACAAAACCAATTTAAAGGGAATGCTAAGTGATTTGCATATGAAAGTAACCCTGCAGCGTGGGTGGGGTGGAGAGGGGGGGGGGTAGTAGTTTGGCACCTACAGTGGATACGTTGAACTCATAGAGGGCTGACCCTGTCTGTGTCCTATTTATACCATTACACCCTAAGACCGGAAGTAAGCCGCCATTTTGTTTACGTTTTATAGCTTATCGACCGGAAGTGAAACTAAAAAGAATTTATTATCCGAGAAGAAAAGAAACAGTGTAAATCAAAAGAAATTAAGGACAATAAAATATTATGGATGTCATCATTGTACTCTCCCAACCCACTTATAAAATGCAATACAAGGAGATCCTCTAAATGTAATGATATTCTCTTAGGCTTGTAGGTAATATTCAGTTGTATTGGGGTTTTCCATTAGGCTGACAGTTTAAAACAGTCGTTACTGTATCAACTGCGCCGTTTTCATTCGCTTCGCTCATGTTAGTATCTTAGCCCTAGTGGGACTTGAAGCTGCGCATGCGTAAAGGAGTCTACACTCGCTACGCTCGTGTCGGCGACGCGGCCTTGCCGGATCACGTAACTTACGAATATCATTTTTAAGGTGGTCAGGGTTCGCAATTACATTTTTGACAATAACTTCGCTATTTGTCATCGTAGAGAGGTGGGGTTGGTACCACTGTGGATGCGGAATTGAAATTCGAAGTTGTTTATTTTAAATTCGACAACAACTTTTGTAATTTCTAAAATCACCCCCAAACGTTTTGCATCACTTACTCAACACCCTGTAACACCTGCAGTTAATATTGGAACTTTTAGAAACACAGCTTAACCTGCAACATTGTATTTACAAGAGGTCCTTAACTACTCTCTACCCTTAAGTGTGTGTGAATCACCCAATTGTGTCATCGGAACACCCCTTTTTTGATCAATAATACTAGAGTTGCCAACATATTCAAAACAAAGGGGAGGTTTTTACGTAGTTACAGTTATTACGATGAAGGAGGCGAGTTATACAGGGTGTCCCGTAAATCAGTTCTTTGAGACGTTGGACAGACTCCACCAACTTATTACCTGCAAGATCGAAGCATTATAAGAAGTTTTGTGACTGAAAAGAAAACCACCTCTCAAACTTTAACTAATTAAAAAAAATAATTTGCGTGGTAATTATATCAGTTTACAGCAACCTGCGTAGGGAAGGACTATTTCTAAAGTCTACATTTTTTAAATACTTTTTCCCTTGAAATGCACTTAAATACAGGTGGGTTGAGTCTTAATTCGCGAACAGTCCAGATTGCGAACAAGGGTAAATCGTACAGACTGCGAACACCTCAAAAATGCCGAGGACTACCTGAACATGAGTCGTCCAGACTGCGAACACTTATTTGGAATCTGTAAAAATGGTTGAGTCAATTGCGAACACTAGGGATTACTGCTATATGACAAGGGTTTGACAGGTCTCTGCAAATATTTCAATACTGGAAATACTATGATTTTTCTATAGTGCAAAATTTCATTTTTATGGAATTTAAACTCGAAAATATACAAAAAGTATACTTCTATATACATAAATATACATATCTTTGACTTGCAAAACCTGTCTATGTTGCCAAAAACTCGGTCGATTTCCTATAATTCTTCTATCTTCCAAAACTCATCCTAATTTCCTTATAACTGGAATTTAAACTCCAAAAAGTGGTGACGTCACGGCTCGTTTCCCGCTTACCAGCTCCTTCGCGCGGGAATAACAACGTTTAACAAATGTAATCTCATTACAAATCTCTATTACATTATACTCTTTAGAAACCGTGTGTTTCGTTCTTACAATCAATTGATAGTCAAAACGAATGATTCTGGCCAAATCATTCTGTTATTATACAGTGTGAGTCAAAAGTATGGATACACCCTGTTAAATTTTAAATGGATAAAGATAGAAAAATGAAAGTCAGGACACCTTTCTAGGAAATAAAAGTGAACGTTTTAGTCACTATTACAACTTTGCCCATTTCCCCAAAATGGGATTTTTGGGGGGCAGCTCAAAATTTTTAAATGTAAAGACCCATTAAGTGACGCCTCATTTTAAAGTCCTTGATTAAAGAAGAAGAACAGTGAAAACCAGAGCTTTCTATCTCAACCCAGTGCAAAATGGCAGCTCATTGAAATTAAGTAAAACTTCATTGAGGCAAAATATGAACATCCACATTCAGGTGGTAAATAACCCCAATAGACAAACAATGAGCTGCCATTTTGTACTGGGTTGAGATAGAAAGCTCTAGTTTCCACTGTTCTTCTTCTTTAATCAAGGACTTTAAAATGATGTGTCACTTAATGGGTCTTTACATTTAAACATTTTGAGCTGCCCCCCAAAAATCCCATTTTGGGGAAATGGGCAAAGTTGTAATAGTGACTAAAAAGTTCACTTTTATTTCCTAGAAAGGTGTTCTGAGTTTCATTTTTCTATCTTTATCCATTTAAAATTTAACAGGGTGTATCCATACTTTTGAATCACAGGTGCCTCAATGAAGTTTTACTTAATTTCAATGAGCTGCCATTTTGCACTGGGTTGAGATAGAAAGCTCTGGTTTCCACTGTTCTTCTTCTTTAATCAAGGACTTTAAAATGATGTGTCACTTAATGGGTCTTTATATTTAAACATTTTGAGCTGCCCCCCAAAAATCCCATTTTGGGGAAATGGGCAAAGTTGTAATAGTGACTAAAAAGTTCACTTTTATTTCCTAGAAAGGTGTTCTGAGTTTCATTTTTCTATCTTTATCCATTTAAAATTTAACAGGGTGTATCCATACTTTTGACTCACACTGTATAATACCGGCCTGGGATTCTACGAATGGGTTGAAAACCCCGACCTCTCAAAATGTGTTCGCAATCAGGAATCCTCCCCACCCCTCCCCCTCGTAAACCCAAACATGTTCGCAGTCTGGACTGTTCGCAATCAGGAGGACACCTACCGGTGTAGCATACCCGAGATATCCTAACTGGTTCCCACTCTGTCATTTATCTTCTCAGGTTTCTTTTGACCAATTTTTATGGAGGAAATGTGAACAAAGAGCTGTTTAAAATGGTTGCAATTTTGATATTTTTGTATTAAATCTTTCTGAATTTCAATTCAGCACACTACACATCAAACTTATTGTTCTTATCTTATTTTTACCCCCCCCCCCCCGCTATCGTGCTTACGTACAGACAACAAGGACGGAAGGACACCATATCGAAAACATTTTTTCCAGAGGAGTTGAAGCGTAAAGATCAGTCAAAAAACATCGGTTGACGAAACTAAATCTATGTTTTCGTGTAGGCCTACTGGTTGTTATAGAATTTATGGGAATAAAATTGTTTATAGATTGATCAAACTATCAATGCACTTTTTACCGATATTAGAGGGGGGGTTTAATACTTTAACTGTTTCTATGGGATATTTTAAAAATATACACAAAATAACTCTTCTATATAGATGAGGTAATTGCTCTTAACAATTTCAGTTACAAAAATGGTAGTATTTTTAAACTTTTTTAACGCCCTGTTTTGCTTGAGTCAAGACTTGAACGAAATTTGATCAAGCAAGTCGTTTAAAAACTCGACGGTCTAATTGGAGCGTAGCAGCGTTCCGTCATATCAACTACAATAAAGTAGTTTTGTTCTCTACTAGATCAATAATATGTAGGCGCTGGTTATGCAATTATGGTACACAATTATCTTGCAGGTTGCTTTTCCCTACTTTCCACCTTTGTAAGGGGTTGGGTTGAAGCATCCACTAACATTCCAATATCTCTGCTTCTAGTTGGCTTAGGAGAGCTCTTGATTGGGGGTTATTTACAGGGTGTGCCAAAACTCGGGTTCTAAGGGTTTCCTTGAAGCATCCACTAACATTCCAATATCTCTGCTTCTAGTTGGCTTAGGAGAGCTCTTGATTGGGGGTTATTTACAGGGTGTGCCAAAACTCGGGTTCTAAGGGTTTGCTTGAAGCATCCACTAACATTCCAATATCTCTGCTTCTAGTTGGCTTAGGAGAGCTCTTGATTGGTGCTATCTACAGGGTGTTCCAAAACTCAGGTTCTAAGGGTTTGCTTGAAGCATCCACTAACATTCCAATATCTCTGCTTCTAGTTGGCTTAGGAGAGCTCTTGATTGGGGGTTATTTACAGGGTGTGCAAAAACTCGGGTTCTAAGGGTTTGCTTGAAGCATCCACTAACATTCCAATATCTCTGCTTCTAGTTGGCTTAGGAGAGCTCTTGATTGGTGCTATCTACAGGGTGTTCCAAAACTCAGGTTCTAAGGGTTTGCTTGAAGCATCCACTAACATTCCAATATCTCTGCTTCTAGTTGGCATAGGAGAGCTCTTGATTGGTGCTATCTACAGGGTGTGCCAAAACTCGGGTTCTAAGGGTTTGCTTGAAGCATCCACTAACATTCCAATATCTCTGCTTCTAGTTGGCTTAGGAGAGCTCTTGATTGGTGCTATCTACAGGGTGTTCCAAAACTCAGGTTCTAAGGGTTGGGTTGAAGCATCCTCTAACATTCCAATATCTCTGCTTCTAGTTGGCATAGGAGAGCTCTTGATTGGTGCTATCTACAGGGTGTTCCAAAACTCAGGTTCTGAGGGTTGGGTTGAAGCATCCACTAACATTCCAATATCTCTGCTTCTAGTTGGCTTAGGAGAGCTCTTGATTGGTGCTATCTACAGGGTGTTCCAAAACTCAGGTTCTGAGGGTTGGGTTGAAGCATCCACTAACATTCCAATATCTCTGCTTCTAGTTGGCTTAGGAGAGCTCTTGATTGGGGGTTATTTACAGGGTGTGCCAAAACTCGGGTTCTAAGGGTTTGCTTGAAGCATCCACTAACATTCCAATATCTCTGCTTCTAGTTGGCTTAGGAGAGCTCTTGATTGGTGCTATCTACAGGGTGTTCCAAAACTCAGGTTCTAAGGGTTTGCTTGAAGCATCCACTAACATTCCAATATCTCTGCTTCTAGTTGGCATAGGAGAGCTCTTGATTGGTGCTATCTACAGGGTGTGCCAAAACTCGGGTTCTAAGGGTTTGCTTGAAGCATCCACTAACATTCCAATATCTCTGCTTCTAGTTGGCTTAGGAGAGCTCTTGATTGGTGCTATCTACAGGGTGTTCCAAAACTCAGGTTCTAAGGGTTGGGTTGAAGCATCCTCTAACATTCCAATATCTCTGCTTCTAGTTGGCATAGGAGAGCTCTTGATTGGTGCTATCTACAGGGTGTTCCAAAACTCAGGTTCTGAGGGTTGGGTTGAAGCATCCTCTAACATTCCAATATCTCTGCTTCTAGTTGGCTTAGGATGGCTCTTGATTGGGGGTTATTTACAGGGTGTGCCAAAACTCGGGTTCTTAGGGTTTGCTTGAAGCATCCACTAACATTCCAATATCTCTGCTTCTAGTTGTTGGCCTAGGAGAGCTCTTGGTTGGGGGCTATCTACAGGGTGTGCCAAAACTCAGGTTCCAAGGGTTGGGTTGAAGCATCCACTAACATTCCAATATCTCTGCTTCTAGTTGGCTTAGGAGAGCTCTTGATTGGTGTTATCTACAGGGTGTGCCAAAACTCAGGTTCTAAGGGTTTGCTTGAAGCATCCACTAACATTCCAATGTCTCTGCTTCTAGTTGTTGGCCTAGGAGAGCTCTTGGTTGGGGGCTATCTACAGGGTGTGCCAAAACTCAGGTTCCAAGGGTTGGGTTGAAGCATCCACTAACATTCCAATATCTCTGCTTCTAGTTGGCTTAGGAGAGCTCTTGATTGGTGTTATCTACAGGGTGTGCCAAAACTCAGGTTCTAAGGGTTTCCTTGAAGCATCCACTAACATTCCAATATCTCAGCTTCTAGTTGGCTTAGGATGGCTTCAGACACATCAATGGAGAGCTCTTGATTGGGGGTTATCTACAGGGTGTGCCAAAACTCAGGTTCTGAGGGTTGGCTTAAAGCACCCACATACATTACAATATCTCTGCTTCTAGTTGGCCTAGGAGAGCTCTTGATTGGGGGTTATCTACAGGGTGTGCCAAAACTCAGGTTCTGAGGGTTGGCTTAAAGCACCCACATACATTACAATATCTCTGCTTCTAGTTGGCTTAGGAGAGCTCTTGATTGGGGGTTATCTACAGGGTGCGCCAAAACTCAGGTTCTAAGGGTTGGGTTGAAGCATCCTCTAACATTCCAATATCTCTGCTTCTAGTTGGCATAGGAGAGCTCTTGATTGGTGCTATCTACAGGGTGTTCCAAAACTCAGGTTCTAAGGGTTGGGTTGAAGCATCCTCTAACATTCCAATATCTCTGCTTCTAGTTGGCATAGGAGAGCTCTTGATTGGGGCTATCTACAGGGTGTTCCAAAACTCAGGTTCTAAGGGTTGGGTTGAAGCATCCTCTAACATTCCAATATCTCTGCTTCTAGTTGGCATAGGAGAGCTCTTGATTGGTGCTATCTACAGGGTGTTCCAAAACTCAGGTTCTAAGGGTTGGGTTGAAGCATCCTCTAACATTCCAATATCTCTGCTTCTAGTTGGCATAGGAGAGCTCTTGATTGGTGCTATCTACAGGGTGTTCCAAAACTCAGGTTCTAAGGGTTGGGTTGAAGCATCCTCTAACATTCCAATATCTCTGCTTCTAGTTGGCATAGGAGAGCTCTTGATTGGTGCTATCTACAGGGTGTTCCAAAACTCAGGTTCTAAGGGTTGGGTTGAAGCATCCTCTAACATTCCAATATCTCTGCTTCTAGTTGGCCTAGGAGAGATCTTGATTGGTGCTATCTACAGGGTGTTCCAAAACTCAGGTTCTAAGGGTTGGGTTGAAGCATCCTCTAACATTCCAATATCTCTGCTTCTAGTTGGCATAGGAGAGCTCTTGATTGGGGCTATCTACAGGGTGTGTCAAAACTCAGGTTCTAAGGGTTGGGTTGAAGCATCCACTAACATTCCAATATCTCTGCTTCTAGTTGGCATAGGAGAGCTCTTGATTGGGGCTATCTATAGGGTGTGTCAAAACTCAAGTTCTAAGGGGTTGGCTTAAAGCACCCACATACATTCCAATATCTCTGCTTCTAGTTGGCCTAGGAGAGATCTTGATTGGTGCTATCTACAGGGTGTTCCAAAACTCAGGTTCTAAGGGTTGGGTTGAAGCATCCTCTAACATTCCAATATCTCTGCTTCTAGTTGGCATAGGAGAGCTCTTGATTGGTGCTATCTACAGGGTGTTCCAAAACTCAGGTTCTAAGGGTTGGGTTGAAGCATCCTCTAACATTCCAATATCTCTGCTTCTAGTTGGCATAGGAGAGCTCTTGATTGGGGCTATCTATAGGGTGTGTCAAAACTCAAGTTCTAAGGGGTTGGCTTAAAGCATCCACATACATTCCAATATCTCTGCTTCTAGTTGGCCTAGGAGAGATCTTGATTGGTGCTATCTACAGGGTGTTCCAAAACTCAGGTTCTAAGGGTTGGGTTGAAGCATCCTCTAACATTCCAATATCTCTGCTTCTAGTTGGCATAGGAGAGCTCTTGATTGGTGCTATCTACAGGGTGTTCCAAAACTCAGGTTCTGAGGGTTGGGTTGAAGCATCCTCTAACATTCCAATATCTCTGCTTCTAGTTGGCTTAGGATGGCTCTTGATTGGGGGTTATTTACAGGGTGTGCCAAAACTCGGGTTCTAAGGGTTTGCTTGAAGCATCCACTAACATTCCAATATCTCTGCTTCTAGTTGTTGGCCTAGGAGAGCTCTTGGTTGGGGGCTATCTACAGGGTGTGCCAAAACTCAGGTTCCAAGGGTTGGGTTGAAGCATCCACTAACATTCCAATATCTCTGCTTCTAGTTGGCATAGGAGAGCTCTTGATTGGTGCTATCTACAGGGTGTTCCAAAACTCAGGTTCTAAGGGTTGGGTTGAAGCATCCTCTAACATTCCAATATCTCTGCTTCTAGTTGGCATAGGAGAGCTCTTGATTGGGGCTATCTATAGGGTGTGTCAAAACTCAAGTTCTAAGGGGTTGGCTTAAAGCACCCACATACATTCCAATATCTCTGCTTCTAGTTGGCCTAGGAGAGATCTTGATTGGTGTTATCTACAGGGTGTTCCAAAACTCAGGTTCTAAGGGTTGGGTTGAAGCATCCTCTAACATTCCAATATCTCTGCTTCTAGTTGGCATAGGAGAGCTCTTGATTGGTGCTATCTACAGGGTGTTCCAAAACTCAGGTTCTAAGGGTTGGGTTGAAGCATCCTCTAACATTCCAATATCTCTGCTTCTAGTTGGCATAGGAGAGCTCTTGATTGGGGCTATCTATAGGGTGTGTCAAAACTCAAGTTCTAAGGGGTTGGCTTAAAGCACCCACATACATTCCAATATCTCTGCTTCTAGTTGGCCTAGGAGAGATCTTGATTGGTGCTATCTACAGGGTGTTCCAAAACTCAGGTTCTAAGGGTTGGGTTGAAGCATCCTCTAACATTCCAATATCTCTGCTTCTAGTTGGCATAGGAGAGCTCTTGATTGGTGCTATCTACAGGGTGTTCCAAAACTC
This sequence comes from Aphrophora alni, assembly GCA_963513935.1. Lineage (NCBI taxonomy): Eukaryota > Metazoa > Arthropoda > Insecta > Hemiptera > Aphrophoridae > Aphrophora > Aphrophora alni. The sequence goes on from OY740779.1 coordinate 42,406,625, forward strand.
AGGTTCTGAGGGTTGGCTTAAAGCACCCACATACATTACAATATCTCTGCTTCTAGTTGGCTTAGGAGAGCTCTTGATTCGGGGTTATCTACAGGGTGCGCCAAAACTCAGGTTCTAAGGGTTGGGTTGAAGCATCCTCTAACATTCCAATATCTCAGCTTCTAGTTGGCTTAGGATGGCTTCAGACACATCAATGGAGAGCTCTTGATTGGGGGTTATCTACAGGGTGTGCCAAAACTCAGGTTCTGAGGGTTGGCTTAAAGCACCCACATACATTACAATATCTCTGCTTCTAGTTGGCCTAGGAGAGCTCTTGATTGGGGGTTATCTACAGGGTGTGCCAAAACTCAGGTTCTGAGGGTTGGCTTAAAGCACCCACATACATTACAATATCTCTGCTTCTAGTTGGCTTAGGAGAGCTCTTGATTGGGGGTTATCTACAGGGTGCGCCAAAACTCAGGTTCTAAGGGTTGGGTTGAAGCATCCTCTAACATTCCAATATCTCTGCTTCTAGTTGGCATAGGAGAGCTCTTGATTGGTGCTATCTACAGGGTGTTCCAAAACTCAGGTTCTAAGGGTTGGGTTGAAGCATCCTCTAACATTCCAATATCTCTGCTTCTAGTTGGCATAGGAGAGCTCTTGATTGGGGCTATCTACAGGGTGTTCCAAAACTCAGGTTCTAAGGGTTGGGTTGAAGCATCCTCTAACATTCCAATATCTCTGCTTCTAGTTGGCATAGGAGAGCTCTTGATTGGTGCTATCTACAGGGTGTTCCAAAACTCAGGTTCTAAGGGTTGGGTTGAAGCATCCTCTAACATTCCAATATCTCTGCTTCTAGTTGGCATAGGAGAGCTCTTGATTGGTGCTATCTACAGGGTGTTCCAAAACTCAGGTTCTAAGGGTTGGGTTGAAGCATCCTCTAACATTCCAATATCTCTGCTTCTAGTTGGCCTAGGAGAGATCTTGATTGGTGCTATCTACAGGGTGTTCCAAAACTCAGGTTCTAAGGGTTGGGTTGAAGCATCCTCTAACATTCCAATATCTCTGCTTCTAGTTGGCATAGGAGAGCTCTTGATTGGGGCTATCTACAGGGTGTGTCAAAACTCAGGTTCTAAGGGTTGGGTTGAAGCATCCACTAACATTCCAATATCTCTGCTTCTAGTTGGCATAGGAGAGCTCTTGATTGGGGCTATCTATAGGGTGTGTCAAAACTCAAGTTCTAAGGGGTTGGCTTAAAGCACCCACATACATTCCAATATCTCTGCTTCTAGTTGGCCTAGGAGAGATCTTGATTGGTGCTATCTACAGGGTGTTCCAAAACTCAGGTTCTAAGGGTTGGGTTGAAGCATCCTCTAACATTCCAATATCTCTGCTTCTAGTTGGCATATGAGAGCTCTTGATTGGTGCTATCTACAGGGTGTTCCAAAACTCAGGTTCTAAGGGTTGGGTTGAAGCATCCTCTAACATTCCAATATCTCTGCTTCTAGTTGGCATAGGAGAGCTCTTGATTGGGGCTATCTATAGGGTGTGTCAAAACTCAAGTTCTAAGGGGTTGGCTTAAAGCATCCACATACATTCCAATATCTCTGCTTCTAGTTGGCCTAGGAGAGATCTTGATTGGTGCTATCTACAGGGTGTTCCAAAACTCAGGTTCTAAGGGTTGGGTTGAAGCATCCTCTAACATTCCAATATCTCTGCTTCTAGTTGGCATAGGAGAGCTCTTGATTGGTGCTATCTACAGGGTGTGTCAAAACTCAAGTTCTAAGGGGTTGGCTTAAAGCACCCACATACATTCCAATATCTCTGCTTCTAGTTGGCCTAGGAGAGATCTTGATTGGTGCTATCTACAGGGTGTTCCAAAACTCAGGTTCTAAGGGTTGGGTTGAAGCATCCTCTAACATTCCAATATCTCTGCTTCTAGTTGGCATAGGAGAGCTCTTGATTGGTGCTATCTACAGGGTGTTCCAAAACTCAGGTTCTAAGGGTTGGGTTGAAGCATCCTCTAACATTCCAATATCTCTGCTTCTAGTTGGCATAGGAGAGCTCTTGATTGGTGCTATCTACAGGGTGTTCCAAAACTCAGGTTCTGAGGGTTGGGTTGAAGCATCCTCTAACATTCCAATATCTCTGCTTCTAGTTGGCTTAGAATGGCTCTTGATTGGGGGTTATTTACAGGGTGTGCCAAAACTCGGGTTCTAAGGGTTTGCTTGAAGCATCCACTAACATTCCAATATCTCTGCTTCTAGTTGTTGGCCTAGGAGAGCTCTTGGTTGGGGGCTATCTACAGGGTGTGCCAAAACTCAGGTTCCAAGGGTTGGGTTGAAGCATCCACTAACATTCCAATATCTCTGCTTCTAGTTGGCTTAGGAGAGCTCTTGATTGGTGCTATCTACAGGGTGTTCCAAAACTCAGGTTCTAAGGGTTGGGTTGAAGCATCCTCTAACATTCCAATATCTCTGCTTCTAGTTGGCATAGGAGAGCTCTTGATTGGGGCTATCTATAGGGTGTGTCAAAACTCAAGTTCTAAGGGGTTGGCTTAAAGCACCCACATACATTCCAATATCTCTGCTTCTAGTTGGCCTAGGAGAGATCTTGATTGGTGCTATCTACAGGGTGTTCCAAAACTCAGGTTCTAAGGGTTGGGTTGAAGCATCCTCTAACATTCCAATATCTCTGCTTCTAGTTGGCATAGGAGAGCTCTTGATTGGTGCTATCTACAGGGTGTTCCAAAACTCAGGTTCTGAGGGTTGGGTTGAAGCATCCTCTAACATTCCAATATCTCTGCTTCTAGTTGGCTTAGGATGGCTCTTGATTGGGGGTTATTTACAGGGTGTGCCAAAACTCGGGTTCTAAGGGTTTGCTTGAAGCATCCACTAACATTCCAATATCTCTGCTTCTAGTTGTTGGCCTAGGAGAGCTCTTGATTGGTGTTATCTACAGGGTGTGCCAAAACTCAGGTTCTAAGGGTTTCCTTGAAGCATCCACTAACATTCCAATATCTCAGCTTCTAGTTGGCTTAGGATGGCTTCAGACACATCAATGGAGAGCTCTTGATTGGGGGTTATCTACAGGGTGTGCCAAAACTCAGGTTCTGAGGGTTGGCTTAAAGCACCCACATACATTACAATATCTCTGCTTCTAGTTGGCTTAGGAGAGCTCTTGATTGGGGTTATCTACAGGGTGTGCCAAAACTCAGGTTCTAAGGGTTTCCTTGAAGCATCCACTAACATTCCAATATCTCAGCTTCTAGTTGGCTTAGGATGGCTTCAGACACATCAATGGAGAGCTCTTGATTGGGGGTTATCTACAGGGTGTGCCAAAACTCAGGTTCTGAGGGTTGGCTTAAAGCACCCACATACATTACAATATCTCTGCTTCTAGTTGGCTTAGGAGAGCTCTTGATTGGGGGTTATCTACAGGGTGCGCCAAAACTCAGGTTCTAAGGGTTGGGTTGAAGCATCCTCTAACATTCCAATATCTCTGCTTCTAGTTGGCATAGGAGAGCTCTTGATTGGTGCTATCTACAGGGTGTTCCAAAACTCAGGTTCTAAGGGTTGGGTTGAAGCATCCTCTAACATTCCAATATCTCTGCTTCTAGTTGGCATAGGAGAGCTCTTGATTGGTGCTATCTACAGGGTGTTCCAAAACTCAGGTTCTAAGGGTTGGGTTGAAGCATCCTCTAACATTCCAATATCTCTGCTTCTAGTTGGCATAGGAGAGCTCTTGATTGGGGCTATCTACAGGGTGTTCCAAAACTCAGGTTCTAAGGGTTGGGTTGAAGCATCCTCTAACATTCCAATATCTCTGCTTCTAGTTGGCATAGGAGAGCTCTTGATTGGTGCTATCTACAGGGTGTTCCAAAACTCAGGTTCTAAGGGTTGGGTTGAAGCATCCTCTAACATTCCAATATCTCTGCTTCTAGTTGGCATAGGAGAGCTCTTGATTGGTGCTATCTACAGGGTGTTCCAAAACTCAGGTTCTAAGGGTTGGGTTGAAGCATCCTCTAACATTCCAATATCTCTGCTTCTAGTTGGCATAGGAGAGCTCTTGATTGGTGCTATCTACAGGGTGTTCCAAAACTCAGGTTCTAAGGGTTGGGTTGAAGCATCCTCTAACATTCCAATATCTCTGCTTCTAGTTGGCATAGGAGAGCTCTTGATTGGGGCTATCTATAGGGTGTGTCAAAACTCAAGTTCTAAGGGGTTGGCTTAAAGCACCCACATACATTCCAATATCTCTGCTTCTAGTTGGCCTAGGAGAGATCTTGATTGGTGCTATCTACAGGGTGTTCCAAAACTCAGGTTCTAAGGGTTGGGTTGAAGCATCCTCTAACATTCCAATATCTCTGCTTCTAGTTGGCATAGGAGAGCTCTTGATTGGGGCTATCTACAGGGTGTGTCAAAACTCAGGTTCTAAGGGTTGGGTTGAAGCATCCTCTAACATTCCAATATCTCTGCTTCTAGTTGGCATAGGAGAGCTCTTGATTGGTGCTATCTACAGGGTGTTCCAAAACTCAGGTTCTAAGGGTTGGGTTGAAGCATCCTCTAACATTCCAATATCTCTGCTTCTAGTTGGCATAGGAGAGCTCTTGATTGGGGCTATCTACAGGGTGTTCCAAAACTCAGGTTCTAAGGGTTGGGTTGAAGCATCCTCTAACATTCCAATATCTCTGCTTCTAGTTGGCATAGGAGAGCTCTTGATTGGTGCTATCTACAGGGTGTTCCAAAACTCAGGTTCTAAGGGTTGGGTTGAAGCATCCTCTAACATTCCAATATCTCTGCTTCTAGTTGGCATAGGAGAGCTCTTGATTGGTGCTATCTACAGGGTGTTCCAAAACTCAGGTTCTAAGGGTTGGGTTGAAGCATCCTCTAACATTCCAATATCTCTGCTTCTAGTTGGCATAGGAGAGCTCTTGATTGGGGCTATCTACAGGGTGTTCCAAAACTCAGGTTCTAAGGGTTGGGTTGAAGCATCCTCTAACATTCCAATATCTCTGCTTCTAGTTGGCATAGGAGAGCTCTTGATTGGTGCTATCTATAGGGTGTTCCAAAACTCAGGTTCTAAGGGTTGGGTTGAAGCATCCTCTAACATTCCAATATCTCTGCTTCTAGTTGGCATAGGAGAGCTCTTGATTGGTGCTATCTACAGGGTGTTCCAAAACTCAGGTTCTAAGGGTTGGGTTGAAGCATCCTCTAACATTCCAATATCTCTGCTTCTAGTTGGCATAGGAGAGCTCTTGATTGGGGCTATCTACAGGGTGTTCCAAAACTCAGGTTCTAAGGGTTGGGTTGAAGCATCCTCTAACATTCCAATATCTCTGCTTCTAGTTGGCATAGGAGAGCTCTTGATTGGGGCTATCTATAGGGTGTGTCAAAACTCAAGTTCTAAGGGGTTGGCTTAAAGCACCCACATACATTCCAATATCTCTGCTTCTATTTGGCCTAGGAGAGCTCTTGATTGGGGGTTATCTACAGGGTGTGCCAAAACTCAGGTTCCATATACAGTGTGTTTCGAAAAACGACTTATTTTACCCTCTTTTTTAAATGTAAGAATATCAATATCGTCGTCCCCTAAATTACTTCTAAAAACTCCCTTTCTTTTGGAGAAAACAGAATCTTTTTATTTTACTTAGATACTATATACTACTATTATAAAACTTAAAATGCTGCTTAAGTAAAGGTCGTTTCATCACACAAGCTTAGAGAACTTGATTTTATTTGATATTTGAAAATAAAATCTATAATACATTTTTATTCAAGACATAATTACAAGAAAAATGAGACCAAACAACGTATAATTTACCGATTTATAGCCCAAAATCAACAATGTTTTTATTTAAACAATAGTACTAAATTTTTATTTAATGCATACCTTATCACAATGTTTATAAATAGAAATATATGTTTTTGCATTTTTTAATAATATTTGTTATTTTTCAATATTTGTAGGAAAGTTTTGCTGTTTTCAACATTATTCTCTGTATTACTGTTGCTTAGATGACAATATTACAGTTTTAATACATATTTATTCATACACAGCTTATCACAGTGTAAATAATAAAGTACAAATTATGTTTTATACTATTATTATTATATTGTGCTCCTTTGTTTCATTAAAATCGTAAAGTACGTATTTTTCGATAAAGATTTACGATAGTGTTGTTTATTCACACTTATTAGTCATCATACTGTCATTCATTTTGTAGCAAACATTGTTGATTTTGGACTCTATTAAAGTAAATTATACATTGTTTGGTCTCATTTTTCCTTGTAATGAAATGTTGAATAAAAATAGATTGCAGATTTTATTTTAAAATATCAAATTACATAAATGAAAGTTTGATCAAGTGAAGCACAGTAGGGTGGGCCACGGCAGATACCGGACAGTCCTAATACTCTGCGCGCTTGTGAGTGATGGCGCGTGCGTTAGAGTGAGGCGACCCTTAGCTCTATAAGGGTCGCATTCTCCGTTTGATAATAGTATAAATAATGAGGAGACAAATTTCAGTCTTATTTCATTATTACTTGGCTACAACACAAGAAAAACATTTATGCAAATTACAGTAGCCTCAGACTAGGATTGTGTCTGGTGTAAGGGGCGTGTCCTCCCTTCTACTCGCTTCCCTAGCCTGACTTGACGGTACAAACCATTCCAAGAAAACTAGATACACAAATTACTGCTTAACTACATTTAATTCCTAAAGTTACAACTTCGTGACAGACTTTTGTAAACGTTTTATTCTTATTTACACCGATAAAAGAAACGAAAGTAGAATACGCGTTTACACAGAAGCATTTGAGGTCTATATTTTTTTATTGGGGTTGTACCGCTGAAAGTAAACGCAACAAAGTGTGGGCGCCCCTCTTTTCCTCTCCATCGCAGACACATTCCTACCTTGAGGATACTGTAGGTGTTGTCATAACTTCTCCGCCCCACTGCAACTTCCCTAACGCGCACAATAGACTATACGGCTTAGGGACTATACGCACATCCTTGCTGACTAAGGACAGGCGTATCATTACAAGTGATGTTTGTAGTCGATACACCTACAAAATCATTTACTTGAATAATCATCTAACAAGTAATTTTAAATGAGGTTGGGCAAATCAGTATTGTAAAGGAGAATAAAAAAAAGAGGGCTATTGAATTTGGCTCTCATCGCACCGTCCTGTCCTACCCTAACGTCTAGTGAAGAGGGTTGACGCACGCCATATTGATTGAATCACCCTCCCCATCGTAACCCTCCGTCCAATGTCCATGACCAACATAACAGTCTAATAATGTTAGGCTACTTCTTTACTTTAGATTGAAGAATATACTGAGGATTACCAATCAGCAAGTTGGTTGTTTGACCTTGTACCCAGTAGGGTATGTTTTTTTTTAACAGTTGTTACACGTGTTTTCTGAACAACTTAATTGTACACAGAGTAAATAAAAATTGAACTTAAGTAAACGTAATTTTTGGGAGATCTTGTGTTCGAGTTTTATTCTGTCTGTATACAGAGTGTCTGGAAAATATGGTCCCACATTTCACCAGGCTATTCTATAGGTGAAAATAAGAAATAAAGTTCCAACTAACATAAATCCGGAAATGTTTAGTTTTCGAATTATCCGCCATTTTTTTTTTTTTTTTTTTTTTTTACTAAAACACTTAATATTTTTGAAAATAGAAAAGATATTGAGCTCAAATTCGGTGTACATATTGGTCACGTGACCTTTCACCCTGCACAAAAAATCAGAACTGTCCTTTTTATATTTTCAAAATGGCGGCCATTTAAACTTTTTAATTTCAGATTATCTCTAAAACCACTAGGTTTACTAAACAATTTCAGGGGGGCTAGGGAAGTTACTTTTTTAAATGACAAACAAAACTGTTTTCTTATTTTTTCCGTAGTTCTAAAGATAACCGCCTCATCGGCTAAAAACTAAAAAGATAATTTGTTGGTAGTTATCTATAATACACTAATTACAACAGTGATTATATCTCGATCTTCTAAGATACTTTTTTTTTGTAAACATAACCTCAAATATTGACTTCCACTTCAAATCAGCTGTTCGATCAAATCAGCTGTTCGATCAAATCAGCTGTTCGATCAAATCAGCTGTTCAATTTACAGACTCGGATATAATTCACGTTGATTCTAACCAGAAATCAACCCGCTTTGGATCCATTCCATGCGAAGCATTAGGCGTTGTTTACAAAATATACCGGAAACGGTAAAAAAAGGAAGTCGTCCAGAACTTTGTTTGACTCGCTCCTTCATCACTTGTGGATTAAATTGATCGTGGCGTAGCGATGTTGATACTCGGGTGAAATGGATACTCGCATTACTCGGTTTCAAATGATTTCAATACTCGTATTATTATTACGAAATCGAGTATCTGCGCAGAATGATTTTGCGCATCGGATTCGAACTCAGCTTTACCAATCGGATCGTTTTAGATAAAACTACACTTTTGCGTTCTATCTGTTAGGACTGATCCACCAAGTATTTATTTTTTAAAAACAATATGCGATTGACACTTGTAATACGTAATTAAATGTTATCCTGCCTCGATACAAATTCAGTAATTTAACGTTAGTACAATTATTACCAACATAATTTAGTTGTTATTTAAAATAAGTTAATTTACTATATTTTTTTATAAAGATGGTAACCTATTAATATTTATTTAAATATAAATAATAACATTTTAATTTACTTTTTGTTAATGTGGAAATAAATGAATATATTTTAAATTGAACTTGGTAACCCAATCTAAATCATTTTAACTCAAAATCGTAACGTTTAATTAACGTGTAGTGAAAAAAATCAGCTTAGAAACTAATATAACCAAAGTAGAAACACCGAGCATTTTGTTTGGAATTGACACAACACTAACGAATATCGTTGTCCGAGGATTTTATTTCGAATTCATACTCGCACCATTACCTCCTCCTTGTTCCTAGTTACGAGGATTTCCTCCGAATATTTTAATACGAAACCGAGGATTTTAATACTCGGAACGCTCCGAGGATTTTGATACTCGGATTCACCGAGTATTTTAATTCGAACTCGCACATCACTAGATCGTGGCTCAGAGGCTTAACAGCCCAACTCGGCTGTAAAACATCTGTTACTTATCTTCAATGCATTTTACGGCACGGTCTCAAATTCCAAACCAACACGCTTTCTGACAAATAAATCTCGGATTTGATTACTTTTAAATTCAAATCATTCAAGAGTTGGCACGACTGCGACGAAGCAGTAGGAACGGTTCTTTTACAACCAGTTAAATTACTACTTTTTAAAACGTCATTGGATCCGGTAGGCACGCGCACTAGGATATGTGCTCATTTCCTTTAGTGTAGCGCTCACGTTATTGGACAACTAGCTTTGGTCATCTATCTTATCGACGCACATGAAGTTGGAGTAATGTAGCATCACTTTTGGCTTACCTTTCAGAAGTTCCTTCTAGTAAGGCAATTCTGAGAGAACCCAACTGGATGTATCTTTTTCCATGTAGTCTTGGATTGGATCTCTCTCTCTCTCTCTCTTTCAACTTTTCTATCAGGTCTCTCTTGTTCTTTTCCAACGCTGAGGATTTTAGAGTATTCAAGGTTTAGGGGGTCTTTTTTATGTTCTTTTCTTCTTTTTCTTTTTTTATAAGGCGATGATGACCGAGAGGTTTTTCCTCTTTTAAACAATAATGCCACAAGTTTGGTTTATATTCTGACTTACCGGTACTCATTTATTTGGTTGGTGTCGAACTTTTCGTTCCCGGTAACGTCTTGTTCCGATTCCACGAGCGTGGGGTTGGGGATGAACTCTCTACTTGCCCACTAGTAACATCTCGTCCCGGTAATATCTCGTCCCCGGTAACATCTCGTCCCGATTCCACGAGCGTGGTGTTGGGGATGAACTCTCTACTTGCCCACTAGTAACATCTCGTCCCAGTAACATCTCGTCCCGATTCCACGAGCGTGGGGTTGGGGATGAACTCTCTACTTGCCCACTAGTAACATCTCGTCCCAGTAACATCTCGTCCCCGGTAACATCTCGTCCCGATTCCACGAGCGTGGGGTTGGGGATGAACTCTCTACTTGCCCACTAGTAACATCTCGTCCCAGTAACATCTCGTCCCCGGTAACATCTCGTCCCGATTCCACGAGCGTGGGGTTGGGGATGAACTCTCTACTTGCCCACTAGTAACATCTCGTCCCAGTAACATCTCGTCCCCGGTAATATCTCGTCCCGATTCCACGAGCGTGGGGTTGGGGATGAACTCTCTACTTGCCCACTAGTAACATCTCGTCCCGATTCCACGAGCGTGGGGTTGGGGATGAACTCTCTACTTGCCCACTAGTAACATCTCGTCCCGGTAATATCTCGTCCCCGGTAACATCTCGTCCCGATTCCACGAGCGTGGGGTTGGGGATGAACTCTCTACTTGCCCACTAGTAACATCTCGTCCCAGTAACATCTCGTCCCGATTCCACGAGCGTGGGGTTGGGGATGAACTCTCTACTTGCCCACTAGTAACATCTCGTCCCAGTAACATCTCGTCCCGGTAACATCTCGTCCCGATTCCACGAGCGTGGTGTTGGGGATGAACTCTCTACTTGCCCACTAGTAACATCTCGTCCCGGTAACATCTCGTCCCGATTCCACGAGCGTGGTGTTGGGGATGAACTCTCTACTTGCCCACTAGTAACATCTCGTCCCAGTAACATCTCGTCCCGATTCCACGAGCGTGGGGTTGGGGATGAACTCTCTACTTGCCCACTAGTAACATCTCGTCCCGGTAACATCTCGTCCCGATTCCACGAGCGTGGGGTTGGGGATGAACTCTCTACTTGCCCACTAGTAACATCTCGTCCCGGTAACATCTTGTCCCAATTCCACGAGCGTAGGGTTGGGGATGAACTCTACTTGCCCACTAGTAACATCTCGTCCCCGGTAACATCTTGTCCCAATTCCACGAGCGTAGGGTTGGGGATGAACTCTACTTGCCCACTAGTAACATCTCGTCCCCGGTAACATCTTGTCCCAATTCCACGAGCGTGGGGTTGGGGATGAACTCTACTTGCCCACTAGTAACATCTCGTCCCGATTCCACGAGCGTGGGGTTGGGGATGAACTCTACTTGCCCACTAGTAACATCTCGTCCCGGTAATATCTTGTCCCAATTCCACGAGCGTGGGGTTGGGGATGAACTCTACTTGCCCACTAGTAACATCTCGTCCCGGTAATATCTTGTCCCGATTCCACGAGCGTGTGGTTGGGGATGAACTCTACTTGCCCACTAGTAACATCTCGTCCCCGGTAACATCTTGTCCCAATTCCACGAGCGTGGGGTTGGGGATGAACTCTACTTGCCCACTAGTAACATCTCGTCCCGGTAATATCTTGTCCCAATTCCACGAGCGTGGGGTTGGGGATGAACTCTACTTGCCCACTAGTAACATCTCGTCCCGGTAACATCTTGTCCCAATTCCACGAGCGTGGGGTTGGGGATGAACTCTACTTGCCCACTAGTAACATCTCGTCCCGGTAATATCTTGTCCCGATTCCACGAGCGTGGGGTTGGGGATGAACTCTACTTGCCCACTAGTAACATCTCGTCCCGGTAATATCTTGTCCCGATTCCACGAGCGTGTGGTTGGGGATGAACTCTACTTGCCCACTAGTAACATCTCGTCCCCGGTAACATCTTGTCCCGATTCCACGAGCGTGGGGTTGAGGATGAACTCTCTACTTGCCCACTAGTAACATCTCGTCCCCGGTAACATCTTGTCCCGATTCCACGAGCGTGGGGTTGAGGATGAACTCTCTACTTGCCCACTAGTAACATCTCGTCCCCGGTAACATCTTGTCCCGATTCCACGAGCGTGTGGTTGGGGATGAACTCTCTACTTGCCCACTAGTAACATCTCGACCCGGTAACATCTCGTCCCGATAGTGGGACTTGAAGCTGCGCATGCGTAAAGGAGTCTCCACTCGCTACGCTCGTGTCGGCGACGCGGCCTTGCATGATCTCGTAACATACGAATCTCACTTTATTACGGAGGTCAGGGTTCGTAATTACATTGTTTGACAATAACTTTGCTATTTGTCATCGTAGAGAGGTGGGGGTTGGTACCACTGGATGCGGAATTGAAATTTGAAGTTGTTTATTTAAATAAATTCGACAACAACTTTGTAATTTCTAAAATCACCCCAAAAGTTTTGCATTGCTTACTGAACACCCTGTAACACCTACAGTTAATATTGGAACTTTTAGAACACAGTTTAACCTGCAACATTGTATTTACAAGAGGTCCTTAACTAGCCTCTACCCTTAAGTGTGTGTGAATCAACCAATTGACTTCGTGCGTCATTGGAACACCCCTTTCTTGATCAATAATACACAAGTTGCCAACATATTGAAAACAAAGGGGAGGTTTTTACATAGTTACAGTTATTACGATGAAGGAGGCGAGTTATACAGGGTGTCCCGTAATCAGTTCTTTGAAGATTCTTTTAGGTTAGGCTCCAAATTACATTTTTGTCATCGTAGAGAGGTTAGGGCAGGTTAGGTTAGTTTATGTTATGTTGGGTTCGGTTCGGTTAGGTTAGGTTAGGTCAAGTTAGGTTAGGTTAGGTCAGGTTAGGTTAGGTTAGGTTAGGTTAGGTTAGGTCAGGTCAGGTTAGGTTAGGTTAGGTCAGGTCAGGTCAGGTCAGGTCAGGTTAGGTTAGGTTAGGTTAGGTTAGGTTAGGTTAGGGCAAGTTAGGTTAGGTTAGGTCAGGTTAGGTTAGGTTAGGGCGTAACTTTGGTAATCGTAAAAAAATTCGACCTACGTTTATTGACAGAGCAAATTGGAAAAAAGAAGATTTTCGTCATTCCGTCCGTCTGTAGTATCGTGTAGCGTTAGGTTAGGTTAGGTTAGGTCAGGTTAGGTTAGGTTAGGTTAGGTTAGGTTAGGTTAGGTCAGGTCAGGTCAGGTCAGGTTAGGTTAGGTTAGGTTAGGTTAGGGCAAGTTAGGTTAGGTTATGTTAGGTCAGGTCAGGTCAGGTCAGGTCAGGTTAGGTTAGGTTAGGTTAGGTTAGGTTAGGTTAGGGCGTAACTTCGGTAATCGTAAAAAAATCGACCTCCGTTTTTTGACAGAGCAAATTGAAAAAAAAGAAGATTTTCGACATTCCGTCCGTCTGTCGTTGTCGTGTAGCGTATATACGAATTAAAATAGGAAAATTAATTTGGCATAAGTGTGCTCATATAGAACGCTATTGAAATTGAGAAAATTGATAATATCAAATACTCGGTCATATTAGGCAGTTCATATTATGTATATTTTCCAAATTATAACACTCTAAATCAGATAGAAATTTGCAGATTTCAAACACGCCTTAACCTAACCTAACCTGCACCAACCTAACCTAACCTAACCTCTCTACGACGAAAAAAATGTAATTTCGGAGCCTAACCATCTAAAAAATGTGATATTTATACAGTTACAAGATAGACAGACAGACACGAGCGAAGCGAGTGGAGGCTTTTTAGTAGCCTATATCTTACCGTCGGGAAAAAAAAAAAAAAAAAAAAAAAAAAAAACATGTGTAACAATTGTTCTAAGCAAACTTACCCTACTGGATAAGACTTCTTGATCTACCAATACAATTTAATATTTCCTGCAAGACACAAGAAACCAACAATTATAGAAGCTCCTTGTAATATGGTTGGGCTGTGTTAGTAGCACTCTTTGTGACGGGTGTACTTTAATTTTTACCGTTTTTTCTAATTAGAAAGCCAACCACGTATTGATCCGGTTTGTGTGATTCAAGTCAACATTTTTTTAAAGATTGTAACGGGACCTTTCTGTTTTGCTGAAATAACCAAAACCGGTTTTAAAATACACCAAGGCCGAAGATTTTGCAGGAAACATAAGACTTTAAAACCGGTTCTGTTGGTAACAACACTTGCTTTACAAGTTCAGGGACAACTTGCTCGGGTTGTTGTTAAGCGAGAGGATTTGAAATATGCGATGTGGGGAAATAATTATGGACATAAATCTGTACGTCTGTAGGATTTTAACAGTTTTAAGAAGCGTAGATTCCTGTTTTTACAGGTTAGGTTAGGCGAGGTGAGGTTGAGTTAGGTTTGTGTTGTGGTTTGTTCAGTTCCTACTGCTGCTTTGTGTAGCTCGTTACCGCGTATTAAGGTTAGGTTAGGTTAGGTGAGGTTGATAGTAAGATATGCATTAAATAAACATTTAGTACTATTTAAATAAAAAAATTGTTGATTTTGAGCTGTAATTCAGTAAATTATACTTTGTTTGGTCTCATTTTTCTTGTAATGAAGTGTAGAATAAATAGTATATTTCATCACTAGGACCAAAAGTGAAGCTTTCCAATACAAGCTCAAGTTTAATGCTTCGGAAAATGAGCGAGGATGGAAAAACTTCTTTTGGTATCTATATTTTTCGTTAGACTGCAAACAATATAAGAAAGCAATTTCACAAAAACTAAAATGTTACAACCTATTTACCTTCAAATCGATGGTAACAGCTGTTTTAACGGTTATTTACAATCGAGAGTATCGGTTGTTTTTATAGATGCTTTACAATCGTTAATTAATTCGTATAAACGAAGTAACAGCTGATGACTTTGGACCTCAGCTGATGTTTTTAGGTTAGGACTGAAAAGAACAACTAGCATCTCAACGCGTGTATTGAAAACAGCTGTTTTTGACACAGTATGACGAAAAATATATTACAGATTTTAATTTCAAATATCAAATAAATTAAAGTTTTATAAAGTGAAGCCCAGTAGGTGACTCATACGGGTGGTTGGGGGGGGGTAGGTCATCGGACACCCTAATCCTCTGCGCTTGTGTGAGTGAAGCGACACTTCGTTCAGCCGCCTTCCCGGTTTGATAATAGTTTATCACCTGTTAACGGAAGTTGATTTTTACTCTCGAAACGTCGTGTATTAGTACGCACAGATGATGATCCCCGCTTAAACTACAGCAATATTACGAACAATCCATCATTATAAAACTTGAACCACTTGGTATTCTTCCCAGACGAGGGGATTGCCTCAAGGATCGTTCTCGGGTCCACTTCTGTTTCTAATGAATGTTATTTGATGACATCGTTGCAGTTCTTTATCCTTGAAGAGGCTACACCCTTTACGTCTATTAGTGACACGACCTTTCACGCTATTGAAAGGCGAGATTTCACATTTCCTTGTTGTTTATTCTTGACAATTACCATGGAAAAGAATTTATCGTCAGGTTTCACATCTAGATGTGGATAGGAAAAAAAACGTTTGTAAACACAATTGAGTGGGCTGTGTAACATTTAGGTTATATTCAATTAAAATAAACTTTTTTTTTTTAGTTATGTCTCCGCGAATAGCTATACTTATATATTGCGTTGTGTTTCTAACAATGGGTTCTGAAAATTTCCACCTGACGATGACGCATTGATTGGCGAAACCTCCGTTGTGAAAAATACAACGGAATAATTGCAAAGACGGACGTAAGGTTAACGCGTATATAAAATAAACTTTGCAAAAACATTGCACAAATTTTCTCGCACACAAATTTACAATCAAAATACTAAACCACTATTTTAGGGAAAATTGTTCTGTAGTTTTGAGTCAAAAGGTGAAAATAAAGCGTGTATACAATGAAACAAATATATGTTTAAATAGTTTCTAAACTTTTAACGGTAATTAGGTCTAATATTTCACTTAAATTTAATCAAAATCGTTGGATCTGATTTTGAGAAATTACGTATTTTGTAAAAACGCAAGTAACTCACGAAGCAGTTTTGTTCCAGAGAAATGGCAACCGATATAGTTTGTTGACTCCTTTGAGGCTACACTTGATAAAATTTGATCGAAATCGTTACACACGATTTTGAAAAATCGGAGTCTTTTAAGCACCAGTTTTAATTGTATAGACAGACAGACAGGCGCGTGAAATTATAAAGGTTAAAAAAGAGAAATAATTATAATTATAATAAAGAGAAATCAATGAAATTGTAATCTTTTAATTGTTTGTTTCACATCTCACAAAAACTGTTTTTAAAACTTACACGTTATTCATTTATCATTGTGTGGTTAAATTAAGTTGTATTTGTCATAGAAAAAACTATAATGTATGATTTCACACTGCAATTTAATTTCAAACCCAAAAAAAAAGTTTACAGATTTGTAGGTCACGTTTTTAAGTCAGGGGGGGGGGGGTCAGTAAGACAAGGAAGGTTCCTTGATTTTACCTAAGGACCCTAAAAAATCTCAAGGTAGCGGTAAATTTTACTCTTTAAGTAAATTTCATTGAAATCGATTCACGCGTTTGTGCTGTAAAGTACGGCACTGATGACAGACGGATACCATTCCTAAAACGTCTTTTTTAATTAGGGGACTTTAAAATATATATAAAAAAACTTGACATCTATTTTTTGTTCCATTATAATTTTCTCTATAATGTGAGATAGTAAAAAGAAAAACGACCATCGCTTTCAGAGAGTCTATGTTTAGCATGGGTTTGGCAAACCCGAGGGGGCCTAGCTGGATCTACACTTTTCTTGTAGTATTGATTAGATTCTTAATAATAATAATAATAATAATAATAATAATAATAATAAATGCATTTATTAAACCAAAGTAAAATTAATATTACTACATTAAAATCAATGCCCAGATGGCATGACCGAGGTCGTCTGCCAGAGTAGCGAGTTTTTAATTACCAAATTTGATTTAATATAATTAAACT
Organism: Aphrophora alni; assembly: GCA_963513935.1. Taxonomy (NCBI): domain Eukaryota; kingdom Metazoa; phylum Arthropoda; class Insecta; order Hemiptera; family Aphrophoridae; genus Aphrophora; species Aphrophora alni. The sequence goes on from OY740779.1 coordinate 42,423,365, forward strand.
TATTAAAATTTAAGGTATATTAACACTTGCATAGATGTATAAATAAAAATAAAAATAACTCTCAGTACCCATTGCAAATAAAAAGTAAATAAATATAAGCATGTGAAGCAAAGCAAAAGCAAAACAAAAATAATAAGTACACCCGTACTAAAACTAACATTCAAAATTTACGTTAATGTTTAACAAATTTCCCACTGAGTAAATCCATATCAAGTAAACTAACATCTGTATGCACAAAACAGAAGAAGAAAGATAAGCACTTCCGTCTAATAAGAAAATTATTCAATAATTAAATTCAAATATCAAATTATCTAGAATAAGGAAATAAATAAATATCTGGTGAAAATCAAAAACAATAAATAGAACCTAGACCAAAAAACTAACATACGAAAATTCCAAATTGCAAATAAAACTTGAAAAAATAAAAATAAGTTAAAATTCCCAATCATATAAAAATAATTTTTAATAAACTACCAACTATATATGTATATATATATTTTGAAAAAGGGAAAAAAGGTAAGCACATTTGTCTAACAAGAAAAATTATTCAATAATTAAATTCAACTATCAATCTATCTCTATATTTTTTAGCCTCCCATATGTAATTCACTAATGAAAACCAGTGTTTGCCGTTCAAATATTCCACAACAGCCTTCCTTGGCAGCTTACCATCGCCCAGCCATTTTCGCCGTATTTCCGCCAGGATAGAACAGGAGCCCAAAAAGTGCTCGGCATTCTCTATATCACCCGAATTACACAAGGAACATCTAAGCTCATGACTCTGCGGTCTGCAGTTCAGCATTAATTGCCCACACCTGGCCTTAAAAATTGTATTTATAATTGAGCGAGGGTACCCATCTCCAATATAAGACTTAGATTCTTCGATTTCTCCTTTCCTATTTAGTTTCTCTTAACCAGCTCTTGTTCTTTTCCGACCCTGATACAATAAGACAATGTCTTATGTTCTTCTTTTTATATAAAGCGAAACTGACCGTTAGGTTTTTTACCCTTAAACATTAACATTAATTATTTTTAACCTGTTCAATTTCAACATCAGGTTTTTATGTAAACAGTTATATGCACACCAGTCGGATAATCGGTTTTCTCCTCAAACCACAGACTTAACCACAGAATTATTATAGAAACGTTTGGGCGAGTTATAAGAGCAAACATTTGAGGTTAACATTTCACGCTATTCGCACATCAGTGTTGTGTGTTGCCTACTGTATTATTACTGGCATTATTATATTAGTCACTCTTTCCTGTTCCGGTCTAAACTTGGTTTCCGGTTGACCTTGAACGTCAGCTGCGCATTTAGTGTGTAATTTTTTTTATTTATGTAAAACCAGAACAATATAAGATGGCTGAAAAAAATCTTGCACTCCGCGATTTCCAACTATCTTTGTATTTACATCAAAGGTTGGTTATACTGTAGTTGAATATGGGCGTGGCATATTGTAGTAAGTAGTCTTGGGTTAGATCCCTCTCTTTCATCGGTACTTACGTATTAACGCCACCGCAGCAGAAGTTGCTAATGCGCATGCGCCAATATTTGCTTACTTTGCGATATAATTATATATATATAGCTACCTGACCAAACCTGTCGTGATATATAATGGAATTCTGCTTCCCTTAAACCAGTTTGCTCTTTATAGGCGCATGCGCATTAGCGCAACTTCTGCTGCGGTGGCGTTAATACGTAAGTACCCTTTCATCTTTCCTATCAGGTCTCTCTTGACCAACTCTTGTTCTCTTCCGACCCTGACACTATTAGAGTTTTCTAGAGTTAGGGGTCTTTTTCACCTCAATGGGTCACAATTTGCAGTTCAGTCTTTCTAATCCCGAGGTACTAACTGGATCTTCACATTTTTCAAGTAGTCTTGGGTTAGATCCCTCTCTTTCATCTTTCCTATCAGGTCTCTCTTGACCAACTCTTGTTCTCTTCCGACCCTGATGCTATTAGAGTATTGGAGAGTTAAGGGTCTTTTTCACCTCAATGGGTCACAATTTGCAGTTCAGTCTTTCTAATCCCGAGGTACTAACTGAATCTTCACATTTTTCAAGTAGTCTTGGGTTAGATCCCTCTCTTTCATTTTTCCTATCAGGTCTCATTTGACCAACTCTTGTTCTCTTCCGACCCTGACACTATTAGATGAGTATTTGAGTGGTTGGAGTGTCTTCTTTTATCTTCTTTTTTGTCTTTTTTTTTTTTACAAGGCGATGATGACAGAAAGATTTTCTCCCTTTATAACAGCAAGAAAATAATCCAAGGAGTCAGTGCTTTCCGCACACCTTCTATAAGGACGACAACCTCATTACTGTGTTATCCGTTTTCTTGTATTCTACTAAAGATCTTCTTTCTCCTTCTGTTTCAGGAGTGGATGTGACGGCCAATCAAGATGAAATCTCTGACCATGAAATGTTTCAACTTGAGTTTGATGGTTCGACAAAGCGATGGTACATCCGAACAATGCAGGATAGATATTGGACTTTAGAAACTGGAGGTGGAATTCAAGCTGTTGGAGATAAGAGGTAGGTTGTCGATGAAATGTGGGGGTCGATCAGATTCGTAGCATTCAATTTATAAAATGTTTCAAATTCGTATTCAAAATCAGTCTACTCAAAATATTCACAAAAATGAACATCTCTCTAATTTTTTTTTCTTAAAACTGTATTGAAAAATATATAATACATGTAGGCTGTATATGCAGGGTGATTCAAAGTTACACGCAATATTTCAGGAGATGATTTTTAGAGTTAAAAATAAGGATAAAAAGTTTTTATAAGCATATCCCTGGAATCCTAGTTTGTCTTTTTACAAAAATTTCTTTGAACGAAGATAAGATATTGAGTAAAGATTTGGTAAAAGCATTATTGATGTGATCTCTTACCAGTATATAACAAAACCAAGACTTTATGTTGTACCTTTTCAAAATGGCGAACGTTTATAACGTTTAGTGCTAAATATCTAAAAAACATTACAACAAAATATTTAGTGGAAACAAAGTTTTGCCTCTTTTAACGAAAACAAAGGATAACTGAGTTATCGACCAAAAAAAAAAAAAATTAATTAGAATTAAAACACCAGTCGCCATCTTGAAACTGTTAAGGGAAACATTTTAATTTGTAGTACATTTATGGGCAATGGTTACAGTCAAATCTTCAATAACTCTCTACTTCCAAAGATATGTTTTTTCTTGTTAAAAAAAATGACTGACAAACAGGCGGAGAGAAGGTATCCGGGACCATATGTTTATAAAACGTTTTTCTTATTTTTAGATTTAGAATCAGCTCTCGATACATTGCTGTGAAATTTTTAAGACACTCTGTAGGGCCTACAGAGGGTGTTTAAAAAAAATTTCAGGAATTCAAGAATTTAATCTTCACATCAAAATCAATGAAAAAGTTTATATAAACATATTTCCTAACTAACCACCATTTTGTGTTTTTTATTTAAAAAAAAAAAAAAATCTTATCTTTTTAACGGTAAATGATAAGTAACTGAAATTTTCCATAACTCGTACCTCTCTATGATGACAAATAGTGAATTTATTGTAAAAAAATGTAATTTTGAACTCTGACCTTCCAAGAAAATGTCATGTATAATCGGCCAGACCCGAGTCACCAAACAGACATAACGAATGAAGAAGCCTTCTTCAAAAAAGTACAGATTTGAACACCGCTATGGCCAAGACACTGACATAAATGAAACAACCCATGATCTACCAGTAGAATTTAACAGTATTTACGTATTAACGCCACCGCAGCAGAAGTTGCTAATACGCATGCGCCAATATTTGCTTACTTTGCGATATAATTATATATCACGACAGGTTTGGCCAGGTAGCTATATATATAATATCACCTGGCCAAACCTTTCGTAAGTTTATTGAAGTTAATAATTTGAAATTAGATCATGGATAAACATGAGCTTTAAAAGTGAAGTGCCACCAATCTACGCCTAAAATTTTTGCGACAAATCATAAATTGAAAGTACTGTATATGAATCTCAAAGCTGAAAAAATGGAATTCTGCTTCCCTTAAAACAGTTTGCTCTTTATTGGCGCATGCGCATTAGCGCAACTTCTGCTGCGGTGACGTTAATACGTAAGTACCAATTTAACTTTTACTACAAAGGCAGGAAATAAAATTTGGGCATTGCATTTAGAGGATCTGCTTGTATTACATTGTATGTTGGGCTGGATAAGTACCATGATGGTGTCCGTCAACTTGTTTGTTGATGAAACGTGAAGATCAGCTCAAAAACTAAAATCAAATTAGTTTGCGATGATCAATCTTACTCCATACTATGTAAATCAACATATCCGCTGGTTCGCATCATTTACCTATAAATAATGTTTTCAATCGCTACAAATTACGAAGATATGGTACAGTAATCAAAATAAATGACAGCAATATATAAGATTAAAGACATCACAATATGGTCTAGTTTCCATTCTAGGCACAAGAGTGTGTTATAAACCTGGTTTAAAATATATCAAAGTATAATTAGTGTTTTAATTTAGGTTAGGCCTACAGTACTAGTCAAGATCCTAATTTATCCACAACATTCTATAGGTCTTAATTAAATCTATATATGGGTTTCAAGTTGTTATGTTAGGTTACCAATTGATTTAAACGTAGACCTGTGTGGCATTTATAAATAATAGCACTTTCTTTTATTCTAACCATCAGTGCCTTGGTAAACTCGAGGGACTCTCGCTGGATGTACACCCTTTTTTTTATGTAGACTTAGATTAGATCCAATCCAATGTATACTTTCACCTTTCCAACAATTTGTGATAAATGACCGAAAATCGCAAGAATAATAAATATTGCGGTTTGGAATAATTGACGAAAAACAAAAATGAACTTTGACCACTGTACAGTATAACAAACACACAGAACACAATTCTCATAAAAAATATGCCTAAGTATCAGACGCGTTTCAACGACAAGGTCGTCCTCTTCAGTGATACACGAGCTACACCAATCAAACTATAGTTATAACTAAACTAGGATCAGTTATAGTTTGATTGGTGTAGCTCGTGTATCATTGAAGAGGACGACCTTGTCATTGAAACACGTCTGATACTTAGGTTATTTTTTATGAGAATTGTGTTCTGTGTGTTTGTTATACTGTATAATTTTTCTCATAAGTCAAGCTCAACATTTAATATTTGACCACTGTCATTAAAAATTTAATTCAATTTTTGTTGTACAGTCAATTGATACAATTAATGTTGATTGGAAGCAAGTTTGGACCCTTATTTAAATATTTTTTTCAAAGACTAAGGTTCATTTTCACTTTTCGATTGACAAACTACTAAACTGACACTTTTGGTGATGATTAGTTATCGTTTAGTTTCGAGGATGTGTGAATGATAAGGTTTGTAGAATGTTTTCACACTATTTATTCTATTTTACGAGAGCTGTACGTTGGTGACTTGGGCAACAAAGAGTTTTCTTCTCTGTTTGAAGTTATTTGTTAGTGATGAAAATTCAATTTTATTATTATACATTTTTCGGACATTTGCCATCATTTGTGTGTTAGAAATCAAAACACGACGTTTCGGGAATAAGAATCAATTCCCGTTATCAAGTGACTAAAAACTAAAGAAACATGAAACTAGAAACTAAGCCTATGTAAGAAGTAAAATTAAATAAGAATACCACCAACCTTAATATCTAAGCTTGCATCTCAGAGCTAAAACTGAGAAGTCAAAAAAAACACAATCACGGTAACACACAACTAACGTCAATACAAGCTCGTCGTTTTGTGTTCTATCTACGAGTTTTGTGTTCTTATCTAAATTCAAATTATTTTTCTACAAAGTCTACCTTCAGTTGAATACACTTTTGTCTTATAATTTTCCAAGTTCTTTACGTCCTCCGAAAATTCAAAAGTGAGGATTAAGAGATAGGAAAAGAGAGACTCCTAACTCTCGGATACTCTAATAGTGACAATAGCATCAGGGTCAGAAGAGACCAAGATTTTGTCAAGTAAGGCCTTGAGAGGGATCTAACCCAACACTACATGGAAAAAAAGGTGTAGATCCAGCTAGGAACCTCGGGATTACCAAGCTTTTACTCACTATAATGAGCCCCTGAGTAACTCTCATTCAGACTAAAAATATTTTGTCTTGAAAAAAGTAAACATTTTTTTTATCTTCCAACAGAAAATTCGCTAATTTCAAATTGTCGTCAGTAGGTCACAATTGATTGAAAATGAAGTGTCGGTCATATCATCTTCTTATCTGTTATCAAATTAAACAAGGTTTTTCCTGAAAGTACTCCATACTGTCAATAATTCCATTGATATTTTAATACAACGGTTTACTATAGGCTAGGCGGCTCGGTTTTATGTTTCTTTGAAATCAGTCATGCTGTATTTGTGCCGTGATTCAGAATAAAATGACATCATGATTTCTATGATATAATAATGTTACAAATAGATCCCTTTCTTTCATCTTTCTTATCAGGCCTCCCTTGACCAACTTTGTTCATTTCCAACCCTGACGCTACTCGAGTATTTATGGGCTTATTTTATTTACTTTTCTTCCTTTTTTTATAAGACGATCAAAATCGAGAGGTTTTTTTGCATGTAGACAAGAAGATTTTGATACAGATTGTACGTATATATGTTTGCGTGAGTATATGTGTATTATCAAATCTCTAATTTTATGAATATGGTCTTGAACAAAAATTTTGTCTTTAGAATAAAGAGAGAACTCGGCAACTTTTGAAAGTAGATTTTTTTAAAAATTCATCTGTGTTATTTTATTTTTATAAAAAACACCATAAAGTAAAGTTTGTAATATTTCTGGAACCATAGCTTCAACATCGTTAAAAAACCATTGCCTTTGGGACTGTAAGAACTTTCATATATCATATAAGGAATAAGTTCACTTAATACATCGGCAGCTTTGCTTAGTAATTCACAATTTTTCTTACCCAATAAGTTTGGTAATCGTCAAAAATGTTGACCTCCAATTTTTGATTGATCTTCATGTTTCATGACCTCAGAAAATGTTTAAAAAAGTGGTTTTCGAGATGCCGTTCATCCGTCGTCGTTGTCCTCCTATACGTAAGCATGATGGAGGTCGCAAAAATTGATATAGGAACATGAAATTTGGTAAGGTACTAGTGTGCTTTTATAGAACCCTATTGAAATTCAGAAAATAGAATTTAAAAAGTCAAAATGGTGGGCCTTTTAAACAGCTTTTCCTTCTTATCTCATATGTTATTCAACTTATAACATCATTTTGATCTTGTTCTTCGGGGTTCGACCGCGTCAATATTGTCTGCATGTTGAGTACAGACGACGTTTCGGGCACTTTACAGATGTCCATTCTCAAGGCTTAACAAATGTCAACAACAATTTTGTTAAGCCTTGAGAATGGACATCTGTGAAGTGTCCGAAACGTCGGCTGTACTCAACGTGCAGACAATATTGACGCGGTCGAACCCCGAAGAACAAGATCATAATGATGATTGTGACCGTGGAAGTCTATCGTTCAAAATCAACTTATAACATATTAAATTAGATACAAATTTGTAATTTCATCTCCGCAATGGTACCAACCCGATCTCTCTACAATGACAAATAGCGAAATTATTGTCAAAAATATGATTTTCATCCCAGACCTCCCAACACAATAACATATTCATATAGTTACGAGATCCGGCAGAGCTGACACCAACAAGTGCGTAGAGAGTGGAGGCTCCATCATATATGTACGGCTTCGAGGCCTGCAATGGCCGAGACATGACATGAACGAAGCAAATAGAGGCTTTTAAATATATACACCTGTTAGGGCCTAGCCAACGCCAAGAAAGTGATATTCACAATTGTGGGGTTGAAAACTTGTGTTTCCCTACTGGATAAGACTCCTTGATCTACCAATACAATTTAACATTTCCTACAAGGCACAAGGAACCAACCTACATTTAAAAGATCTGCTTGTAATTATATGGTATGATAGGGTTGGGTAAGTACTATGATAGCGTTATCAACTTGTTTTTATCTACACTCTGATTTTACTGTACTTTGTCTGTCGCTCATGAAAAGTTTATTTCCTGAAAGTACTTCATAATGTCAATAATTCCATTGATATTAACAGAACAGTTTACTACAGGCTTTATTGTTTCTTTGAAGTCACACTGACTGTATACCTTAATTTAAAATGAAATGATACAATACTTTCAATTGTGCAATGATTTTATAATTTTGACTATGAAAAATGTTGCGATTGTACAAAACTAGAGTAATTTAAAAGTATAATTTTAAAATTATTTTTGTCAGTATCTCAGTTTTATTATTACATTCTATAATATAAAATATGAGATGAGTTAAATGTGGAATTTTTGTATATATATTTGTTTCGAAGGTACCCTGAGCCTATAAAGGGTTTTTGTTATTATATCGGTCATCTATAGTCCAAATGAGTGGACCCATCTACTGGTGGGACCATTGCCTGTGCGCGCGGCTCTGACGCTACTAGCCATCCTGTAAAAGTAGGGCTTGCTCACCCAACTTTGTTTGTCTACCTTTCGCGAGATATAATTACAGTTTACAAGATTTGTAGTGCACATAGAAACATGATGTTTACATCAAAATCTTCTGTGTTTAATGAGGGAGGTTGTGACGTTAATTGTTGATAAAAAAAGATAAACATTATTGTTCCTTTTAATTTAATTTGTGTTTGAAGTTGTTACGTTAGAATTTTTTCGGCAAAACTAATTTGGTGTATTGGTAAAATTTATTTTTTACCTGGCTGAAAATGAAAAAAATAACGGTACACTATTTAGGAAAACTGGTAACCTGTTTTACATGGAAATAAAAAAAAACTTTAAACTAATAAACAAAAAAATCCTTTCTTATCTGGGGAGGGAAAAAAAACAAATTTTATTGTTTTACGTCCTTTAAAATATCAGTACTAGCAAAGTTTTTACTACATGTTTTTGTAAATGAGCGATAATCACTCCCCTCTCCTCCCCCTGCGTCATAGCCAGCCGCGCGCACAGACAAATGAACCCATCAGTAACTAAGCATGTGGGCAGATTTAGGCTATATTTCCCATCATATTTTTCTTCTTTTTAATAATTCATAACCATGGCTTTGAGGATGATGTACTGGTACACATTGATGTGATATATACTAACTTCAGAAAGGCTTTTGACGCTATTTCGCATCTTGTTCTCATACAAAAACTTGAATTATTTAAAATTCGTGGATCTCTTTTGGCATTGTTCAAATCTTATTTGACTGGACGTGTGCAGCAGATCAAGTAGAATCAAGTTCCTTCATCGTGTATCAGTCCCACATTGGGTGTCCTGCAAGACTCACATTTGGGGCTATTTCTAGTCGACATTAACAATCTATCCAGTAATTTCCTACTTGTGCCTCATGTTTGCTGACATGATATCCTGAAAAACATACATTGCATTTATCGTCAACATTTTAAAACCCACAGATACTTCTGTTAATATTACTTTTGCTAATTAACTTCAATGCTTTCTTCTGCTAAATAAAAACTCTCTTCATATTGATATCACGAGTTTCTCCCAATATCACAACTCCGTATAACAGATATGGATATACAAGGTGTGATAAGATTTTTTATTTTCACAGGCTTTATAAATCCAATTTTCTTAAAAAAATTATCTTGTTGGTACACATGTTCCTAACAATGTTGACACTTGCAGTCATTTTGAATGTATAGTTTATTTTTGACAGGTTACAAGTGTTTTGGTGTGTTCGGCAATTTTTTACTGTAGAACAAATGGATCAAAGAATTTTTATTAAATTTTGCATGAAAATGTAATTAAGTACATCATCACATTGACTGTGGCTTTTGGTAAATCTATTACGAGTAAGACAAAAGTTTACATGGTACAGACATTTCAAAGAATACAGTGAAAACGTTGAAGATGACGACCACCCTGGACGCCCCTATCACATCAACAACAGATGAAAACGTGGAATAAGTGCAAGAAATAATTATGAACGATCGCCGAATCACTATCAGAGAGGTTGATGATGATGTCGGTATATCCATAAGCTCATACCAAGAAATGTTTTCAGATGTTTTGGGCATGAAACTTGCGGCAACAAAGTTTGTTCCAAAATTGCTGAATTTTAAACAAAAACTGTGTAGAGTGGAAGTTGCTCGGAATTGTTGAATGTACTAAATAACAATCCAGAACTTTTTGAAATAGTTTTAACAGGTGACGAAACATGAGTATATGGGTATGATGTCGAAACCAAGGCCCCATTGTCCCAATGGAAGCTTGCTGAAGAGCCGAGACTGAAAAATAATTCGATAAGTTCGCACAAATGTAAAGGTTCTTATCACTGTTTTCTTCGATTTCAGTGGCGTAGTGTATCTTGAGTTCCTGCCGTATGACGTTATGGTTAATAAGGAATACTACTATCTGGAAGTTGTGCGTCGTTTGTGTGAAGGAATTTGACAAAAGTGTCCAGAATTGTGGCTTAACTACTCGTGGAAATTGCATCACGATAAAGCTCCTGCTTACACCTCGCTGCTTTGTCATGATTTTTTGTTAAAAAACCTTTATTTTGCCTCAGCCACCATATTCGCTGGACATGGCCCTCTGTGACTTTTATTCATGAGACTATAAAGAGAAGCATGAAAGGACAATGTTTTGCCACCATTGGTGAGATAATAACAGAATCGCTGAAGGAGCTGAACGCTACATCAAAAAAGTCAGTTCCAGAAATGTTTCCAAGATTGGAAAAAGTGCTGGCACAAGTGTATTATATCTGAGGGGGATTACATTGAAGGTGATAAATAAATAAAGATTGATTAAGAAAAACAAAAATTCCCGTTATTTTTTCATCACACCTCGTACAAGTCCAGAGTACAACGTTTCCAGAGATTCAGAATGCACAATATATAGAGCTATACCACCGCATCACACATATATGCTGGAAGTTAATTTTATACTGAGGCAAATAACTATACTGAGGCCAATTTTATTATGGTCAATTTGTTCTTTCCATGGTAAATTCTCGTCAATGAAAATTCCCCAAAATTTTACAAAATATATTAAATTTAATATAATATTAGTGATAAATTGTTCACCTAAAATTATATAAGATCTGTTTTAGTTATATTTACTTTCACTTTATCAGCATCAAAAATTCTTTTTACAGTGTCCGTAGAATTCTTATAAGCGAATGATAGAGACAAAAATATCCCAGCGTAGTGATATAACTTAGAAAATGTATTGATTGATATACAATACAATTTAAGCCAAAGTGTTGATTGGAACTTGGTTTCCCATGTTTTAAAGAATACCAAACTTGATTTGAAGTTTCTTGAAAAAGTTCTCGGATGTCAGTTAAATGATCAATCCAAAACAAAAATCAAAATCTTGTACAATGTTCGATGGATTTTAATAACTATAAGCTTAGCTTGTTTTAAAATCTTTTAAGCTTGATGAATTGACCTCTGAATTTTACAGGTCTTCAAATGCCCTCTATGACCTAGTCTGGCAAGGCGATGGGTCTGTCTGTTTCCGTGCAAACAATGGAAAGTATGTTGCAACCAAACGTTCAGGACATCTGTACGCTAACAGCGACACAGTAGACGAAACCTGCAAGTACTTCTTTTATCTCATCAACAGGTAAGTTATAAAACTAACTCTGATAAATAAATGTAACTAAGTTCGTAAGATAGATGTAGCCATTATTCATCCATAAAACTTGAGTTGGACCATTACAATCTTTTCCAAATGTAAGCCTAAACAAACAATATATTTTTTATTTATTATTTCCATATTGCCTTCCGAACTACTGATATAATTAATTAGTTAACATACCTTAAGTCAAAAGTAGTTCATATTTCTTATTAGTAGCTACAGCTGTTTCGCCTCAACATAAGGCATCCTCAATATATATATATACAATAAATAATCAAGGTAACCACACAAGACCAAGGTTATAGGAGATAACGTCAGAAGAACTCCTAATCAGTCATTCAGGAGCATTAGAAGTTGTAGGATGTGGCCACATCAGGGAAAAATAACTTTTTATTTTTACAATAGAACAAGAACCAACCTGGTTTACTATTTTGTGTGTGTGTGTTTTTATATACAAACAAGTTTTATGTTGTGAACGGGTTTTTAGTTGTTTACGTGTGCTAAGCCTGAGGATGCCTTATGTTGAGGCGAAACTGCTGTAGTTACTAATAAGAAATATGAACTACTTTTGACTTAAGGTGTGTTAACTAATTAAATATATTTCCATTCAACAAGTTACGTGAATCATACATTTACAAACACACAGTTCAATGTTTTAACTCTTGATTTACTGAATCCAAAATATTAGACACTAAAAAATTTCTCATTTCACATCGAGGCATCTTCCGTTAAAAAAATTAAATATAATAATTTAGGTTTTGGATAAAGTATCTGTTTATTAGTGCATTTTTTAAAATATGCTTATAAAATTAATGCATTATATTTGTAGGTCAGGTTTTATTTTAAAAGACTAAATCTTGTGCAGATGTTAAAGTAGAAACAATAGGAGTACTAAAATATTACTGAGCTAACACAAAGATTACACCCTATCATCAGACATCTGTGGCTTCCATGTGCTTGTTTTACTTACCTACTTTGGTAAACATAACCTCAAAAATTATTGCTTTCTCATCTGACTTGATAGAGGAAGTTGGATGTTAATAAAGCAATTTGTAGACCTACTTGTTAGCTTATTTATAGTTTCAATTATATACAAATTACTGGCAAATTGAGTTTATCTACAAAGAAATACACAAGGATTACGTCAATCTGTAGAATGTTCATCTTCCACAAATTCAGTTTAATCTTATTATACATTAAGTATTGCTCTCCTTTTTTTCCCTTGTTGTTTAAAAGCGTAAACCTATTGGAAAGAAGAAAAGGGGGAAAAACTTATCCCTTGAATACTCTTTTAGCATCAAGATTGGAAGAAAACAAGAGTTGGTCAAGAAAGACCCGATAGGAAAGAGAAAAGAGAAGTGATCTAACACAAACCTGTGACCGTCTCCACTTCTTTTGACCAGCTGGAAGCTCCGGCTGGCTGGAGACCGCGTACACTTTAGCCGAATCTTGTCAGGATGGGCCAAGGAATCGGGTTAGAACGCTAATGAACGCATGCAACGCAAGTTAAATTAAGTGTTCTCTTTCATTTTAGCACCGAATTAGAAGATTACAGAAATAATTATAATTTATAAAAAAGACATAACGGCTAGATAAAGACTTAATAGTGGCCGAAAAGCATACCGATTAATTATATAGCACGTGGCCGAAAATGGACTGACCTCGTCCCGTTGCAGTCTGCCGTTCAACTTCTCTGTCACTGTCACTCCTCACTGTCTCTCCCCCCTCTACGTAATCTTGCACTGCTCAACAAAATTGCAAGTGCCAATTGATATTTTATTATTTAGAATCCCTTCCCATTACATCCTAATTTATACTTATTATGGTTTTTATTTGGTGGGCTCCTTGGCTGGGCCACAAACCTACATAAAGAAAACTGTAGATCCAGCTAGGACCTTGGGATTGCCAAGAGTGTATTCATTACAAATAAGCTCCAGAGATGGGAGAGGGGGGGGTGCACTCTAATTAAGAAAATAAAACTACCAAGATTAACATGGAAGATTTCATAGTCAATCAGAAATCAAACTAAAAAATAAACCCATATAGTTAATTAATTATTATATAAATCAACTAAATATTTTCTATTCAATATATGCTGTAATATGATAACGGAGTTTAGAATTATAAATACTAGAAAAACCGCTCTCAGGGGCTCATGTATAATAACGAGTAGCAATCCCGAATTACCTAGCTGGATCTACTCTTTTTCATGTAATCTTGGGTTAGATACCTCTCTTTCATCTTGCCTATCAGGTCTCTCTTGACGGTGATCAAGATTCATTTTTGTTTTCACCAATTATTCTCGAGCTGTAATATCTTTTATTTGTGATTTTCCACTTAGGTTTAATTCGTAAATATTCACATTTCTCTAAAATTTTAATGAAATCAGTAAAACCGATTTCTGTAATATTTCATAGAAGTTTATCTACAACTTCATATAGTTTCAAATAGTTTATAAACAACTCCATTTTTGTTTTTGTTTACCGGCATGAACCGGGATTTTTCGAGAGATACCGATTAATACATTTGTTTCGGCTATATTTGAATAAAAATCAATCAAAACCATTGTAGCTGATTTTGAGAAAATCATAATTACGTGTTATTTCATATGACAGCTAACTCCCAAATTTTAGGTTTATTACTAAATTACTTACATCTTAGCAATCTTGTGTTTAGTATTTATTTATTAATATTTCATTACAGCTGTTTCGGTATAACATATACCATCATCAGATGAAACAACACTGATACATAACACACTGATACACATTTCACAAAAATAAATAAACATAAAATGTTTGGTACTGCAGTACAAGTCGAAAATAATGTTTAGATAGTTTAGATAATATTTATAGCCACATCTTTCTAACGTGGTGGTCATCTGTTCACTCACAGTTGTACTGCAGTACCAAACATTTTATGTTTATTTATTTTTGTGAAATGTGAATCAGTGTGTTGTTTCATCTGATGATGGTATATGTTATACCGAAACAGCTGTAATGAAATATTAATAAATAAATACTAAACACAAGATTGCTATGACGTAAGTAATTTAGTAATAAACTTATTTTAAAGCATTCATAAGGCAATATGGAATTTATCCAAATTTTGAGTTGTCAAAAAAAATGTCCCAAGATACGGCCAATACCTACATACCACAACAAGCAGATATCATTCCAATAACCTTTTTTTTTCGGACTCTGAGAACCTTCAAATAGTTAAATTTTATCCACTATAACTTTCTCTATAAAGAGAGTAAACGCGGATACAAATGTTTCTTATCCTTGGACACATTAAACTCTAAAAAAAAGTATTTTGAGGTTAAACATCTGTCAGAGCTAAAGGCTATTATTGTTTCTAAAACTGCACTTTAGGTTGTACATTATAACCAAAGGCTGTAGGCTATAAAGTGCCTACTTGATTCTGTTTTTATGGACACAACTTCAAAGAGCCAATATCTCGTAGGCCTAGGCCTAACTCTTTGTTTATATAAGCTGGGATTAGAATGTTGTCATTGTTCTGTAAAAGCTTTATTGTTCTTTACTTTCATTAGGATAAAAATACATTTGTTGTAATGGGTTTCATGGAGATTTCTAATTAAACTTGTATATTTTTAAACAAAAACCAAATATTATATTTAATGTAACAGCAGATATTTCTTGTTGAAACTACATATTCAAGGATTAAATAAAGCTGAAGTTTCAATTTTGTAGCCCGATAAAGAGGCTAGTGTACTCCGATTAGCAGTTCTTAAAAAAAAATTAAAACTAAAACAAGGTATGACAAACCAACATCTTTGGTTTAATGGTGAATGTTTGAAACATAACGACTTTTTTATCAAGCCGTTTCATTTTCTCTTTTCTATCCTACCATTTTGTAATTTGTAAAGGGTAAACAACAACAATTTAATTAAATTTTGTTAGATTTTATTTAAAATATATGTATGAAAAATATGTCAAAAAGTACTGTAAGTGACATTAAATAGCAATATAAATGGTGTGGAAGTATATTCTTTGTTAGTCCACCCGTGGGCGTACCCAGCGAGGGGCAGGGGGGCAGCTGCCCCCCTGGAAGCAAAAAAAAATCTTTATTATACATTTTGTTACTGGATTTTAATACAATTTTTGAAATAACTATTTTAATAATCAATTGTATATTGAATGACCATGGCTTGCCCCCCCCCCCCTAGTTTTGATCCTGGGTACGCCCTTGAGTACACCCGAATTTACTTTCTGGATATATCTCATCTGTAAATGAAATTAATTGTTACAAATTTTATAACTGTTTTTCTTCTCTTACAGGCCAATTTTGGTATTGAAAAGTGAGCAAGGTTTTGTTGGTTACAAGGCCGGCTCTAACGTAAGACTGGAATGCAACCGAGCCACTTACGAAACTATTCAAGTAGAACGTGGTGATAAGGGGATTGTTTACTTTAAAGGTAGGTGCAGTGATGGTATCGAACATAATTATATCAAGAAGTAAATACCTTCAAATGAACAATACCGGAATTATTTTTTCTCTCTAAAAATACTATGTGTTATATTCAAAAGTTTGTGTACATCAGCACTGGCAAAACAGGATTTTAGACTAGCTTTTGTGGGGTGGGGACTTCTAACCACTTCTTGAACTCTAGTTTGAGGAGATGATTGGATTAAATATTTAAATTTGTCTTTGTGAGTAAGCTCACTATCCTCAAGAGTCTTCGTGATAAATGATAGTGTACTTCCCGTAACGATTTAATGAAATCGTATTGTACATACTTCATTTTGAAACAATTGTATTATCCTTTACCTGGGAGGATGCTTTTGAAGTTTAAAAATCCATTATTTCTGTCTAAAATAAGCAATTTAAAAGTACGAAATCCTAGGTTTATGATGTTCGTATATCGCTCTATGTTAATCGTATGGCAACAATGGCAAATATATTGAGTATCTCATTGCTCAATGTTTATATGTTCATCCACGCAAATAGGTCTGGTTAGGTAATTATATATGATTACTTAACCAGACCTAGTAAAGGAACTACAGGCCTGGGAAGGTCAATATATATACAGTGTGAGTCAAAAGTATGGATACACCCTGTTAAATTTTAAATGGATAAAGATAGAAAAATGAAACTCAGAAAACCTTTCTAGGAAATAAAAGTGAACTTTTTAGTCACTATTACAACTTTGCCCATATCCCCAAAATGGGATTTTTGGGGGGGCAGCTCAAAATTTTTAAATGTAAAGACCCATTAAGAGACACCTCATTTTAAAGTCCTTGATTAAAGAAGAAGAACAGTGGAAACCAGAGCTTGCTATCTCAACCCAATACAAAATGGCAGCTCATTGAAATTAAGTAAAACTTCATTGAGGCAAAACATTCAGGTGGTTTATAACCCCAATAGACAACCCCTTTTCTTACAAACTCAAACCTGTTTTACAGTTATTACCTGCTGTAGGGCAGGCCTCCATTATCTTATCAGTTTTGAGGAAGTCCATTATCAGGTTCAGTTTCTGGATACTATACGTTGAAATGGAGAGTTAAAGTGAACAAGAGCGTACAGTCTGTTGTAGAAGATCCTCACGCATCAACAAGAAATGTTTCCCTAATGTTAGGTATATCTCAAACATCAGTTTGTAGAGTTTTACATGGCGGTGGTTTTAAACCGTACAAAATTTGTTTAGTTCAAGAGTTAAGTGAGGACGATTTTGATCGTCGATTAGAATTTTGTGAACTGATGATGAGGCACATTGATAACAATACAATTAGAATGAACAACATTGCTTTCTCAGACGAAGCAACTTTCATGTTAAATGGTAACGTTAACAGACACAAAATTGTCGTTATTGCGCTGATGTTAACCCTCGTTGGATCAGAGAGCAACACACTCAGAACCCTGAAAAACTAAACGTTTGGCTATGCATTGTGAGGGATCAGTTTGTTGGGCACTTTTTTATTGATGGCAATCTTAATGCCGAGGTATACCAGGAAATGCTACAAAATCAGATTTATCCAGCTATCCAAGCAGCAATCAACAACTGTAATCAAGTTTGGTTCCAGCAGGATAGAGCACCTCCACACTATAGCCTGCATATCCACGAGTATTTAAACAATATTTTTCCCAATCGCTGGATAGGCAGAAGAGGAAGTATCGAGTGGCCACCAAGATCGCCAGATCTATCTCCACTGGACTACTTTGTGTGGGGTCACATTAAAAACAACGTGTATAAAACGAAACCCCAGTGCATTAATGACCTTAAGGACAGAGTAGTAGCGCAAATTAAAAAAATCCCGCGTGAATCCATACAGCGTGCCGTTTCAAGTTTTTACTACAGGCTTGGACATTGTCAAACTGTCCTGGGGCAGCAGTTTGAACACCTGTTATAAAAAACACAGGATAGTAAGTTTAAGCCGTTTTATTGTTTAATGTAATTAATTACTATGCTATTGTAATTACAAATTATTAATACATTATAAAAAGAAGTTTATTTTATTAGCTGTTGATTTTATGTTTCACAAATTCATTTTCAATTAACAGTAAATTTCCCAAGTATTAGAAATTAGAACCAAGTTCTGAAAATTTCAATGAGCTAACATTTTGTATTGGGTTGAGATAGAAAGCTCTGGTTTCCACTGTTGTTCTTCTTTAATCAAGGACTTTAAAATGAGGTGTCACTTAATGGGTCTTTACATTTAAAAATTTTGAGCTGCCCCCCAAAAATCCCATTTTGGGGAAATGGGCAAAGTTGTAATAGTGACTAAAACGTTCACTTTTATTTCCTAGATACTTGTCCTGACTTTAATTTTTCTATCTTTATCCATTTAAAATTTAGCAGGGTGTATCCATACTTTTGACTCACACTGTATATATAGCCTATATATATATATATATATATATATATATATATATATATATGATCAATATAATATATTGATCTGCCGAGACCTAGTTCACATGGTTCTGAAATCATACAGCGTTGTAATATTTACCTTTACCTCCTATCTAAAATAGCGGCCGTTCAAATATTTGACACGACTATTTTACTTTATTTATTTCATCCTCAATTAGATGACAAATACGGGATCAAAATGTATTGAAAACATTTGTGACCTTCGGTTGTAATCATAATTACTATTATTTCATATTTAAAATCGTACGAATTCCTATTACAGGGTGTACATAAGTGATACGGTATGTTAATTGATGTAATTTCAATATTGAATTTTGCAAAGCGGATTTTCCCAGTTGTCCAACATGTCAACAAATGTCAAAAGTATGTTTAATGCGTATAAATCGAGAACGACACGCCTATGCTTAACTTATGAAATCTAGACGCATAGGCTCATTGCGTAGTCTCAACATCGGATGCAAACTTGTAAATTGCTTATTTTTGACAGAAATAATGCATTTTGATACTTCAAAAGGGTCCTCTCATCTAAAAGATGATCCAATTGTTTCTAAATGATGTATGGTACGACACGATTACATTAAATGTCAATACTAAATCACTACAGGATATATACTAGACATTTACCGTCTTTTAAATTGGCTCTAGGAACTTAGTTTGATTGAAATTGCTTATAGGGGGCACAAAGTGTGAATCTGGTCATCCAGATTAAACATAATATAATACACCAGCCAGGTAATTGATTTGCATAGCCTGGTTTTTGGTTATGTCAAAAAACAACTCAGCTCCTGTGACTTTTGTTGCTGCAACATTTATTTCCAGCATGTACAGAAACTCTAATTGTTTACAATTACTTTGTCACCTCTAACTTTTTTAGTATGAAGACATTTGACATATTTATATTTGTAAATAAAGGAATAACATTTATTATGGCCCGGAAAAGTTAAAAAAGTGGGATACTTACTTTAGAAGTCTTCAGATGAGCTATTGTGCACAATTGTCGCACAGAAACGGATTGAAACCGGAATACGACGTCATTAGAACTGACCCACCCACCAGCCCAAACCTTTCTTATGTTTATTTAAGTTAATAATGCTTACTTTGCGAGATAATTATATAGGCTATCATGACAGGTTTGGCCAGATAGCTATATATATACCTTTTGTAGGTAAAGAGATTGATACCGGAACACGACGCCATTAGAACCGACTGCAAAGGACCGCTCCATATCGCAGCATTGATAAGACTTTGACCCTGTGTAACTGGTATTTCCTAGTTGTTTCGGGTCTACAAACATGTTTATCTGTCGTTTGTAGTCGATTGTTGATAACATATCTAAATACTAAAGAAGTTAAAGGTGATGGCAAAGAAAATCCCAGACTAACTTTGACCTAAATAAGTTAGAACTGTCTGACTGTACATGCAGATATATCCTTATATCCAAATCTCAAGTTTTCTCGGGGGACATTCCGAGCTTAATTTCTGACTTAAACACGGTTGGGTACTTTCTTATAGCTACAACATGGTCCTGCCCAAGTCTGCCTCCTGTTCCACCTTTTTATCTATGAAACACTCCAGTTCATGCATTTATAACGATTTCCTTCCCCCTTACCATTCCTTACAACTACGAATTATTCAGAAAATTTATCATATAATAATAAACAATAAGCACGTTCAATGTTGTAAACAATAAAATAATCTAAAACAATGTGAATTCTTTTAATCTGTACAGTGGTGCTCGTTTTACGAGACTTATTGCCTCAAGGGTTTCATTATCATGCTCTGAAGCTCGTCATTGTATTTGTACACTTGTCGAGAGAGTTGTTTTTATATTGTGGCAATAATTTTTCAACATCTTTATTGTTTGTTTTCTCAGTTGATTAAATGATATTATTTTCCAATCATGTTTTGTGTTTTTAATGACACTAACATTTTAAGTAACAAACTACTGGTGACAACTGTTTTTTATCATTTTACACTGTTTCACAAAAAATAATTTAACGTTTGCTCCATCAAACATTTTTTCATATATATTTTTTTTTTATTAATTAGTTTCTTTTTACAATGTGTAATATTTTAATGTATCCCTCAGAGGCCCACTATAATGACTACAGATTTGGCAATTCCGAAGGGTCCTAGCTGGATCTACACTTTTCTCACTTAGTCTTGGGTTAGATACCTCTCTTTCCTATGAGGTCTTTTTCAACCAACTATTATTCCTTTCTGATCCAGACACAATCAGAGTATTCGAAGATTAGTTGTCTTTATTTTATGTTCTTTTCTTCTCCTTTTTAATGAGGCGATGATGACCGAGAGGTTTTTCATTTTTCAACAACAAGAAATAAAATATTCATCTTGCCTATTGGGTCTTTCTTGACCAATTTTTGTTCTCTTCCAACCCTAATGGTGTTCGTGCGTTAAGAGTCTGTATTTTATTTTATTCTGTTTCATTATAAGTCGATGATGACCAAGAGGTTTTTTGTCGTTAAACAACAAGGAAAACAAAACCTAGAAAAATCAAATTTTGATGATAACTAATCGAGTTATGTAAAAAAAAAGGAATTTGGAAATAACCAAAACAAACCCAACATGTCAGAGGCTCAATTCATAATGACTACAGGATCGGCAATCCCAAAGTACCAAGCTGGATCCTACATCTTTTTCACATAGTCTTGGATTAGATCCCTCTCATCTTTTGAATATAATCTTTATATTTAAAACTACATCAAGAATTATTACAAAAAATCATTTAACAAATGAATCTGATGATTAAAATGATATGTATTTTTTAAAAGGGAACGGCTAAGTGATAATCACGTCACAATTAATAGTCTCAGTGTCAAGTCAATGTTAAGATTAGCAATGGTAGTCATTTCGTTGGTCAATAAATACGTATACTGCGTTATTTTTTTATCTATATCTGAATTTGTAGTCTTTGGTTTTATAGATAAATCAAAACTTATTTCAGTTAGATTTTTATATAATAAACAAAAACAAGATTAAACAAGTTTAACCCTTCCCATGCGGCAAACGAGTATAGCCGCAATGGTAGACTTTGACCCAAACGCGAATGACGATTATAGTCGCAAAAATTTATTTTAGCCTATGGTTAGTTAATTAGTTCACCAAAGTTCCAGTAGAATGCAGAGGCATGTCCGCTGTCTATTCAGGAATAGAAAAACGTTTTGTTGAAAGTTCTAGGCCTCGAGGCAGTGGAGGGGGACGCTATTTTGTCTGGAATTGCCCGGCGGCGCACGCATTCTATAGCTTCTACAGAACGGATAACGGCTATACTCGCAGTCTCATTAGTCTGATAAGCGACGACCTCCGTGTTTGCATTTGAGCATTGTTTTGAAGAAGTTTTGTTTTTTTAACATTACCTTGTATTTTTTATATATTATTTCACAATATAACTGTTCCAATTTACAAAAATTAATAAAAACTTTAATTTTTTTGCAATTTTTTACTATTTTATTGTATGTAATAAAAAATTGTTAAATGTAGCCGAAAACGAATGATGACATTTTTTTTTTAATTAACCTTTCACATACCAAACGAAAATTAACTTTGAAAAAAAAAAAAAAATGTTTTCGTTGAGGTGAAATAAGGCAAATTTTATTCAGCGTGCGAAGGGTTAAGGTTAGGTTAGGTTAGGTTAATTTATGGCAGAAGATTGTTGCTCCATTCATTATAAAAGCTTGCCACCTGTCCAATTAACCAATCCGAAACTAATTTTTTCATTTCACCACCATTTAATTGTATTCCTCTTAAAACTAAATTATTTATATTCCTGTATAAACAAGAAAGTTGATATAATTTCTGCTCACTTTTTGCTTCATTTTTTCAAAACATTTCCAGGACACAACGGAAAGTATTGGCATGTGGACGGAGAAGGCGTCAACGTAGACTCCGATACTCCCGAAGGCTTCTTCCTAGAACTACGAGAGCCGACCAGGATCTGCATCAAATCAGCCGGACCCGGAGGATGTTATCTGAGTGCAGGAAAGAACGGTGCATTCCGTCTCGCTGATTCTGACTATACCACCGCCACTAAGTGGGAGTATTAGAAAACATCGGCAATATTGAGCTTTGAATGGGAAGTATTCCGTGTTAAGAGAGACTGAAACAGCGTAAAGTTATGCTTCCAATTATTTGAAATATTTATATAGCGTAGGCACTATTTAATTTTGTATAGGTTTGTATTTATGTGTGTATAAATTACACATTTATAAGTTAGTTGTATTATTCATTTAACTGTTGCACTTGACACATTTCGAAGACTGATGTTCAATATGATTTTTTTTTTTTTTAAGTACTTTCTTCGTCAGTAGAGAACATTTTTGACAAAGTATACGTTTGCTTAACATTTATTATTTACAATTATTGTGCATATATAATTATGTTTGTGATATAATGTATGATCAAAAACAATTTTAGTACACTTTATGTTAATAACAGGTAAATGGAAGGCTTGTTTAATAGAATAATTATTATATTTTCTAAAAATATCACAATTATTTAACAAAATTAAATATTTTTTGTACAAAATCATTTTGGTCATCCCATAATCTTTATAAAATAAAACTTAGTAAATTTGGATTGTTATTATTATTTTTTTTTTATGGATGTGGAATTTTGAATATTACTATAATTTTTAATGATGTTCTTTACCATTATAGTCCAATTCTACTGTCATCATAAATAAGCCCTTCGTAAGACTTTTATGAATATTGAAGTGGCCAATTTGAAAGTGATTGATTAAATTTGTTTAAAAAAAAAATGTGACATAAAAAATATTAAAGCTAGTAGGTTCAAAACGTTTACGAAACTTGAAATTAAGGTTTAAAAGTGCACATTTTTTCTCACACTTTAAACACTATCATAATTTTTAAATCACTAAAAGTGTGAATAGAATTTAAAATCAGATCAAACATTTATGATGATCACGTTTTCATTATTTTCTATATTTGTAAATATAAAAACAAGAAACTGTATTCAGTTGTTTTAAAAGAATAATTTAATATACAAATAAAATAGTATACAATTTTATAAACGACACAAACAAGTATTAATTCAACTGCCGATTTTATAAATTTTTATACAGTTTATAATTAGAAATAATTCTTATCAACTTTTTGGTACTTATTGAGGTTATTTAGATGATATAAGAAAAAAAAGTGATGTGGTTTTTAATATGTCTGGATTCTTAAAATAAACATTTTAGTCTAAAAATAAATTGGATGTAAATTTTAGTAGTTGGCACAAATTACGTTAGAATGTGCACAAACTGTTTTGCTTACATTTCGACTTGTAGATTTATTGTTTTCAGTGGTGCAGGAA
The DNA here is from genome assembly GCA_963513935.1 of Aphrophora alni. NCBI lineage: Eukaryota > Metazoa > Arthropoda > Insecta > Hemiptera > Aphrophoridae > Aphrophora > Aphrophora alni. The sequence goes on from OY740779.1 coordinate 42,447,264, forward strand.
CGAGAAATCATGACAAAACATGCGTAAAGATTAATAGGGCTTTGCCAACCCATTAAACAAAAATAACACGTTTTATTAATGTACGATGCGGAATTTTTTCAAAATAAGATAATAATATTTTTGATTTCAATGAATCGGAAAGATTTTTTTATCTTGATGGAAATTTTTTTGTGATGGGAGCTTTGGTTGGTACCACTCTTGTTTGACAACAAAAAGAGTGAAGGCTACTTTGGCCTCTCAAAAAAACTAAACAAAAATTTATGACGCTTTAATCCATGAATGAGAACACTATATCACGACTCTCGTAAATATTTGAAAATCCGTTGTCTAACTACAAAATGGTATTTTCCTAAAGTTGTAAAACTTTCTTTGAACCTTAAAATTATATATGATGAAGAACCATTATGTTCATTAACAGTTTGCATAAATGCATTCAAACGAATTTTGTACGCAATAATAAAATGGTTCCTGCACCATTGACTATTTATGTGTGATGTATGTTTTGATATAATTTTAAAAATTACTACCAGAGTAAAATGTAGACTTCATGTTTTATGAAGCAAAATTTGAGTAAAACAAATATAAAAACTGCCAATTTTTTAATTTTAAGTTTAAATTGACTATGTATGGAAGAAATTAACGTGGGCATAACAAATAATCAAAAAATTAACAATTTTCGGTACTTAAGTATTATACGGACTAGTGAAATAGATTAGGTTATTATTAAGCCAGGTTATTATAGTTTTAACTACAAATTTTTGTATAAAGATTAGACAAACTTTGAGGTTCAACATTTTATTTTCAAAGATGGTGGTTTTCACAAAAGCATGAATTTTGCGATGTCAACGAGTAGCGTCTCGAAACGATCGTCACCGTCTGCTTTCAGCGCAGATGCCACATGAATTCAGACAAATATGTATTAAGACGATATTGAGCAGTACAAGAATGTTTTTTTATTTCTTTATTTTGCAAAGCCGCCACATTTTTTCTACAAGTTGAGTGTTAGTGCCAGTATCGGTATCTATAAAATTATATTTATGGTTAACCTTAAAATCTGCAAAGCCGGTCCTGTTAAGTTCTTCTGTTTTGTAACTTTACCAACGGTAAGATACTATTATAGAACCAGACTCAATATTGAGCAAAATGTAAACAACAATACTGCACAAAATCATCTATTAAACTATAATAATCTGGTCTAAATTGATATATTTTCACTGGTTCGTATAATACATAAGTACCCAATTTTTAAGAAATTTATAGTAAATATATCCTTTTTTATTTTCATATCACTGCCGCACATGCCTTATTTTAGACATTAGAAAAATTTAAAAAAAATGTAAACTTTATTAAAATATCGCATAAAATTGGTTTATGGAATGCTAAAATTTGTTTTGTTATACAGTAGTGCGATAAGAGATCATTTTATGATGCATTGGTTGAAAGAGAATGATGTAAAAGGTAATTAATGTTATTTTCACACATTACTAATAATTTTCCTGTGTTTTTGTTGCACAGTGAACGAAATTAGTCTTTTCGGTGGCTAATATTTTATTAATATTTTATTTTTATTGACGAACCTTTGAATCTCTAAAAACTTATTGTATGGATCCTTGACAGAAATTTTAAATTTTAGATAGGACTACTAATTCAAATCAAATTGTTGGTAAATTGTGAAATATTTTGGCCCAAATAAAATAATAGTTTAGCGATGCAGTAGATGGTGAAATAATAATGAATTTTGTTTGCTGTTACTGAAAATTTAGTACGATTCATTGTAATCAGATGTCTGATATTTGGAATGTTCAAATTTTATCACAGAATAGTTGCGTCGCTTCCACAAAACATTAATCCACAATGTGTGACAGTATTTCATTAATTGTTTTCAAAATGTAAGATCTATTTCGTTGTTTTAATCTCATAACATCAATTGCAGAGTTTTTGTAAATGTATAAAAATTACATCTTGAAGCGATCAAAAAAGGGAAAATTATTTTAGCTAAGAGTCTTTCTAATTACTATTTTCATTTTCTAATTAATTGTAACAATTTCAATTCAAAGAATAAAATGGTCTGTGTGATAAAAAATAGGTAGTTGAATATAATAACTAATAAGTCATAAATTGAATGAAATGAGAATTGAAGTTACTTAAAATAAGTTAAGTTTGGTTTGATTTGTATAGTCGTGGGTTGTCCTGCGTACATTTTGAAGACCTCATTCATAGAAACACACATGTATATATATACCATAGACTCTCATAAATCCAGACTATTGTGGCGGACGGCCGGTCCGGCGAAAAATCCGGATTTCCCGGAGTCGGAGATAAGTCGGCCGCGGATCCGATACAAGTGGTGATAAGCCGCACATGTAATCTCTACCGGCCCATGCTGATACCCAACGACACTTGTTACACTCTGACACATTAACTAATGCTACTGTTACTGTAATGTACATAATACAGTACTGGACTGCAATTAAGTAAAACACAGGGAAGGGCGTGTCAACTACCTCAACCGCGCGGGAACTTCCACTGCTCGCGAATCATTACAAAATACGTCATTCATGCAATGCGAAAGATCGCGTGAAAATTGAAGGCGCTTTAAAGCGGCAAATTGTTATTTAAAAAAATTTACCGTCCGGTCTGGATTTTCGTGATCCGAATTTATGAGAGTCTACTGTATTGCTCTTTTATTGGCTTGGCTCTCCCCAATGAACTTGATTCATGAATTGTTAGACCTAAGGTTATGTTGTCAAATATGCTGACTAAACATCGCCTAATAATTCCATGGCGTTAACTTTTTTATGTGTCTTTTCTATGAATGAGGCCTAACTATGTTGATTCTTATGTTTTTATCGAAACGATGAAAAGAATTATGAGATTGAGTTCCTTAGCCCAACATTTTTTGGTCTGGTTGTTTAAATACTGTTTCTTGTATTATTACTTGTTGGTAATATGTTAAAACAAGGTTCGTCTAATGTAAAACCTAGACCGAGAATATGTTCCTAAGTAAAACATATTTATTTATATGATTGTTTTAAACTAATGTTCAATGCAACTGATTTAAATTTTTTATGAAACCTAAAAAAATAATGATTTATCTTGTATGATAATAACCACAAATATACAAATCATTAGAAGACAAAAGATTTTTAACCCAGAATATACTTCTGATCGTGGTCTTACATTATGTCGTACCGTTTACTTTATTTTAATTAAAATATTTTGTTTTATTACATGAAATTATGTACACAAATTACGAAGAAGATTTTTTTTGTCTTTAAATTGTTTTTATTTTTCCGGGAACATTGAGTTAACTTGACTTTAAGCAATATTTCAAAGACATTTTTATTTTAAGTTCATTATAAAATATAACTTAAAACCTAGTTTGTAAATAATTTAGATTTTTTAGAAAAGTTTTTTCTATGATGTGTGAATGTCTGTGTAATCTATGCGTGAAGGTCGTTTTCCAAACATCATCAGTTGAAATAATTTTAAATATAAAATTCGTATTTGAGAAATAATTTTCAGTTTATTTTTAAAACAAAAGTATATAATTCTAACCTTTTTTACTATTTAATAGTAACCTATTGTTAACTTAACAATTTATTTTTCTCTAAGGTTGTAACAAGATTTTTTTTTTTAATCTTGGTAATTTGCTCAAATTTACTATCCAAAAACTCACAAAATTATTTCAACTATATTAATTTATTGAGATAATAGAATTAAATATTTAATTTGAAAGTCGATTCAAATAGGAACTACAGGTATATGAAATTCAAAGTATATTTCTTAATTTTATAGCATTTTCCATTTTTTATATTTAAAAACATGACATTAATAAGCGTGGAAGTTAAGAACGAATGTATTTGCTATCAGTGTATTTGTAATGTTTATAAATAAAAGTAAATTTTTGCATTTTAAATAAGCTTATAAACTATTTGTAACAACAATTTTTTGGGTTAGGTTATATACTAATGGATTTATATAGCATCTACGTATAATTCATGCGATTCAACCAAAAATTTATTTAGGTACAGTTTAACAAAGCACAAATGTAGTTTTGTTAACGTTGCAATATTAGTTAAGACATTATCCTAACCTAACGTTAATTTTTAGATTTTATCCTAACCTAACCTTAAACCTTAATATTAGTTAGACCTTATCAAATTCAATCTTTAAAAAGTTGGATATCTTATGAATTGAGAGTAGCTAAATTTAATTTTTGTTTAGTTTTATGTTATTTAATCTAGAAATTAATTAACGGAAAATGTTTTTTTTATATAACTCGACAAATAATTTGTGTTTGTATAAATATCCCTATAGACAATATGTGTTAACGGAATTTTTCTTTCATCCAAGATGGTTTTATTCGATCTAATTAACCTATAAAATCATATTATAACCTAAAATTTTGTTTCTAGATGTGACTATATACAGATACTGGAGAAAAGCACGACTGTAGCATCTTCCAGCAGAAATGTTTTGTATCTACTTCGCTTGACAGGCATGTTGTTGAGAGTCAAGGGAAATTAATATTTTGTGATACAGAAACGTGAGAGTTCTGAAATGTTCAAATCACGAAGAATGCTCTCAGTTTCCTGTGTTAAGATATTATTAGGCTATATTTTAACATTAGGGGCTGTCATAATTGTAGATGATACAAATAATCCCTGATATTTAAATTAAGTTTCTAATTTAAAAAATTGACTTAGATAAATGGGCTGTTTTGATTTTTATTTAAAGTAGGCCTATTGTAAAATTATCTCGGAAATAACTTACTACAGCAGTTTTAAAGTTCGATATCCATCCTGTCTTGTCACACTGCTAATGCCGACTCACTGTTTACTGCTTTGGCAGTGACATAGTGTTACATCGTCCCCATTTGTCCGTCCATCTGTATGGACAATAATTACTACGACACTTCTTATTGTAACGATAGTTAAATTTAGTTACTCTGATGAACCTGTATGTTTGTATATAAATTTTGTCTTCATATTTTCTAACTGTTATTTTTTGTAACATTTGAACAATATAATCTACCAGAGAAAATGAGCGATTTATTTCTTACCTGAAATAACAATCTACAATATATTAAGTATTTGATGATGATAATTGTTTTTACAGTAAATTAATATTTAGTAATCTGTCTGTAATACTTGAAAAAAATATTTTCAATCTAATTTGTTGTTAACAACAATGAAACATGTGTTTTTAGAATCATATGTTAATCTAAGATACATTTTGAGTCCTAGGAGGCTATATTTTGGCTAAATTGTAATTTTGTGTTTTTCCATATGATAGCTACTTCAACATTTTCAATAACCGGAATATCCAGAATACAGTAGACGCACTTTTATCCGGCATTCTAACAACCGGCACTTTCTACTAACCGGCATCAGCCAAGCCACTCTCGGTCGGCTTTTTCCGGTTATGTTCGGGCGGCTGACATTTCCCGCCAGTGCAGTACTGCGTGCGCCGTTTTCTTAGTCATCCAGTGTTTGTCTGCTTCTGACGCGATACTATTACTGCGGTATCACTTTCACACAAACAGTTATGAATATCACTTGAATTGCCAAGTTCACTCATTATTATATGTGTAATACTACACTAAAAACACTACTGATACACTAAATAATCATAAAATAAATTGTATTTACCAAAATAATATAGACAAAAACACTAGTGGTGACTTACAATTAATTTGTTGGTGTTTTGTTAAATGGCTCAAAAACTTACTCTTCCCCTAAACCAAATAAAAATCCATTTGAAATATTCCTCACCAAAAATGTTAGTTCAGTATTTGTCAATCAAGAAGTGAAAATAAACCATGGGCGGTATCTTTGAAAATAGTTTATTTCATCACTAGGACCAAACGGGAAGCTTTTCAATAGAAGCTCAAGTTTAACGGCCGAGGCCGAAAAATGAGCGAGGATCGAAAAGCTTCTTTTGGTTCAAGTGATGAACTATATTTTTCGTTATACTGCAAACATTTAAAAAAAAAAACTAAAATGTTATAACCTATTTACCTTCAAATCGATGGTAACCGCTGTTTAAACGGTTATTTACAATCGAGAGTATCGGTTATTTATAGATGTTTTACAACCGTTAATTAATTTGTATAAACGAAGTAACAGCTGATGACCTCGACCTCAGCTGATGTTTTTAGGTTAGGACTAAAAAGAACAACTTTAGCATCTCAATGCATGTATTGAAAACATCTGTTTATGAAGTATTATGACGAAAAAATACTTATAATGACCTTAACTGGTGCCATAAACACATTCTCAGTGAAAATCATATTTGATGAAAATCAAACTTTAATGATGGCGATAAAGGTTCATTTTTGTTTATTTCAAATTATTTCTGAACTGTAATATATTCTGAACTTGCGGTTGGGTCATTAATGTTTACATTGCATCAAAATTTTAACCAAATTGGTAAAGGCGATTTGAGAAAGTCTTTAAAAACAGCCCCATAGCATATTTTTTGTTTGTTTAACCGATAACTCACGAAAAGGTATTTATAGGAGATATGTTTTGTTTGGATCCTTAGAGGCTACACTTGAGTCAAATTGATCAAAACCTTTAGAGCCGGTTTTGAGAAATCATAATTTTGTATTTTCTTATGACCATATACCAAATTTGATTAACAAGGGTTCACACATTGAGCTGTAGAGCGCGGCACAACATCACTGACAGACATCACTCCAAAACCATATTTTTGGATTCAGTGGACCTTAGAACGGATCTATCCACGAAAAACTTAACTTTTATTGACCAATCACAACTTTCTCTATGTATGAAAAATGAAACTATTAGAAGTGGTTAAAGATTGAAAGAAAGTGACAGTAATTACTGTTGGCCAGGCCCGGCAGTGGGTACTTTCCTAAAAACATTGGACTGCCCCGTTGCTTAGTTTAGCGACCTGTTATAAATTCATAGGACAATAAATGCAACCACTGTAGTCTTTATGAAGATTGTATTTGATTTCTATGTATTCATTATTTTTAAGAGAATTACGCTTTTTAATGTACGTAACAATTTCATTTAGGTTTTGTACAAATGTTTTATTTACACATCCTAAAGAACATTATGTTAAACAAAAAAAAAGACAGTGAGACGTATTAACGAGAAAACAGTTATTGAAGTAAATATTGTTCTCCATGCGGCATACATCATGTAAATCTTATTTCACTTCAACCTGCACCCATCGTTAAACCAAGAGGTCTATGTTAAAGGTTAAATATTGAATATTTAAATTGAACGATTATCTATAACTTTCCCACGGAAAATCACCTAACCAAAAGATGCGAGATTTCATGGTAGACTAAATATGTTGTATTTCTAATAATTTAGTCTTCATTATTCACATTAAAATAAATTATGTAACTAATTATTCTGTTTGAATCTACCTATGCTCCGAAAAATATAAACTCAAGATTCACTCCGATATGTGCACAGTAGGCTTAACAATCATGTGATATGTTTTACATGTGTGTCACCAAGGGCGTACCCAGGATCAAAACTAGGGAGGGGCAAGGGGGGCAAGCCATGGTCATTCAATATACAATTGATTATTAAAATAGTTATTTCAAGAATTGTATTAAATTCCAGCAACAAAATGTATAATAAATATTAATTTTTTTGCTTCCAGGGGGGGGGGCAGTTGCCCCCTGCCCCTCGCTGGGTACGCCCATGTGTGTCACGCTCATAGGTAAGAATAGAGATAATTTTGTAAGAATGGCTAGTAGAGCGGGTGACACGCACACAGCTATGCTGTTTATACACTCAAAATTGAAAGCTGAGAAACATTGGGATATTAATACTTGGAATCAATGTTCGGTCCTTAAAATACAGAATAAATAAATAGCAAGCAACTACTCGCCTTTTACTGTTGCCAAAATACCAGACAATACAGCGGATTGGATTACTTTGTAGCAGTGGCGGCGGAACGTTTTACCGTGAGGGGGAAGAATAATTGTATGCAATCTGTAATTTTCATTTTCAGGATAAAAATCAGCCATGCGGGCTGAGAAACAAATAAGCATTCCACACCAATATATAGCATTGATTGAACATCTGTGATATATTGTATTGTATAAAGTACTTTAAAGTTGAAAGAATTTTCAATTAAAATATGTATAAATCAAAATAATGTTTTCAAAATAAAACAGTAGAATAAAAGTAAATATGTTCATACTCTCAATAACACAGGAACTGCGGGAAGTAAATAAATATATACATAGGTTCTGTATGTAAACAAACGCTAATGATTTATTTGCAACAATTCTGTGTCAACAATGCCAGTGAATTCAAAGTTTAATAAAAATAATAATTAAACTTATTATTACTTATTATAGACAACACCAATAAAGCCAATTTAATTATTATTTTTTTTAAACGCTCTGAAATAAAATCCTTAAAACTATTAAACAAACTAAAACAATAACAATTTTCTTTTTCTTTATAAAAATCATGTGTCACACCAGACTGACATCTGCTATCAGCTTCACCAGCGAAGAGCAATGTAGGTCGAGGGAATAATGATGACACGTGCAGATGAGTCATCGTAGGGAGTTGCTAGGTTCTCATTAACCATCTTCACTTCACTGTAAGACTCCATGTCCTACAAAGTCCAAACGATATTACTCAAATTTAGTTATTTTAATCTGAATAAAGAGACTCACTACAATTCAATTACATTTTTAATATTTCTGTATGAAAAATATTAATGTTGGATTCTTTAACGTCAGATGCAAAATGCCCCCTAACCAAACTTTATTCTATTAGTTGGGGGGGGGGGCAATGTCTCCTGATTCTGCAGTCATAGTATAGATATTTTGCTAAATGACAAGTTGAGTAGTAGGAGTTCTTTCCTGTATTGCTTGATTTCAAACTTCAACATTTTTCAAAGCAAAAGTGAAAACTGATAAACAACCAAAACCTGTTGTTATTATCAATGTGTTAGATGATAACGGCTCTAATTTAAATACAATTAGCCTGGCTTTAAGAAGGCTAACAATTTTTCCCTCGACGATCTAAATTATAGATATATTTACACAACAGTTTAGTGAAAGATATGATTTTTTTGACTGGAAAATATGGTGTCCATTACATCCAAATTTTATATTCAACTGGATTGTTGCTAACAGTTGTGATTTTACTCAAATCTCGAGAGGGCTGAATGCATCCAGTAACTAATATTTACAAAAATGCCAGCAAGATGGAAACAATTGAATAAAAAGGACATTTTTTGTTAAATATGATTTTACACCCTCAACAAATAATTGACAACTTTCTAGATTTCGTCTGTTCTACTGGAAAAAATTTGGCAAACAAATATTTGTTGAATTTACATTTCTGTCTACATGTCCTATGAAGATCTATTCGACTTGTATGAGAAAGTCAAGGACTTGCAGAGGAGGACATCTGTTGCAATTTTTCGACTTACAACTGGACACGACTGCCTGAATGAACACCTGAAGAGGATGAAGATTTTGGATTATGACAACTGCACATTGTTTGAAAGCCAGGACACCGTTATGTACAAGGACCATCTCTTGGTCTGCAGAAAGCTGGATAAAGAGAATCAGAGGGAAAAAAACCTCCTTGGTCTCTACTGGGAAGCAAGATCAAAGATGGCGTGAGCCAGAGAAAGCCATTGGACAACAACAACAACATTTCTGTCTTTCCCCTAAGAGTGTTTTTTCTTTATGGAAGTAGGGATAGAAAGTTTTATTTGTACCAACATTTTGCAAGGGCTTTTGACAGTTTAAAAAAAAAAAGAGGACAAAGTTCAAGTGGCAGATACTATAATCAAAACACTGGAGGGGATATATTTCATCACAAGACCAAGTATGGCAAAGGGTATAAATGCGGCTTTAGAGTGATATTTTAGAATGGAAGACGAGAAGTTTTGTATACTAATGAACTTCACACTGACAAGCAGGATCAGTCAAATTATTAATCATAAATGATAGATGAGCTTGTTCTTTTATCTCAGCTGAAGAAAGAAGATAAACATAGCTTTACAGTAGATCCTGGATGAAAAACAGTGGATGTGAGTCCAAAGTCAGATCAGATGTGTCCAGTTCCGAAGCTCCTGTACCCTTCGAGTCTTAATTAAGCATGTAGTGGCCAGTCCTTACAGAGTGGACCATTGCAACCGCAGGGACATAACAATGAACAAAAAAAGGAATCCTGCTATTTACTAAGGAATATCTTGCTACACGGTGACATTCTCTGCAGGACATATAATAATTCAGGAATACTTATTCTGGTTTAACCTAAGTGACATGTGACCGTCTCCAATTCTTTTGACCAGCTTGAAGCTCCGGTTGGCTGGAGACTGCGTACACTTAGCCAAATCTTGTCAGGATGGGCCAAGGAGTCGGGTTAGGACGCTAATGAACGCACGCAACGCAAGTTAAATATTATCTTTTATTTTAGCGCCGAATTAGAAGATTACAGAAATATTATAATTTATAAAAAAGACTTAACGGCTAGATAAAGCCTTAATAGTGGCTGAAAAACATACCGTTTAATTTAGCTAGCACATGTCCGAAAATGGACTGACCTCGTTCCGTAGCGGTCTTCCTTCTCACGGCTCTCGGAACAGACTCTCGCTCGGCTCGCTGGTTCAAGTCCTCCACTCCTCGTCTCTCCCCCCCCCTTCTACCTGATCTTGCACTGCTCAACAAAATCGCAAGTGCCAATTCATATTTTATTATTTAGAATCCCTTCCCATTACATCCAAATTTATACTTATTATGGTTTTTATTTGGTGGGCTCCTTGGCTGGGTCACAGACACATACTTAGCAAAAGGATTAAAGGTAGAATCATTGAAGCACACCCAACTAAAGTGTATTGCATCAAATAATGTAAGATATTTCTGAACAAAATCAACTAAATTTTGATAACTAAAAACCTGTGGCACTTGCAGTTGCAGCTGCAACATACCACCGTGAACTACGAGCCATCGGCATTACTTCATGGATGAAAGAAGTAGATTAAAATAAACATTTAAAAACAGGCTTCGTAGTATACAACTAGACCACCCAAAGAAGAGAAGAGAAATTAGGACTTGCTGTTTAGAAAATATAACTGAATATCTTCAGATTTTTTACGGCGACTTTGTCGTTGAAACATGTTTGATTAAGTAAACGTAATTTTTGTGTGATCTTGTTTTTTTTTCTCCACCAAAAATAGTTTGATTGACTTACAGTCGTTTTAGTCAGGACTACTAAAGAAAAAAGTGTCAGTCAATCAACAACTATTGAATCAAACACTTTAATAAGTTACCCGAAAAAAACAAAAGTAATTAGCACAAAATGTTAGTTCGGTAGTCATCAATCAAAAAGTAAAATTGTCGCCATCTTTGAACAAAATTTTTTTCTAAATTCAAATAAAGTCCTAAACTAAACTTGCTTTGTTTGTGCTATAAAACAGATCCTTAGCTTTTAATGACAGTGGTTAAGATTTAGTTTTGTTTTGGAAAATTATTTCTGAACTGTAATATTTTTTAGTGAATGCGGGTGCGATCTACATGAGGAACCTAGCTAGATCTACACCTTTTTTCATGCAGTCTTGAGTTAGAACTCTCTCTTTCTTATCAGGCCTCTCTTGACCAACTCTTGTTCTCTTCCGACCCTGATGCTAAAGTATTTTACAGGGATCTTTATTTTATCTTTTAGAAGGTGATAATGACAAAGAATTTTCAGCTTTAGACAAAAAAAAACTTTCAATTTGGCACAGCTTGTTGTGAGGATATCTTAGCTGACTTGGAATCTTATCGACATCTCTCTCCCGTGGTTATGATATTCCAGTGGCAGTGGATCAGCTGATTCGGAATAATAGGTGAAAAGTACAATGTGACTGCCTTATCTTAGAACATAATGCATCAACAGAGGGTAGACAACACTCTTCAAAATTCTCTTTAATTTTGTATTATACACATTTTTTCCACACTGCAATTGCTGGTTAAAAATTTGGGAAAATGATCTAGGCAAGTATTTCGGAAAGGTCGAATAACCCAAAAGTGCCATAAATTATATTAAAACTGGCATATCGGTAGGCCTATTCACTCCATGCCTGTTTGTTGTGATTAGTGAAAATTAATAAAGTCCCTATTTGAGCAAATTTTAATATTATAAAATCATTGATAGCAGGCTCCCACAATTGGTGAGTGGTCAGGGTATGTAAGAGAAATTATACCTTATATGAGTTAAGGCTCATGTGAAACTCAAACTATATAGTTAATGGTAGGTTACCCACCAATTTATCCTGTCATTACAGGATTAGTATCATTAATATTCACATTAGATTTTCTATGGACAGGAGACAGGCTTACCTTGGAAAGTGGTCCTTGGTATTACCTAATAGTACACAAGTATGAAAACACACAAAAAAACACGAAAGTTCTGAAATATTACTTAAACACTGTTCACTTTCTCAATCAGTAGAGTTAAGAAGAAGATTGAATTGTTTTGATCTAGGATGGAACTTAGCTGAGTGTTGAACCACAGATTTATTATTTATTATATTATTATTATTATTTTTTTTGTAAAGTCTGTTAGGAAAAGGATAAAGGATGATTCATCTAAGATTAAGGCTATGGGGTTCTCTAGATTTTGTGACCCATTGATGAGACAGTTCCCATCTTCTTAGTTCTGAAGGGTTACATTCTGAAGGGAGTGATTTTATGATTTTTGTTGTGAAGCATTCATCAAAAGTGACAACGTTGTGGATTGCTGCATGTTGTGCAGTTGGTTTCTCCATATTCATGATCTTCACATCATGTCTGTGACCATTCATCCTGGTGCTTAAGTTGTCTGTGGTTAGGCCAATATATTGAGCTGGGCAAAACCTGCACTGTAGTTGGTAGATAACATTTTTTCTTCTTCTTAACTCTACTGATTGATAAAGTGTACAGTGTTTACGAAATATTTCAGAACTTTAGTGTTTTCTTACTTGTGTACTATTAGGTAATACCAAGGACCACTTTCCAAGGTAAGCCTGTCTCCTGTCCATACAAAATCTAACCAATCTAATAGGCTATGTGCCCTATTAAATTCTAACCTAATCTTCACATTAAAAATTTAACATAATTAGACAATTTAATCGCGTGGCCAATTTTTAGGTTTTAATGATAACTCAAGAATCAACAGTTTTGGAAAGGTGGTGACCAATAACTTTTCTTTGGGTCTTTAGAGGCAACATTTGAGCGAAATCGTTAAGAGCCGATTTTGAGAAAAATCATAATTATATTTTTTCTTATAGCAGCCTTTAAATTTTCAGTACAAATGACAGACACACATCAATCCAAAAACTTTTTGTTTTTAACTCTGGGGATCTCAAACAGATATATCTGCAAAAAACTGAATATTGATATTTCGACCCATTGTGTTACTTTCTCTATATGAAAAAGTCAAATAAAAAATTTGGAACAGTCTAATTTTTTAATACTGGAATATAAATAAAAACAATTTTCTAACACTTTCCTTTATATGTTATATTTTATGAAAAGAAAAATATTATAAATAAAAATAACAAGGTTTACACAAATTTAAAGATATAGGTAATATATACAACATCTGTTAACTGCGGTAAGTATATTAATAAAATTAAGCAAAGGGTAGCTTATCACAAATACAGTATCCTCAAGGTAGGAATGTGTCTGGGGTGGAGAGCAAAAATGGGGCTCCCACACTTTGTTTGTTGCGTTTGCTTTCAGCGGTACAACACCAATAAAAAATATAAACCTCAAATGCTTCTTAAACGCGTACCCTACTTTCGTTTCTTTTATCAGTGTAAATGAGAATAAAATGTTTACAAAAGTCTGTCACGAAGTTGTAACTTTAGGAATTAAATGTAGCTAAGCAGTAATTTGTGTAGCTAGTTTTCTTGAAATGGGTTGTACCGTCAAGTCAGGTTAGGGAAACAAGTAGAAGGGAAGTCATGCCCATTAGACCAGACACAATCCTAGTCTGAGGCTACTGTACATTGACATTTAATTATACAAACATAAAAATTCTATTATATAGGTTTGTAGACTAATCTCCATATAAACTAGATGGTTTAATATTAATATTTTAATCTCTATGGGTGATTAAACAACAGCTGTTAAAAGCATAGGTGTTACTAAAACAGCTGTTTCAGGTTTAATTGTTATAAAGCTAGTTAGTTTGTTTGACAGTTAACCTGCTTTGCTTTGACTTCTACAAAATGCTAACTAACCAGGAACATATCAATCAGGTACTTTTAAATCTAAACCCACTAAATTCAAATTACTCATGACACAGTTCCTAAGCTTATAAAGAAATTTAAGGTTACTGTTAGTGTTGAAGATCAACCAAAGATCTAGCCTTCCTAGAACCATAATGAATGAAATGACTATTGTTCTTGAAAGTGTGGGTAAAAGTTCTCGGCATCACATATCAGAGGATGATTTGAATTTTGTGATTGGACTCTTCAACAAAATTAGGAACAACCCACCGTTTTCAGATGAAGAAAATATTTATGTAAATAGGAAAGTTAACTGTCAAAACCTGCCTGTGGGTATGAGAACAACACACATTGTTTTACAGAGAGTAAAATGTAAGATGCTGGTAAACAGAGTGTTTGGTGTGGCATATTAGGGTGGGCGTGTTATTAGATCCTTTTTTATTAATGACAATCTAAATTCTTTCATGCTATAGAAAATCACAATGCCAAATCTTTTGAACGAAGGTTTATTTTCAAAATAATTTCAGCAGGATGGAGCTTTTCCCCAATACAGTCTCAACATTATTTAATGACTTGAACGTTTCCCACAGTTTGGATTGGATAACAAGGTGCTGTGGAGTAGCCCAGCATCATCTCTAGATTTCACTCTTCTTGATTTTTATCTCTAGGGACGCCTTAAGGTTAATGTTAAATGATCAGACCCACTGCTCATCAAAGGGTGGATCCAGATAACGCTTAAAGTTTTAGATCTATAAAGATCATACTGCAGTGGAAACCCCTTAATATACAATGCCTGAATTTTTGTAAGAAGTTCTGATTGACGGAGAATTCAGATTGTCTGTATACCTAACCTAAAAATGGGAAGGAAACATGTCTAACATATTTTGTAATCTGTGCCTTGTAAAAAAATTTTAATTTGTATTCTTGTAAACGTATCAAATTAGTTGTTTTTGTACGGAGACTAGTGAACCACCCAGTATTTACAAAAATAAATCAATGTTTCATTTAATTAAAATAAACAATTTAATCAATTTTTTTTAAAACAAATCAATTCTTTCAATTTAATAATCGGCAAAAAAAAAAACTCGAATACATAATTCTCATACATATATAAATAGGTCTATTTACAGTTTAGAAAAATCTCATCTAACCGAAGCGTTTCGTCATGAATCTTGTATCGGCATTGGTTCAGGCGATGCCATTTCACTTTTCTTCGTTCTTTTCATTTTCCCCGACACTGCTCCATTCACTTTCACATTTTCTTGACTACTTTCACTGTTTCTTTTTTTCCGCTGTTCAACGCTCTCTAAGGTACCATTTGTTTTCCTACTCTCAGAACCACTTTCGCTTTTATTTTTCTTCCTTCGTCCTGTTTCGATGACACTACTTTCTGTGTCTGAACTAAATGATGAATCTTTCCGTCGCCTCGGAAGACCCGGTTGCGATGGTCTTGATCTTATTGGTGATTCTAAATCGGACCCACCACTCATGGAAGATTCCCGCCGTCTGGAACGACTCTTAGTCGGTGACTGTGAACACGGTGTTTCAAATGCTTCTTTGAGTTGTTTATACTTGGCTTCCCACGCTAAAGCGTGCCTTTCAGCGACTTCAGGAAATCTAAAAAAATGAAGTTTAGTGTTATAAAGGACTCAATCTTATTGTTTAGAGACAGTATTTATGATATAAAAAGGAACAGTTCAACAGTGTTCAGTATTGAATAAACTTGACATTACTGTCTGCATATTATTTTCTTAAAACTTCATTGCAGCTTTGTGCGATTCATTTTCAATTTCTTTATTGTCATGTAAATATTTCATTTAACTTTATGTTCCCACGATTGAATTAAACTATTTTTAAGAATTTGAACTGTTGCCTTTATTTGGGTACAGCCGAGGCTATGGAAGCCCCTACCATTAAACCCATTAATTATTATTAATTAAATTATATATCTCAAAAATAAATGATCAATAAAGACATTTACATGAAAGGAAACTTTAATAACTGTTAGTAGTATGGAAATATTAGTTAAAGATCATCTTAAATTTACCTAGGAGAGCGCCAGTTGGGTTTCTCTTTTGAAACCTGATCACAAAGAAAAAAAGATCGGTTTCAGTCACACAACTTCTTCAGCATTATGAAAAGAATGGAGACAAGTTTTTAGACTCCACCGTTACCTCTGATGAAACATGGGTACACTACTTCACTCCAGAGTCAAAACGAGCAAACATGTTGTTGAGATCCAAGCTCACCTCTGACGTGGAAAGATAAAACCACATTTTCACCTGGGAAAAACATGGCCACTTTCTTTTGGGATTCACAACGAATGCTTTACATCGATTTTCTCACAGAACAGATAATATAATAATAACAATTTATTTTCTCCTATCCATGAAATCATAAATTTTATGATTAAATAATAGTATAAATAAATGTTGAGCTTGATTTGTGAGATAATATTAAATAGAATAAAACTTGAACACAAGATCTTACAAAAGTTACGTTTACTTAATCAAACGCATTTCAACGACAAAGTCACCATCCTTAGTGATACATGAGCTACAATAAGTAAACTATAACTGATAATAACAACACTATAAAAATAATAATACTAATTACAGTAGAACTTCAATTATCTGGATTAATTGGGACCGGACCCGTTCCGGATAATTGGATTTTTCTCAAAAAAGGCTGTTTTTAGGAAAAAAATGTAAACAAAACATAATAGAGAACATTTACAGTATATATTATGAAAAAAACAATATCAATGACAATGTTTACATTACGTAATTTTTTTTTTTTAATGTCTGATATTGTTGATGTCCCACTTTGTACACCTCGGCTAAATGTTTACCCGAGACACCTTTGTCCAACTGTTCGATAATTTTAATTTTATCGGCCAACGATAACACCACATGTTTCTTCTTAGAACTCATCGTAGTACTGCACACGATAATCAAAACACTAAGGAACACGAAAGAGTCAACATATCAATTCAATCAGCAGGTTGAAGAAGCACTGGCCGACTGACTATTAATAGACTGTAGAGAATGACAGTAGCAGGGTGGCGAGGCAGTATGAGTCATCGCTCCCCCTCCCCCCCCCCAAGCCCTCCGCTATCGCTACACTATGTTTGCAATTAGAAAGGTCAACTACTGCGCACGATTCCTGCATATTCATTGCTCGCAGGACGATGTGCCTTTAAAAACCAGATTTTTTTATTTTTCTCAATCTGATCCGGATAATTGGAGTTCTACTGTAACATTAAATAAATAAATTGAAAATATAATCACTTTTTGGAGAAAATGAGGAAAAACTCTCTTGCCTGATTTGGATTTACCCTCACTCAAATAAATAATTAGAAAAGAAAAATGCAACTGAAGAACAAAAATTTTTTTAAAAAACTGCTATGCTATGATAATAGAAAAGATACATTTCTGAATAGCTTCCAATTTTAAGAAACACAGATAAAAATATTTACATTATTAAAACACTTAAAATTGTAGCATTTTTAATATAAAATTAAAAGAACACTCTTGAACAAAAGATTCTAAATGACAATACCTTGGAGTTTGTTTTTGTATTAAAGAGCCATTTTCTTAACCCATGTAAAAAAAAAGTACAATAATATCACAGTTGAGTATTATTTTACGATTTGAAAGAGAAATGCACCCTCAGGGGCTCACTTTAGCGAGTACGAGCATAGCAATCCAGAGAAACGTAGCTGGATCTACACCTTTCTTCATGTAATCTTGGGTCAGATTCTTCTCTTTCATATTATATTCTCTATAATCCTATGTAGAACTACAAAGTCTATTCGCTTTTTATGAATTGCCAATATATATATTAGTTACCTTTTTCAGTAGTCAGAGCAATTCTTTTTATTTTGTAGAAACACTACAGCACTGTTTCACCGTTCACAGCCGGCTTCGTCAGGTGTAGGCTTCACACTTAAATAAAACACATAACGACACTGAACACACACGATAACATGACATAGAATACAATATAAAATCTATCTGAGGGTTAACTCTTCGTCAAATGCCATACAAACTTTATACTGGCGTGGTCGCGGTATAGTTTCTGTGTTTCTGAACGGAAACCTTCTTCTCTTTCATTTTACCTATCCGGTCTCTCTTGACAGATCCTTGTTAACTTCCGACTCGGATGTTATTAAACTATTGAAGAGGAGTTGACAAAGTTGGAGGTTCATGCAGTCTCTTCAAACAAATGATCTATAGTCGCAGTTTGAAAAAAAAGAAAATTTGTGTACAGTGGAGTGCTACTAGAAATATCATTATTCAAAAAAAAAAAAAAACTGAAGCAACTGTTTCTGGGGAAAACATATTATAACACAAAGGATTTCTCATTTTGTAGTGTGTAGGTAAAATCTGAGAAATTATCAATCATGTATATATTTGTTACTGTTATGTTTATTGCTTTTGTTTGGTATTGTTATGTGTGAATAAAATGTGCTCATCTGTATGTAAGTGTATTTTTAAAGATATTTAATATTTATTTCTTGAACAAACTAAAACAATTTTTAGAGATGATTAATGGACTGATATGATCTGTTGTGACTAATTTTATTCTTATTTATGTAATGTTAAATGAATATTGTTTTTAGTACTGTAATTATGTGTTATTTGAGGACAAGCTGTCTACCTGCAACGGTCTCAATGTTATCCAATCAGATGTAATGCAATGAAATGAAATAAATAAATAAGATGTAGGAATTTTTATGTAATGTTTCACCAACTCCACCCACTTAAAGAATTTCTAGTAGGGAAGAAATTCAACTTTGATGAGATTACTGGCGCTGTACAAGAATGAGTCAATATGCAGTTACAAGACTTCTGCTATTCTGTAATTAAGAAACTTTCTGAACGCAGGAACAAGTCACTTACAGTGGCAGGGGACTATACAGAAAAAATAGTGTGTTGGTTACTAAGTAATAATAAAAATATCATTGTATTCAATAAAAAACATTTAACTGATCAATTTCTGTTTATATACGAACACCTTTCATAATACGAGACAAGTAGTTAAATTTAAAGTAACTCATATGGAATGGAGCGACAGTGAACGTTGTTTTAAAGTAAAAACTTCAAGCATAAAAAAAAATTGTCAATCAAGTCATTTGCTTTGCCATTTTTTTTTGTCATTTGGTGTGATGGTTACTGAAAACTAGGGTTAAATAATAACTACCTGTCGATAAACTCCTGATCAGGAGGCAACCTCAGCACCCATCCTTTGTTCAGCTTTAGTCGTGCAACTTGAGACAGAATCTCCTTCAACTCTTCAGGAGGAAGTTTTACCGTAGCAGCAATCTTCTTCCTCTCAACTGTGTGTCCCTCGGACAATAAGTACAGCTGTTAACAAACAAATTATACAAGCTTGAATACTGGGAAACTTTTTACATTAACAAATATCGCAATGTAAAATAATATCGTATAACTTAATTGGAAATATTATATTAGTTGCATTGGTTACTTAGAATGAGGTAGGGCATTTAACACCTTATAATTTAGAAAGTTGTTAAATAGGTTTAGTCCACGACCCACCTCCAGCATTGGGTATAAATAGGGGATGTGACACAATACTAACTTAGTTATAGTTTGATTATTGTAGCTCTTGCATCACTGTAGGTATTATCGCTGAAACATGTTTCATTGTATAATGTATAGAAAGAACAATCTGACAACCCTGTTTGCAGTAGATGCCCAATGACCGATGGGTTCGTTATCACCTACGCAAAAACCTTACAGCCCCGACTTGGTACCACGTTTTTACGAAGATGTTTGCCACAGTACGCTCAGACTAGGATTGTGTCTGGTGTAAGGGGCGTTTCCTCCCTTCTCTAGCCTGACTTGTCGGTACAACCCATTCCAAGAAAACTAGCTACACAAATTAGTGCTTAGCTACATTTAATTCCTAAAGTTACAACTTCGTGACAGATTTTTGTAAACGTTATATTCTTATTTACACTGATAAAAGAAACAAATGTAGGGTATGCGTTTACACAGAAGCATTTGAGGTCTATATTTTTTTTATTGGGGTAAACGTAGCTGAAGGTAAACGTAACAAACAAGTGTAGGGGTCCCTCTTTTCCTCTACACCCCATGCACATTCCTACCTTGAAGATGCTGTATGTTACAACGTCCGATTTCCGAAACTTCATATACTAGGTAAGTAATAATAATATATAATTTTTCAAGAGTTTGGAACAAGTCTAAAAGATCAACTTACAAGTTATAGGCTAGAACCAAAATTTTTTGTTTTATCATTTATTACTTTTTAAAGGTCACAGTGCAATAAGCGCTATCTCAAATCTCCCTCCTTTAACGTTTTACCGTCATTTCTGAATTCTAGTATAAAGATTAACAAATACTTACGATATAATCTCTCGCTCGGCACATCACTTCACCAGGCACACCGTTGTGTTGACTGACCGAGTCCTTGCTGTATATTACATCTGATCTAACGACCCAGTTACCATGTACAAGAACCGCAGCTTGTTGAACACAACGTAACAGTTTAATAATGTCTCCGTGTCCAGTCAACAGACCACTAAGTTGTTGAAATGTCATCACTTTTACTGAAAAAATCAAATATAAAATTAGTAATTTACC
Organism: Aphrophora alni; assembly: GCA_963513935.1. Lineage (NCBI taxonomy): Eukaryota > Metazoa > Arthropoda > Insecta > Hemiptera > Aphrophoridae > Aphrophora > Aphrophora alni. The sequence continues at coordinate 42,468,113 of OY740779.1, forward strand.
AGGTTTTATTTCTTACTATTTTCATAAAAAAATTTTCATTTAATTTTCCCACTTATATGAGAACTGTTCTGAATATAAGTTCCATAGAGGAGTAGGGGATAGTGGTGTTATTTTTGCACAGCTGTGTAGCCTGGCTCACCACGTGTCAAACATTGCTAGTAGGAAGGTTGTTCAACCTGTTCTTGCGCCAATACTATTGTTCAAAATGTCCACTAGCATTGAAAAATCTCACAGAATGCGAAGTACATGCTGTTATTTGTTTTTTTTTTTTTTTTTTTTTTTTTTTTTTTTTTTTTTTTTTTTTTTTTTTTAGAGCAAAGAACTCTACGTAGTAGAGAAATTCATCACAAACTTTGTACAGTGTTTGAAAACAAACGATGAATGAAAATGCTGTTACAAAATGGTGGCGTTTGTTTCAGGATGGATAGACTATCGACCATGGCGAAGACAGGACAACCATTTGTTGTGATAGATGAACTTGTCGAAAAGGTGAATGACCAAATCAGCATTTCAAAATTACTGAATTATCGGAGATTTTTCCTGGGTATAATGAACAGTTTTGTACGAAATTGTAATTGTTAAACTAGGCTACCACAAGTTTTGTGCACACTGTGTGCCTAAATTTCGCACTGATGACAACAAAACCAAGAGGGTGGTTGCTGGGCTAATTTGATTTTTGTGCTATGATATAGAAGCTGATGATTTCCTCAAATATATTATAACAGGCAATAAAGAATTTGTGCCTGAATGTTATGTGTATACTTGTATTTTGTGTTGAATGTTTTTTAACTAAGTGTTATCACCCGACGATGGACGACAATGTCCGAAACACGTGTAGTGTAATGAAATATATGACAATATAAACTGAAAAAAAAAAGAACTAATCAAGGATTGCTGGCGGTAAGTCAAAGATAACAAATAATAATAAAGAATTTGTTTACAATTAAAAATTTCTCATTCTATTTGTGTCTATTTCTATAACATAATGGAACTTATTTTACGAACAGCACTCATACATAGTACAGAGAAACTTATGTGACACGTGTCTAAAAATTGATGTCAATTATATCAGTTTTGAGGAGTTCAGGTCTATAAAACGTGGTTTGTGAAAAAGTTTGGAGTTTGTCATATGTGACACGTGTTCTACAGCTCAATCTAATGGACCCATTTTAATCAAATTCAGAATGTAGGCATTATTTTTGGTCTGTAGGGCTCTGTACATATGATATATATTATAACAAACATGCACTCTAACTTTTTAAATACAAATGAATTTTATTGTTACAATAAATTTCTTTTTTATCATTATAATAATTTTTCACAATTAATTTTGATTTGCTAAGGATGCACTTATCCAAATACAGCAATAGTCCTGTTAATTCCTTAATCTAACAATTGAAATACCTACAATATTTCTTAACCTAAACAAATGAAAATACCTGAAATAAATCACAATAACAATTAATCACAATCTAATAAGATTATACAATACTTCCTCAACAATTAGAAAAGAAACAAAGAGTGTATCAAAATTGTTATTAGATTTATTTATAATAAATTTAATTCTTTAATTTAATTTATTTTAGTAATTATGTGCCCAATTTAATTAATTTACTGCCCTTGCTAGCTTATTTTATTTAAAGATGGATTTAAAATAAAATAAAATCTCTCTCTCGTTTGTGTGGTTCTTTGGTGACTATAATTTAAACTTTAGTTACTGAATTAAAATGTTGTTGGCGGTTAATTATTTATACAAATTTTCACAGTCTACTTATCGAATCTGAAGTCCTTTCACAATCCACAGCATGGTTGTTTTGGTGGTTGTTTCAGCGAATAAGCTCGATGTTGATTTGGTGTCCAATAATCTCCTTTATTCTCGCAAAGCAGTAATCTGATAAGGCAATCACTTGGCATAACTCACGCTGATTTCTCGCAGAATCCCTCTTCTTATTCTCGACGCTGTATTTCATCTATTAACTTTTCGCTGACTATATTCACTTTACAACATATTCTTTAACTTTAACTAATTCACTGTTCGACGTATTTCTTTCACTTTAACTAACTCACTTCTCAACGTAATTTCATTTAATTTACAGGCCGTGAGGCGAGTGATGAAACTGTCTTGGAGATGTGCAGTGGCAAAGAGAAAGTTTGCGCATGCGTGGCAACAACCCCCTCAGTTGGTTTATGTCTCCGTGCATGGTGTATGTGTTACGGTCTATCTGAAAACATTTCAGTGTTGTGTAGCTGTTGCCTTCAGGAATGTTTGGACCGCCATCGTCACATCACACAACATCGTGAGTAATTCTGTTGAGAGAAACATGATCCACAGCCAGAGCAAGAAGATTATTCATAGCTAAGGACTGATGTTCGGTGGGTGGCTAGTACATCAGTAGCCACCAACTCCGGGAGAGAGGAAACTTTCTCCCCAACCTATCACTTCCCCTTCTACGAACATCGAGTTTCATCACTCGCCTCACGGCTTGTAATATGCTTCGCGATTACATTCAAATGTTAATCAATTTCCCAGAAGATTTTACAATTTATTATAAAACTTTTAACAAAATTTTATGAAGAACATTTATGTAGTAGAACAACCTTGTACAAAATATCTCGAAGAACTCCCCTGTTTCCATCTCTCGAACCTATATTTATAATTTCCTCGTTTTCAACAGTCACACCACGCCTTTATTTTTCATTGGTGGGATTCAAAGTTTACTGGAATTTAGAAAGTGACACTTTCTTCTATTGGTTAAATTAAACTCTGTCTGTTGACCTCTCCTTACTCTAACATATCTCTAAATGAGTTCCTTGCCTTTAAACCTTTCAGTATTTTTTAAAGTATGGGCTTGTCCATGAGCTGTCAACTCTTTTATTTCTTGTCAAATTGATGGCTTGCCATTCACTGACCCTAGCCAGCACCGTTTCGTTACAATATATATATAACCGCTTATTTTGAACTCAGGGGACCTGAAAACGAACATATCCACAAATAACTTGACATAAATTTTGACCCATCAAATAACTTTCTGTAGACTACCTATATAGGTGAGGGGGGAAAAGGAGTTACATTTTCAGAATGAATTATCATCTCATTTTTAATTCTACCGTTTAAATATCAACTCTGTTACTTAAAATGTTACAAAGCACTGGACACAATCGCCCAACTTTCCGTTACCAATCAAATTCCCCAATTTTCTCTGACGTCAGTAAGCAAAACATACCTTCTTTAAGCACAGCTTGTACGATTTCAGTTAATGGCAAGTTACGCAGTGCAGTTAAAGAAGTAACATGTGAAGGCAGGTTAGGTGTCGTCCAGGTTAGATCGTGTTGTGCAGGTATCAAATTATCCATGTATTGCTGCGGAGTTAAACACATTAGACTAATCTTATCCTCAAGATCAACGGTGTTAAATCTGGATCTTTCTATCTGAAAAAAAAAAAAACAAACACAATATAACTGAAATAATGACTAAGTTAACTATTCAAATAAAAACAGAATTATTTTTCTCAATAAACATTCTTCCCTCGTGATGTAAAAGTTTAATTAAATTCCACTACTGACACTTACCTCGGCAACTCGTGTGGTCGACGTGTGATACTGTGTATAATACCATTTCTCTTCTGCACTTTTTTTGCTCAAATAATCGAAAGATCGCTCTCGTGCTCGTTTTAACCGTTCATTATCTTGTCGAGCAAACTTAACTGTCACTTGCTTCGAATCTTCTTCTTCTTCTCCCGCTGATACATCAGCTGAAATACGGAAAATCATGTGTTTAAAATTAAAAAACAAACCAATCTAATATCGTTTTAAAATTTCATGTTCAACATTTATAGTAATTGAATAAAGTTATTTATTTTGACTTAATTATAAATTCATTGTGCCAGCAAAAATATAAACACATTTTTGCAAAAATATCCATTTGAGAGGTCTAAACTTAAGAAAAATGGAGGGTACTACAGTGATGACTACTTTTTATCAGTGTTAGAGATCTAAAACACTAACAAATTTTGACACTTTTGGTATATGTGCTTATTTTGGTTTGTCCCAAAGTACGTGTACTGATGTGTTATTTAAATGTACATTAGGCTTACTTGAAATTACAAGTTATCTCCTTCAAAGTCGACCCTTGGGAAGTTCCACAGTGGATCATTCTTTCCATTGATCGTATCAGTATCGGAAGTAATTTTTCACGAGTATTGCTCGCTCATGAGTTATATTAATTTGAATGTTTTCCACAGTTCCAAAATAAGGATTCTTCAACTTGGAGAAGAGGTATAAATCACACAGAGCTAAATCGGAGGTGTAGGGAGGATGTGGAAGGATGGAGTAATATACCACCGTATTCTACACCAAGATGCTGATATCATTTACTGTGTATAGAAAAATCTGAGGCGGGCTACAGTAAAACTGCACTCACTCTTACACTAACAGCCAACCTGCTATTAAAGCACTTACAGGTTCTATTTGTAAATTTCAAAGTGATTTTGGAATCCCGTGAAAACCACAAAATGAACCGAGTAACCCTGCGTTGAGTTCCAGGAAACAAAGGTATTGAAGAGAACGAAGAAGCTCCACCTTCACGAAAGTGTGTTGGACCTAAACCGACATTAGGGATCTCGATCTGCCAAGTTAATGTGGTCATCAACAAATGGATTAACTCAAAACACCAGAAGAGATGAAAGAGTCTAGCAGGACACATTCGTAACAAAAACATTTTGAAGGTTCTCTCTACTGACTGAAGAAGTGAACAGTGTTTACAAAATATTTCAGAACTTTAGTGGTTTATTGTTTTTCTATTTGTGTACTATTAGTTAATTACCAAGAACCACTTTCCAAGGTAAGCCTGCGTCCCCTATCCATACAAAATCTAAACATAATAGCCTATGCGCGCTATTAAACTTTTACCTAAAACAAAAAACATAAATATTTATGAAGAAAGTCAAACACTTAAATATTAATAAACTATAACACTTAATATTTATTATTATCTGCCAAACACAGTGGAATCGCACTGGGTCTAAACAGAGAAGAGTTGAGAAATATTTACCTGTCTTTTAACAGGACACTGTGGATTTAGAATGTACTTTTATAAAGGACATGTGCAGAGACCTATGGTGAGGATCCTGTGTGTATTAGAGAATGAAAACGCTAGCCTTATAACCGACAATAGTGTGGCTCTAGCTAGGAGGTTAGAGTTGTTTGTAGACCAATCTCCTGCGTGAAGACCAGGTTAGTGGTCTACTAACCTAGGATATTTCAGGAGTTCAATTGCACAATAGCCTGTAAAATCAGAGGAACCAGGAACTAATCCCAAGCCCTCAACTCCATTTAACCCTCCAAGTGCTAAGAGTCGCAATCGCGATCTATTTTGCCGCCGCCACAGTGCTAAAGTCGCGATCGCGATCTAATTAAACAAGGTTTGCTAAAATCGATATACAAACGGTAACTTTTATCCAAACTACATGTATTTTATATAGTAACTCTGAGTAAAAGACGCTCTATTCATTTTGCACTGGGTAATTTTATCGATGGTTATAAGAAAAAATCAATGTTAGAAAGCCTGTAAAAGACAATTTGATGTTTACTGCTGCGTCCCGGCAGTGAATTGTTGTTTAGTGTTTTTGTCTATATTATTTTGGTAAATATAATTTATTTTATGATTATTTAGTGTATCAGTAGTGTTTTTAGTGTAGGTTTACACATAAAATAATGAGTTAACTTGGCAATTCAAGTGATATTCATAACTGTTTGTGTGAAAGTGATACCGCTAGTGATGAAATCTGTAACTCCGGTGTAGGAATCAATTTTTTTTTTTTTTTTTTTTTGTGTGTATTACATATTTATAATAACTAATTTTAGTAAATACATGATATTCAAAGGTTAAATGCCAATATTTTCTAAAGACACAGTAATAGAGCACACTAATTTGCAAAAGTCGGATGTAGGTGTCACACAGTGCGCGAAATTACTGAATTTGAAGTTTGTGTATGTATGAATGTTTACAACTATGTTGACATTATGAAGAAAAGAAAGTGGTACTTATGTTACATTTCTAGTTTTGTAACAAAATTTGCTAAATTTTGTATATATTAGAAATTGGATTATCATAATTTAGTTATTACCTATGTTGTCACTAAATGGACAAAAGAAATTTTTATTTTTTGCGGATATGAGTTGAAGCAGACAAAACTCAGTTTTAAAGTGGTAAGTTTAAATTTTATTTCATTTTGTTCTATGGGATTTCCTGAAAATATTGATGTATAATGTGTCATATTTCAGCCAATAAAAGTGTATTATTTCCTGTAATAATAAAAACCTTGCGCAGAGCGTTGAATTAGCTTAGCACTGAGGACTAATATAATCAGCACTTGGAGGGTTAAAAAAATCTTTAATCTAATTTAACCTCAATTGTTATTATTATATTTATCAGCCGAGACAGAATCAGTTATTTTACAGATGAGAAGAAAATCAAAACTACTCTTGTATTAAATACGTACCATCGCCCTGTTCCTTTGCTTCCTCCTTAGCTCGTTTGTCCGTAATGTCTAAATGAGGAAATCCTGGCTGCAAAGAGATTACTCCTTTGATTGGTGAGATAATAAACTTTTTATCTTGGACTGTACCTACAGCAATGCTGCCTGTATCTAATAATACACGTGACGAGACTAGAGACTTCTTATCCATTAATGTACTGTAACAGGTAGATAAAAACATTTTCAGTTATATTATTGTTATGGTTTCAATCGGATGTTTGACATTTATTTGTGTACACAGGATGTTGGAAAAGTATGGGAATGGCTTGAATTTCAAGAACTGTTTTAGATAGAAAGATGTTTGACCTTATGTACAGGGTGGTACAAAAAATCAGTAGGATATATATAGGGCGTTCCACAAATTATAACGTGATTTTTTTCAACTTTTTTTAATGTAATGCTATTATTATTTTTACATATTCGTACAGGTCAATTTAAGATATATAAAAAGGAATTTTTAATATATCATTAATAACAACGTTGACGTTTAAAAATTCACAATTTTGTACACACAATATTAAAAGTTCTTAGCAGGTCTGAGTGAATAATGATTTATTTGGTTATTGTGATGTAAAATAAGCCAAGATGTATTGAAAATTACATATAAACAGGGTGTTCTAAAAAATAAAAACGTATGCCTACATATTTTAAATTATATACTCAAATTATTTGAACTAAATGTAACTTTAGTTTACTTTTTATTATCCAATAATATGAGTTTTATTGGATTTCGGTAACCAAACTAACATATCAGTTGAAAGTCTAGGATATAAATTAATAAACATAGGGTGTAAAAATAATTTCCCATATACAAGGATGATCCAAAATCTCTCTGAAAAACCTTTCTGGGCATTGGGAGCAGCAATATATAATTTGAGAAGTGTGTAAACATTCGCACAAGAATACAAAGTACCATACAACCATATAAATTTGTACAAATGTTGAAGTAATGTACTGAACTAATTTTTAATTTTACGTTCTTTGGTATATCCAATCCCTTATTGATGCTCCATCTAATTAAATAATTTTAATAAATGAAGATAACATTATGTAGGCTTACCTTTGAAAAAAGCGATCCTGGCGAGGTTTGTCCTTGCTGCCATCCACGTTAAGCGCTATCTGTTCACCATGACTGACATCGTAGTTGGAACTATGTGTATCAATCGCCATCTCCATGTGTACTTCCTGGTGTTCGGGTTTGATGGAACACTGTACAGAAGAAAGTTTATAATGTTTAACAAAAGTTTATATTACAATTATGTGAGCTTTCTTCCGTTCTCTGTTGAGTAACTTATCTTACCTTTGTAATAATATCCTTATCATAATTAACAGCTGCTGGGCGAGTAGGATACTGATAAACAAATAGCTGATTAGCCAAACTGTGTGATAAATAGACGGGGAACTGAAACAAATATAAATGTTAATAGTTCAACCACAGCTAGTGAAGACAATATAAACCTGAAAATTGTGTAGTACAGAAATTTTAATCTCGTTTGCCTACTAAAAGTCAACAAGTTTCTAACAAAAACAGTTAACTTAATATCTTTAAAGAAATTGTCACGTGAATTCAATATATTTACAACCATATCTATAATTGTTTCCTTTCCAAACATCACTGCAGCAACATTCCTTAAAGATTGATGACAATTATGTTTGATTGGTGGATAGATCTAATAAATGTAGAACTTTACAAAGGAATTTGTGTGTGTTTAATTAAACAGATGATGATATATTGCAATATTTTCCACTCTGTGATTTAAAAATTCTACACTGTCGAAAATGTCATTTGTTACAGTTTCATAAAGGTATGATTTTAAATTATCTATTTAACAGTATTGAAATCTAAATAAAATAAGACTTGATTCTTCTCAAACAGTCAATAAACTCAAGTCCATAAATATAAATTCTGCTACAAGTAAAAGTTACGTCAGGAGATAGCTAACTTGTCCACAGTAAAAGTAAAACAAATGCTGGTTCTTCCTGTTTACTTTTGTATATTTCAAAAGTGTTTATTGTTTTTGAATTTTTAAAACAAATCCCTACACTGAAATGCAAATACATCCACAACCAATAAATTTTATAATATAATATTAAGACATAATGAAATAAAGACTAAGGTCTAAATGTTTTGCTGGATAACATACCAAACAATCAACAGTCATGAGATAGGTCTAATGAACTCAAGTTCAATCACTTCACTAAAAAAATTGACTGTTTTTAAAACTTGGCAGACAAAGGAATGAGAGCAAGCGACGGCACAGCAAGGAAAGAGTGGTTAGTTGGCCTGCTTCGCAGAAATACATTACACCATAACTATTTTACAATGAAATAGAGTTAGGCTAACAGTTAATTTTGATATTTCCATTTACTATATTATAAACCACTACAGCACTTTAGACTGCATGCAGATTTGTACATTATTTTTTATCAGAAACATTTGTTTCAAACGATTTGAAAATCGTTATTTATTATTGTACTATACTTATAGATACTTATAAAACAAAGAAATACATTTGAAATTAACTTGTTGAACTAATTTTGAAATTTTCCACATTCTAAAATTACTGTTCCTTTTTCACTTTTTGATAATTACGAGCTAGTTACTGTTTTAATTTGTTTTGTCAACCATTTTGTTTGGATCATTACACAATACATTTAAGAAAAAGACAGAAATTGTTATACCAGAATTTCTCTTCTTTTTTGTTATACCAATTAACCGTTAATCTAAAAAATAGACTCCAATTGGTAATTTTGTATTGTACCAAAATGTGATTTAGTTAAGAAATATCTATAAATAGTTATACCTTATTTTGAAACATGACATCATATTTGATCAACACTTAATTAAGTTCTACAGGTTGATATTACTACACTTCTATGATTTAAGATTCATCATGACTATGTCTCTGAAACCCAAACCTAGTAAAAGAACTATAGATCAAGTAATGTAAATATATTTGACTTGCAGTTCTTTAATTAGGTCTGGTTAGATAACCATAATATAGGCTACCGTATATATAGCTACCTTCCCAAACCTAGTTTTACTGAAGTATGGTGTAATTGAAAGTGTTATGTAGTTCTTAATAGTCTGACAGTTCTTAAAACTATATTCGTGGATGAGCAAAAACATAGATAGATTTGACTTAAAATTGATGAAATAACTTCAAAATCCTATAAAATAGTCATTTTAAATCACTGTTTTCTGACAGAAATATGAATTATGAAAGATGAAAAGTGAAATGTGTTGGAAAGAAGTCTTGAAATGATGGGAAAACTATTTGGTAGACGAATTGCCGAGATTTCACACTAAAATCGCATGGACAACATCAATACATATTTACCCTTGGGTGTATTTCTAAAGAAAGGTTCTTTCACAAGGTGGCTGATATTAGCAACTTAATTTCAAATAAGTCTAGCCCTATTAAAGACTTCAAATTGTAGAAATATGGTTTTTCAATGTGTGTGTGAATGTAGGTTATTTGATAAAATATAAGCACTATTTACAAACAAATTTCAGAAAAGAGGAAAAAACAGGCCTATTTGTATTTAGTTTATAGCCGAGGTTATAAATAAAAATAAATGTATTTGTTTATTTGACCCTACAATTTAAAAATATTTCACCACATGGCCTATTCTTACATTAGAAATAAAAGACAAATTTGAAAAATATTACCTCTTCAACAACTGGATCATCCTCATCTTCATTCATGATATATATAACTCGGTTTAATATGTACGTTTATAGCATTATAAACATAATTACTTCTTCATTAAAACTTAGTTTTTAGGTTACTTATATAAGATTACAGACATAATACATTTAACTTCATTCCTAGATCTCACTATTCTCACTCATCTTATTTTGATGCCAATTAGATTTGGACTTCGACTAGTTGTTCCTCGGTATTCCAATTCCATGTGTTACTGACATTGGACTTTAAAGATGAATTCTGTACACACAGATTACATAAAATAGTTTCATAGGACTTGTACATCATCCAATTAAAAGAGAATAACTAAATCATTGAATACTTCACGGTATTGATTTTATGTAATAATGGACCTTGATCAGGATATAAAGGTGGGAAAATATCCCTAATAACATTAAAAATGTGAACTCAAGATGAAAACTTAGAAGTACCAACATATATTATGACATAAATATACTATAACTACATTACATAATTATTAAATATATATTTTTATATTAATAAATGTTTAATAACTCTGTATGTGTATATTATACAATAAGATCAAGTATATGTTGGATATAAACAGCTTGAATTGTAATCCTGGTCATAGAGAAAAATGAGTTGTAACGTACAATTGTGCCTTTGAAAATCATACAGTGTACGTCTGTGGTCTATTGTTATTACTATGTCTTGTCAACGCGCGTTCATTTGAGTCCTATATTTCTTTCGACATGAAAGTTTTAAAATTTGTAATTTTCTTTCGATAACAAATAGTTTGTTTGTAGTCAGCTTCTTTTGAGTGGTATGATCTTTTATTTTTGGTTCCATAGTATTCAAATTGTTTTGGTATTTATGAAATTTTGTTGTGTAAAACATAACCTTAACTTTAATTTTTATAGTCCTAACTACATTTTGTTTATTACTGCCTACTAATAATTCAGTAAGAACATGAATATAGATAATTTTGCTGTTCTCTAGGCAGTTTTAATCAAATGTATAGTATGTATTAAACAATTTTTGTTTTTATAAATGCCAAAGTAATAGGTTATAATATTTGGTAAATATGAAGACAAGTTGTCCAATCGATTTAAATGTCAAATCTCGGCAATTCCTGTTTAAAATAGCGTTATTTCAATATTTATTAAATACGATTACCACTTTTTATCTTTCAAAATTCATTATTTCTATCTTAAATCAGTGATTTAAAATGACTGATTTATGGCATTTAGAGGTTATTTCGACACATATTTCATCATTTTAAGTAAAATTTATTGATGTTTTTTATTCCACATGGAAAATAGTTCTGAAGAACTGTCAAACTACGTATCACATATCATTTAGTATCAATCATGTCGTGTAACAAGGTCAGGGAAGGTAGTTACATATAGTTATATATGGTTACCTAACCAGACCTTGTTAAAGAACTACAGGTCAAGGAAGGTCATCATATATATTTACCTTACTTGACCTATAGTTCTTTTACTGTTTCTGGGTTTTAGAGACCTAGTCATCCAGAATCTTATATCATAGAAGCAGAGTAAAATCAACGTGTAAAAGTGAATGAAGTGTGCATGCGCCCCACAATTCACAATATGGCTACCCCATTGAATATGTTAAAATTTGTCAATTTCATAGATTGTTTAGTAAATAATTAATTGTATGAGATAAAAAACCATTAGCTTTGTTCATTAAATTCTATTTGATTAAAAAACTGATATTTTGAAGCAGAATTACCGAGATTTCGCATTTCAATCGATCTTACAACTTCTCTCCATATTTACCTAATATTTAAATATTGTGCTTGTGAGATGGTATACTTGATAGAATAAAACTTGAACACAAATAGTACTTTTATTTATTCAGACACGTTTCAAAGACAATCTCACCACCTTCAGGGCTGAAAAACTACAATAATAAAACTATAACTAACCAAGTACTGTGCCAAACACCATTGTATTTATATACAAAACTAACGGGGGGAGGGCCTAAACCCACTTTACAGCAGTAAGGCATTAACAAGTGCCTTGTGTTTTAGATAAACAACATAAGGGTATTTAGAATAAACAAGACACTTGTACTGTCTTACTGTGTTAAAGTAGGTTTAGACCATGACCCTTTATTTCTGTATAAATACAGGGTTGGCACAGGTCTAGGTTAGTTATTGTAGCACATGCATCATCGAAGATGGCAACTTTGTTGTTGAAATATGTTTGAATAAATGAACATACTATTTATGATAATTTGTATTAAGTTTTATTCTAATATGTTATAGGGGTAATTGTTTACTATAGGCCCTAACTGCAACCGGTCTTTTTGGCGATGTTTTAAAATCATGTTCCACATACCTAATTTATTAATAATAAAATATGTTTTCACAGCGGAGCTAACTTTATCACTGAAAAATCATGATTTCAAAGCAGAAATCAATGCATTTATAGATCACCGAAGTCAAGCAACATTGAGCTCAATTAGTACTTCACTTGACCGCTATGAGTCAACTCACGCTTGGGTGATCGCTTGGGAACGCACAATGGCCGAAAAATTGATTTTTTACATCCTGTCCATCAGTCATCATTGTTGTTGTCCTTTGTATGTAAGCACAATATAAGCCACAAATATTAAAATAGGAACATGAAATTCAGTATATTTGATAATACTCTGCTCATATAAAAACCTATTTTAAATTTAGAAAAATCTAAAAAAAATCTTAATATGGTGGCCATTTTAAATAGTTTTATGTTCATATCTCATGTGTTTTCAATTTATAACAAATGAAGTTAGTTACAAGTTGACAGATTTCTGCATGTAATGGTACCAAAACCATCTCTCTGCGATGACAAATAATGAAATTTGTCAAAAATGTAATTTCGAACCCTGATCTTCCAAGAAAATGTGATTTCGTCTAGTTACAAGTTCACTGACACATATGTAGCAAGTGGAAGCTCTTTCACATATGTAAAGCTTCAAAGCCTACAATGGCCAAAACACTGACACAAGCATAGCAAGTCGCACATCTGCAAAGTCTGTTAGAGTCTAGCTAACATAAAAAAGTATTGATATATAGAATTACAGGGTTCAGAAAAGACATCTTGATCTAAAAATACAATTTAACATTTCCTACAAGGCCCAAGAGAACAACTTTTGAGCGTTACATTTATAGGATCTGCTTGTATTACATTGTATGATAGGGCTGGGTAAGTACCTGGATGGCTACACGAACTTGTTTATATAGATCGTTCATGAACTTGGATCAGATCCCTCTTTTTTCATGTTTCCTGTCGGTTCTTTCTTAACCACTTCTTGTTCTCTTCCGATACTGGCGCTGGTAGGGTATTTGAGGGCTAGGTGTGTTTATTTTAAGTTCTTTTTTTTTTTATGATTTAAACAAAAACATTCCACTAATACATATGTTTAAGCCACATCTGATGATAGTATTGATCTCATTTATTTATTTTCAGATTGTAAAATAAAGTACTCTTACAAATAAAACATGTCTGTCACGAGGGTACCTCTCGCACAATTGGTTGATTTAGCACTCGGCACTCCAGAGGTAAGACGCACATGAATTTAATTTAAAATAATAAACTGTAGTGAAAATTTGATGTCTTATTAATCAAAATGTTCAAAAAAGTAAGACATCTATATTTTTAATACACAATAACGTAACCTTAAAAAAGTAAGAAGGAAAACTAATTTTATTTTTGAAGGAACAGTTGTTTCTTTAAAATGACATACCAAACGTTGAAATGTCACCTAGTTATAAATAAATAAATGTAAATTATCATCTCAAGAATCGCTGAACAGATTTTCAATTGGTTTTCTTTAAAATGTAGTTGTATTATCTGTGCAAGTTTTACTCCATACCTTACCATCCAGCACTACAGCTCATTATGTACCTTGCCCTCCAATACAGCCTGTATCCAACTCCTGGTCCTCAGCCGTCATCGATCTCAAGTCTCTCGCAACATACTGTAACCATCTCCTTCTCATATTACTCATTCTTCGTTTTATCTGTTTCAACCGTCCCATAGCGAATGGAGGACTGTTTTAACTCCATACATAATTTGAGCACATAATTTAGACTTTCCTCAAAAACTTACAAAAATATGGTTACTTAATGTTGTGAATATTTTACAACCAAATGTCAATGTGGAGGACCAGGGTAACTTATTTCAGGGGTATTTTACTCTAGCCAAGTTGATATTGATTAGGCACTGGATCCATCTCTGCGGGATTTGCTGGTTCTGAATGCAGATAAATCTACCTACTAGAGAATTTCTTGGTATTTGATTGCTGCACCTACTCGACATCAGTGCAACTACCAACACTCAAAACCAGCCATTCACGGGGTTTGGGACTGGCTATGGCGGAGTATAGTTTATATTCAATTAAAATATTTTCAGTATTTCCCAAGTTATAACAATATTGGTTTGCAAGTTTAATAGAAAAATCAGAATTTTTGACATTTTATTAACATTTCCAAAAAAAAAAAACATGTTTTCAGTTACAAATATGGTAATTTGAAAGCTAATTGCAATTGAAAATATTTTTCAAATCGGTGGAGTAGTTCCCGAGTTATAACCGTTGTTTGCTGCTGTAGTAGGAAATTCAGATTTTATACATTTTCAGTGACAAATTTGTATATTTTTTTAATGTTAATTCTAAAAATCATTTGTGTTTTCAAAGTTATAGATGGTTTTAGTGTGAAAGCCATTTATTATTTTTTAAATTTGAGTGATGCGACTCAAGTCAAACAAATGTAGGCGTTGATCTGCTTTTCACATGACTCTTGCTGTGTTCGCATGTAAGTTCTACCAGCAACATCCATCTGCTGGCACCTAATGGTAAAACTAAAGATATCGTTTACAATGAAGCACTCGAATAAGAAGACTTGCTATTAAATCTTTTCATTTCCTCATACTTATTCTACCTATTGTATTTTGTAAAGGATATACAAAAAATTTTTAATAGAAATTTTAAAAGGTGTAGGTAAATTTAATTCACTAAAATGTCCCTTACTTGGGACTGGTGCAAGGTTACATTTTTATGTGTTATGTTTACTCTATTTTTACAAATTTGAAATGTAAAATATCCTGTTTTGTAATGAATCCTCCAGATTGTAATGAACAATTAAAAAATTCAAAGTATAACAACTTATTTTCAGTCTAAAACAGTCCTTGTTTCCTTTGGATGTTTGCTAAGGCTGTTTCGTCTTCATAGAGACACTGTCGGACGTGCAAATGTGAACACAATAAAATAAACATGAACACAACACTTGAACAGTTGAGTGCCAGACAGAAGCAGGATGTTCAGATTCCTCAATCACTGACATACAAATTTTGCTGACAGTGGTTAACCCACGTATTATTTTAATTGTATGTGTTCATGTTAAAGTATTGTGTTATTTTATTATGTTAACATTTGCAAACATGATGATGTTTCTGTGAAGGTGAAACGGCCGTAGCAAACACGCAAAGAAAACAAGGATTGTTTTGTACTGAAAATAAGGTATTTAATATTTATAAATCATAAATTTTGATTTTTGAATTACTCATATAGACAAAAATTGTTTTATTTTGGGAATTTCTGAACCAATTTTAATCAAACATGTACTAAAACCTTACCAGATAATGTAATTACTTATGACAGAAAACTTCATGAAAATTGTATTAGCGTTATAAACTGACAGACAGACTGAGGGGACGTTCAAGAAGAGGACTGCCACTCAAACAGTGGCACCCAGAAGGTTTTCTAGTTTAACTAACTTTATACTTAATATATACACTTTATTGTTCTGGAGACTATATAAAAATTGATGTCCTTCCAGATGGTGTCAAACAGTTCTTCATCCTTGTTCCTACGGCGCCACATGAATTCACACAAGTAGGAATATAACAAATTTCTACTGGTTCCACATTCTTTCTTTTCCTCGTAAAATACTGTCCTCAATATTATGCCGACAAAGTTTCGGCTATTCTGTCTGTTCTAATTTTATCAATAGAAAATTGTTTAAGAGTGGCAGTCCTCTTTTTGAACATACCTCAGGGGGCACACAACAAAAACACAACTGCTCTAAACAATAACCAGCAATCAAACGAATGGTAGAAGTTGTTTGTTAAGCAGGTTCAGACATGTCCAAAGTTTCTGCCAAAGAGCTCTTAATCAGTTCTCACACCTTTTCTCTAAGAAGTAAAATACAGTCTTTGTTATTTAATAAATAAACCTCATATGTGAAGCAAGTATTTGGTTTAGAACAAATAATTTGTTTCTAAATGAAAATAAAACCCAGATTGTTTCCTTTTCAACCAATTTATAGAACCAAACTCTTAGGTTTTTATTAATATTGATTCCAGTTTTAGGTGAAACTATAATGTTGAAGGAATAAGTATGAAACTTGCCAAAATTGTGTTCCTAATTATTAGAAACATAGTACCTAAACTGGCATATATTTTGCATTCTTTCAGAGCCTTTATCTTTGGGGGAACAATAACAGAATTGGTAAGATGCAACGGTTGTTAGATTGCTAGATAATGCTAGCTACAGGGAAAGTTGTCGCTCATTAAATTTAAAGTTTAAATTTATATGTAGTATATATATATTTGATTGGATAATTGTTATCAAGATGAATTTAACAAACATAACTTATAAATCTCAGCAATATATTTATAAAACTAAAACAATGAAATTATCAATGTTCCCTATTGTAGATTAAGCAAATCACTGAAGCATCACAGCTTTTTAACAACTTGCTATTAAAATTGAAAGAAATGCCTCTTAATACTTTTAGGATTAAGGCAGAGTGGATGGTGGCAGTGCAGGTCACTAGGTAGTTGGAGTTCTGGCTTCCACTTCCGTAAATGGACGTCTGATTCTGCGATGCTGACTCTGTGGAGATGGGTCTGCAAATAGTCGTGGGTAGTTAAAAGTTTGAACTCTGTCCTTGGGAAGGGATCATTCAATATTAATGGTTCCCATTTTCCCCCGAATTTCCGCTGCTGATGGTCGTGTTCCTTTATATAATGCTGTTCTGTCATGTTTATTGTTGTTGACTTTGCAGATTTTAGAGAGACTGCAGTTGTAGGTTAGGGAAGAGCTGGTCCTTTTTTTTACTGGGACGTTAGTGCATTCGTTACCACTAATATCGACATGGCTAGGTATGGCTAGGTACTGTGGTGCATCCAGCCATGTCAAGTCGTGGCAGTCATTTCCGGCATATATGAGGTTCATTCTGTTTGTCTATTGCTACAGATTAAAAAATGCAACTTTGTTAGTACCGTTGCCACTTCTCCATCAAAGTCGCTTTTGTGGCTCCCTCGACTATGACATCTTCAAAGTTTTTTCTGTAGAAACTATTTTTGGTATATCCTGTTTCTGTGTTCGAAAATATGTGGAACCAATTATCTTCTGGGTATAACATTCAGATGGTATGTAAGGCCACATCGTGAAGCTCTCTTTGCACACAACCTTCTTTCCTTCTTGAATGGTCGAGGAAGGTAAGATACAATTCAGATAGGTTTCGATAAATGATACAAAAGGTAGCAAGTCTTGGTGGCAAGTTATACTTTACCATGAGTTCTTCAGATTTCACCGTGGGGCGACATAAATCTTGAGTTTTCCCGTTGCAGTTCGCTATGTCCGTCAGTAGCACCCGTGTATCCTGCTGTTTTGTTCCCCAAGAATTTAAGAAGATATTTTTCTCTCCGAAAATTGAATGTTTCAACACTTGCCTGGAATTCTATGGCTGCACTGGGGATGGAGTTTTGTAGCTCCTGAACGATACAAACATCTGCATTCTGAACTTTACAGTCGTCCCAGATTGGGTTTGCTCGTTAGAGATTGTAATTTTGCTGCCATACTTCATTGGTGGACGGACATACGTTTTATATTTCGTAGTTGTTACGGTTTGATATATTTTACAGTTAAATTGTTATGTATTGTATTATTTACTTGGACTTCCCATATATATTTAAATTGTTCTTTTTAGAATATAGTTTGTAACAAAATGTTTTTGACATTTCTAAGGCTTATTATTATTATTATTTCTTTGCCTAAGGCTTAAGAACAAAACAGATATTTGTTTGATTGATTTGTTGACATGTTTAGTACGGTTTTCTATGACAGGATTGGGTAAGTATTTTGATAATATCAATTAATTTAACTATGTTTTGTGTGATGTAGTAGTAGATGAGGTTTAATAATAACTATCATGACTGTTGCAGGTGGGAGCAGTAAATTTCAATGTTATTCATACAATCTTGCAGACTGTTGTTTCTAAAACAGGTTTGGCTAACATGGTAGTGGAGCATAAGGGCGATATTCCTAGTTTTGGGGTTAGTAAATATATCAAGTAATTGTAGTTTTAAAATTATTTGATAATGAATTGTTTAATTATTAATATGGTTTAATCCATCATTTGTGTATAAAAAATTAATACACGACGATCGAGACTATAAATCAACTCCCATTAGCAAGTGATAAACATAGAACATAAAACTGAAAAACACCAATATAGTCTAGTAGTCTGTTTCATGTTGAAAACTTATGAATCAACATTTTTGAGCAAATAACAAGTGATACGTTTCTTTGGTTCTTTAGAGGCTACACTTGAGCAAAATTTTACCAAAATTGTAATTTTATGTTTTTTTTCCGATACGGTTCATATCCAGATTTTTAAGTTATTGTAAGAATGTACAAATTTTTCTGAGATATGACCACAATATACCCATATACAAATTTTTATTAAAATCTTTAATAAACACAAGATGAACAGACAAGCATCATTCCTAATTATTTTTTTTTGTACTCATGAAATTCTTAAAACAGATATATCTGCAAAAAAATCTATGACCATTTTTGGACCTGTAACTTTAATAACATATGTGATAGAGTTCAATACATACATTGAAATTTGACTTTACTCAAAATAGATATCTTTCCAACATTGTTCTTTGTAATAAAAATCTGTACTTCGACAAATATATATGTCTGTTCATTTTATGTCTGTTTTATCTAGGGGACATCTGAGCCTGTTGCGCCTGTAGCACCTGTTGAGGCCGCTTCACCTACGTAAGTTTTGGAATTTGTTCTATAACTCTATTTTTTTTAGATTGATACATAGTTATTATCCATAACATTGCCAGCGTTTAATTAAGAACATTTCACTTGTTATGTTTTATTTCATATTGAGACGAAGAGCTGTTGATTGTGATTTCATTCCAAATTGCAGGCAGACTTGAGTTTCACTAGAGTTATTATTTTCACAACTAGCCCTGGACTTGCGACAGGCTAGTAGAGGGTTAAAGATAAACCGACATACAAATATCTATACATTCATACGCATATTAATATTTACATATAAATTATCATAGGTGCAATATCCTTGGACGTAATTACTAAAACATCACAATTTGAGACTTAGGTACGAAGACCATCTTACACTTAGGAGAATCTCTGTTATGTAATTTAATTTACTTTGATTTTTAACGGGAGGTTCCACCAGATTCGATTCCTCGAATCGATATCGCTTTTGCATGGTGGTGTTTTACACTTATAGGTTAAAATAAGTACAGAGACGAGATTGAATCGTCTAAAGCTTTAATGGCTAAAACAGATTTAAAAGATTTAAAAAATATTATTTCTAGAGACAACTGTGCATTATTTTGTATACAGCTATGTTAACATTTCATTATATAAAATTTCCTCTTTGAATGAACTACTGAACTGTTTAATGTTATGAATACTAGGTTTTCTGTTATATTCATATTCTACAGGTTCAAATAAAATAACATATTTGGTGGCTCAGATTGTTAATATTAATTTATTCCTTGTTCCTTTATAGTTGATACAATATATCAGAAATGTTCTTATTCCTATCTGATATTTAATCCTATAAAACATAATCTGTCCTAATCAGACTTTTAAACCTTCAATCCAGAGCAATAGCAAATTATTGAATTTAACAACTCTTGTTTTCTAAACACATGAATCTGCTCACCTTTTCAACATAGGCCATGAATCTCTATAAACTGCCAGTGAGCTCCTTTTGTAAGTATGTTCCTGGGCCACGTCTCTCTGGTGACCAGCAGCATCTCCCCGTCCCCGCCGATGTCTTGGATGCCACTCCTCCTCCTTCTAGATCACTAGCAGTTTGTATAGAGCTTCGCTATCCATGTCATGCTAATGACCTGCAAGCTAAGGAGTTGCGACACTTTTTCTATTATTTCCCAATAACTACCACACGTCTGATATTGAAGATTTTAACTGGTGCTAACATTTGACTATTAATTGTTAATAAAATATTTTCTAAACTTACAATAAATATGTTGTCATCCTAAATCCTGACACTAAACACAATTGCTTACTTGGTATACACAATGAAAATATTCTCATAATATTCATAATTATAATATTTTAAATTATATTATATTTTTTTATTTAATTACAGATTTTCCTAGCTTATTTAAAATCGCTTAACACGTACAGTCTCTAAGGTGTAACCTAGACTTTCATAATGTGCATTAGGAGAAATTGCAGGTGTGCGGAGAAGTGTTATAACTACTAGTACTGATGAAGACATTGAGTCAGCTCCATTGCTTAAAACGTTTGTCGTGTTGTCTCACCTTATCGTCAGTTTGTCGTTTACGAACAATCTGACAAACTTTCTAACCAGAAAAATGGTTACATAAACTTCAAAATTTTTTGCCTATTTTCAAAAAATGAATAGTTTTTTTTTTTTTCAATTTTGTTTAAATTTGGTATTTAGGCTTAGATTTACAAACTTGTTAACCAGAAAAATCATTATATAAATTTCAAAAAAAAAGTTTAGTTTTTTAAGTCTTTAGTACAGTACAACCAACACACAGAACACAATTCTCACAAAAAATACGCCTAAATATCAGACGCGTTTCAACGACAAGGTTGTCCTCTTCGGTGATACACTATAGTTATAGTTTGATTGGTGTAGCTCGTGTATCACTGAAGAGGACGACCTTGTCGTTGAAACACGTCTGATACTTAGGCATATTTTTTATGAGAATTGTGTTCTGTGTGTTGGTTATACTGTATAATTTTTCTCATAAGTCTAGCTCAACATTTAATATAAGTCTTTAGTAGTTTGATTTTTATTAAATTTGGTGTTTGAGCTCATGTTTTCAAACAATTAGACAAAGTTTCTACCAGTAGCGGCCGATGGTTAAGGGCAATGGGAGGGCTCTGTTTTATTTTATTCACGTAAGGGAAGGCATGTTATCATTCACTTAACATTCACAATCACAAAGGGTTAAACTTAAAAACATAAACAAACAACTCGTATGAGTGGCGAGACACTATTTAGAACAGTTGCGCCAACTTATTTTGCCCATCGAAAACAAGGTTTTTAGTAATGCGGAACATCTAATTTATGGTAGTTTCACTGACTGATGTCTGCGCGCGCAGCTTCGGACTCTGCCCTAGAAGCCTATTACACGCTGTGTAAATGACGTCACGGCACCCTCAGCTCTGTCTGCTGCTTGCCCCATATGACTAAATGCAATGAAACTGGGACGCTCTGGCCACCGTCCGAACTCCAGAATACATTCGTCAAATATTTTATATTGTAAAACTTCCGCTATAAATGATGGTGAAATCCATAGCGGCAATTCATAATTCATTTATCTCCACAGAATTAAATACATATAGGTATTTACATTATTAAAATAATATTATCAATGGGGGGGGGCGGCGTCCGAGAGTCCTTATGAGTAAGCCGCCACTGGTTTCTACCCAGAAAATTTGTTATATACATTTCAAATTATTGATTAAAATTTATTACCTTTTCTGTTGATGTAGCAGTCATTGTTTTGCTTACCACAGTTTCAACCTCACAGGATCATTGTCAAACCGTTATTTAAATACGTAAAAAACCACAAACACTAATACTATACAACATTAATGTTGCCACATTTTATGGATTGTTTTCAAGTTTAAAACACTGTACATTATTTGGAAGAACTAACTGCAAACGGGAGCTAAGTTTTAAATTATTAATTCGATACATTAATGCCAAATTTCTACCTGACTTTTTCACCTTCCGTCGCAACACAACAAACCAATGTTTTTGAAATGCATGTATAACTGACTACAAAATGTACAGTACAAAACTCACTGCAAGACTGAGCTTAGTGTTCCCCCCCCCCCCCCCACTACACCAACTGCCCGAGAGACAACTGAACATCTTTTATCAGATGATTGTATCAAAAGAGTTTCTAATCTTTTAATCCATACTTTATATTACAAATACTCGATTTTAAGTTTATTTTAGCTTTTCTGGTTATGATTTGTTTTTATTGAGAGTGATTTGATTTCATGTTCATTATAGTTTTAGTAATTATTAATTGATTTTGAGATTACAAACTACTTAATAATTCTCTGAGTTTCTATTTGTAACACTTTGAGTTTAACAATCTCTCTATTAATAATAACTTTGTTTATTTATTAAGTATTTGAATTTCTCACTTAACACTTGCTTTTGAAACACACTAATTACGCTTATTTATGAATTTGTTTGAATCTTAATACATCTGATTTTTGGATTAGTCCTGTTACTATGTCAGGTTCGTTTTGATGATTGTAAATTGACTGAGAGCGAGTTTTCAAGCGTCACCCACATCTGTTTATTAACACGGTTAAAAATTTCAAATTGAACTTCATTTTTTAACATATCACAGGCTTACTTCCGAGCTTCTGATTGTATTTTCTCCCTTATAAAAAATTTGCAGTTCTATACTAGAGTTCTTGGTGTGAATTCTCAGAGTTTTATGTCTAGCTTGTTTATTTCCCTGGGAACTTGCAGTTCAATAAACCGTAGACTTTATTTAAACCAGAACTTGTCTTGCACTCTTATACGTCTTAACTGAGTTTTATTTTACGGTTATTTTTTTAGAGTTTCAGTAGATATTTGTTGAATATATCTCTCACGAGATTTAAAAATAATCTCCTATATTGCAACTTTATAACACCTTGTCCAAGAAACTATCAATGCTCAAAAAAGTCAGTTTTTTTTAACAATTTTTAAATATTTGTTTATTTTTATAAAGTATAAAAAGTATTATAAAAAATATAATTTGAACCCTGATATACCCAAGAAAATGTGATATTGTCTAATTTTACGAAATCCAGCAGGACTGAGTCATTGACACTATGTAGCAAGTAGAGGCTCTTGTAGATGTGTATAGCCCATCAGGTAAAGCGAGGCTCATCGTAGATACACATCTACAAGGCTCGCTGATGTCAAGAAAGTAATGATATACACAATTACAAAGTTTAGAAACTTGATCTACAATTTAAGATTTCCTACAAGGCCCAAGAAACAAACTTGTGGCCATTAAAATGATCTGTTTGTATTACATTGTTTTATGAGGCTGGGTAAGTACCATGATGGCCCCATTAAATTGTTTTGTTTTTACCTATGCAGGAAGGAAAAATTTTGTGCTGTATTAATTTTTTTTATAATTCATGTTTACAGATTAGATAGTTCTGTTATCACTAAAATAAATGAAGTTTTACAAGCTCAGGCAGACTTAAAATCGGAAGTGGACGAATTATCAGCACATGTCAATAGGTTAGAAGGAGGTAAATATCTTATGTGATGTGTCTTTTTTCTGAAATATGTTCTTAATTTTTTCCCAAAAAGTAGTTTTTTGGAATAATGTTTGTTTTACTTACCCAGCATACCCAATTTTTGGTAATCTCAAAACGTTTAACCTCCATTTTTCAACGATCTATTCAAGGGTATTACAAAAACAATTCTCAAGGTTTTGAGAAAAAAAATGGCTCTGTTTTACAGGCTATAAACTTCAATAAAGCCATGATTTGTGGTCAGGAGATGGGTGATGGAGATTTATTAAAAGGTATGGCTTCGCTTGGTGAAATTGAAACTGAATTTTCAGACCCGAGTTATGTTTAATGACAAGAGCATTTTTCCTACTTCAAGACATGTACATTGCCATAATGTTTGAATAAAATCTCACACTTTCGTTTTAAACACGAACATGACATCCCAAAACTTAATGTTTGTACTTACGATCGTATTATTGACATATTTTTATCTGCTGAAAGTATTAAAGCCGAATTGTCTAACTTGATTTGTTGGAGTTGTATATTTTCCCTCAAATCGAGGATAAATATTTGATTTTTTTAGCAAAATGGTGTTACCGTCTCACTGTGCCAATGTTGTTCATAATTTCTTTGATGAAAAATTTCCTTAATATTGGATTGGAAGAGGTGTATGGAAGGCTTGCTAACACACTCCCCTGACCTTATACTCAATCCTAGATTATTAATCGCCTCTACCCGGGTAGAATTATTGTCCCTCAAAGGTACATGCATCCAGAAAGATAAGCCTTCAACTTCTTTCCAACACTCTCTTCTGACATGCTACATAATAACCTGTATATGGAATCTTCATTGAAAAGCACGATCATATGTGAGTGTTTTTAAACGATCCATGTCCAGTGATGAATTATACCATCCTCCTAATCTTTTTGCATCAAGCAGGAATATACGCTTAGTGATATCTGTGTTTGGAAATTTGAGGAGCTATCTTACCACAACCCTTGGCAAAGTTCTGCCAGCTCCTGGTTTGATGCTCTTTGGATTGAAAAACTATCGTCTTATCTACTCTAGGGCTGATCCCACATACAGGTTCCGGTCTTCAGAAAGTATATGCTCCCTTTCTTGACCAGGGTGTCCGCTCTTTCATTGCCAAGGATGCACTGATGTCCGGCCACCCAGTTCAGCATAACTTCGTTACAGAGAGAAACATTTAACAGTATTTTATAGCATTCCTAGACTAAGTCCGAATGCAAGGTTCAGGGCTTTAAGTGCTGCCTGTCTATACACATACCAGAGTAGCTTCTCTCAATATACAGCTCCAAGCAGCCCAGGATTGCAAACAGCTCTGCTTGAATGACTATAGTGAACTTACACAGCGTTGTGATTTCCCAAAAAATACTTGTTTCTAGCCTGATTGTTGACCTTAAAGTTGTCTGTTTAAAAGACTAGTCAGTCTTTGGTCTACTTAGATTTATCTACTATTGAATTGACGATCGTGAGTCAACGAGAACGGTCACTGACAACGCGCGTCGCCCGTATATGTGTGTTTTTAATCGTGTTTTTTAAATGTGAATTAATATGTGTCGTTAAGTGTTTCTATGTGTTTTTATATTTGAAAATGACTGACAAATAGTTGAAACGCGTCATATAACCTAAACTACAAGTAAGGATTGTTCGACGGCAACACCTCATTACAAGGTAATTAAATAGTAATTATCAATAAACTCATCCCTATCTCCAATGATGCTATAGAATAGGTGTGCCCACGCGAGATTCTGTTGAATATTTTATCTGATCTTGAGTCTTTAATGGAGCCTTATCAGAACTTATGTTAGGATGTCAGGATGACCTTCATTGTACTTTGCATACTGGTTCAAAATAACACCCCCGAAAATGATTATTCTGTTATTTTTTACCTAAAGCACTTTAGATAATTCAATAATATTATGAAGTGTTTGAAGTGTATTATGAAGTGTTTGAATTTAAAAAATATATATAGTGCGCCCTACAATAAAGTCACTATAATAATGTCCCTTCATTTTGTACAAATTAAAATGTAATATACAACAATATTACAGAAAAACTCTTGTTATTTTTCATTTAATTTCTTCATTTTTAACAATTTTAACTTAATTTTTTATTTTATGCTAACCTATAAAAAACAACATAATATTTTCGTATTGTGAGTGTCAGTTTAACATTAAAATATAATTAAAGATTTTGTTACTTCTCACATATATACGTAGTGTAGAGAACGTTACGGGATGGGTCAAAAAATTGATGACAAATGTTTTGTAGATATATTCATTTTGAGTCCAAAAAAATGGATTTTGGATTGATGTCAGTATCTCTTTAGCCCAAAATGCATGGACCAATTGTAATAAAATTTGGTCTTTGGGAATATTTTTGACATCTCGAGGTATATTTTATTTTTTGATATCTCAAGGTATATTTTATTTTTTGATATCTCAAATGTGATGGATTTTTTTTTGTTTTTTGTTATGGGCTGTGATAGCCTCCGTCAGAGGCCTCACCGGCGTCAACCTAAAGGTCTTTTGCCGCCCCAAGTTCCATCCTACACCCACTCAGTAATACCTGTCATCCTTATGAAGGAACAGATGCTACCTATAGGGTTGTCTAGGATGGTTTCCATCTCCTTCCCCGGAGGGCCTAGAGAGTATAAACTGGCTCGTCCTAACGCCTCACACTCTAAGAGAATGTGTTCTGCGGACTCTTCAGCCAAACCACATTTCCTGCAAATATTTTTTGCAGCAATCCCTATCCTGTGTAGGTGTTTTCTGAAGTGACAGTGGCTCGTTAAGAGCCCAACCACCCACCTCATGTTATCCCTTCTAAGAGAGATGAGTTGTTCAGCATGTTTCTTGCTTGGTCTAAGTAGCCTCTTTGTAAGTTTACTTGTAGTTGAATTCTTCCAGGCACTATTCATCCCCTCCCGTATCCATGTATCTACCGCTGCTCTGACATGTCCATAGGAGGCCCACGAAAGGGGATTCTGAACCTACCTTGGCTAATTCATCTGCTCTCTCATTTCCATCGATACCTGAATGCCAGGAACCCAGCCCACAGTGACCGTGTTCACCTGACTAAGCTTTATCAATGATGAGATGCAGTCCCATACCAGCTTCGACTTTACTCTAGTCTTGTTTAGTACCTTAGTTGCAGCTTGACTGTCTGTGAAGATCAGAATGTTCTTACCTGTGTATTCCATCCTTAGATGTGACAGATAGCTGCTATAAGAAAAACAAAAAATTACAATTTTCCGCAAATCAACTTAAACGATTTTAATCAAATTTCCCTTTTAGGATCAAAACGAAACGTATTGGTTCTCTATAAAAATGTCAGTTCATGAGTTATTGGTAAATAAACCCAATAAATCAGTCATAAATGGCAGAATTTTTCAAAATCCTCTGTACTTATTTCGTTCAAATTAGAGTAAATTTGGATATTTTTAATTAATGATAAATGTTAATGACCCAATTTTGTGTGCAATATTAAAGGTAAAATATTAATACGGTTCAGAAATAATTGTCAAAAAACAAAAATTACCCTTGGCTAATGTCAATAAAAGGTTCAATTTTAATCAAATATGATTTTGCTAAAGATGTGCTAAAGGCACAAGTGATGCACAAGTTTAGGTTTTTATTCAAATATTTGTTCATAGATGGTGTCCATGGTTGCCAACTGCTGAATGACTCTTAATTTTTATTAATTTGATTTTGAGTGTAAGTGTGTGAGAAAGTTTGTACAATGTTTCTGCACTGTTTATTTTAAAAACTTTCTTCAGTTGCCCGATGATGGCGCAAGGCGAAACAATTGTAGCTCATTTATATTATTAAAATATTTTAAAAACTTTAAGCTTTATTGCTATATTTTATCCATGAATATAGAGTTTCAACAAGAAATATCTGCTGTTACATTAAAATTGATTAAAAAATAACTTTCTTTTTCTTTTACAGGGATTCAAAGTGATCCTCTCGTTGCAGATCTGAAAACTCAGGTATGCATTTTTTTTTTAAAGATTTTAAATTTTTTAGCAAGTTTTAAAAATCTAGTTTTGTTTGTAAACAACTTGAGCACATATCTTGGTGCGAAATGCATTTAAATTGGTTCAGCTATGCGAGTTCCTCACAGAAAATAATCCTACGATTATTTGCTTTTGGTTTTAGATAGGTATCAACTGAAAAGTTATCAAGTTTTTTTTTAAATTTTGAATATCGTGAAAAGCAAAGAAGTTGATGAGCGGGCATCATGAGACTGAACCACTCCTAACATACAGTGTAATACAAAGAGGTGCTCTAAATGTAATGACAAAAGCAGTGGCGGCGATAAGAACCCGCGGGCCCCCCCGCAAATTTGTTCATCGGGCCCCCCTCTCTCGATGTTTATCTTTTCGCCGGCCGGCGCCAGTGAGTACCGCGATGCGCGACGTAGCGATAGCTGCATTACTTATCGGCCAACGGTAAACAATACACATACTTCTAGTCATGACATTAAATAATAAATACTACTCTCTAAAAAATAATGGTTATTGCCGTTTTGGATGCACGATGCACAATCTTGTCTGAAGACATTTTACCTTATTTTAGTAATTTCTTGACAATACTCATAAAAATATTGTTATGATAGGGGGGCCCGTGTGGCAGGGCCCGTCGTGGGTCCAGGTCCCGGTAAAATTTCCCGAAAAATCCCGGTCAAGGCTCGCGGGCCCTGCGGGCCCGCTATCGCCGCCACTGGACAAAAGTTGGTTTTTTGCGTGTTGTAGGAAATGTTAAATTGTATTGGTATATCAAGGGGTCTATCCAGTAGGGTAAGTTTGTTTAAAACAGTTGTTACACAGGTATTATGAACCTTGGTCTATACTTTATTGATGTCACCTAGGCTCAAACATACCTTGTAGCTGTGTGTATATATATACAGTATGTATATACGATCCTGATATAGGAGAGTGGAGAGTTTTTCATATATATCTCGGGTATGGGAGGCCTCGAAGTTCTACATATGTTAAGGAACTTCCATTCGCTATGCTTGTAGTGGTGATCACATTTTCCTGTAAGGTCATTGTCGGATGTTACATTTTTAACAATAATTTCACTATTTCTCATCGTAGAGAGTTAATTTCACCTAAAAATAAAAGGAAAGTGAAATAAAATGATAAAAATATTTATAAAATGTTATCATTTATTTAAAGGATGTAACAAAGGTTACATATATCGGACAACATATTTCTTGCATTATTGCTCGTATTTAATGCACAGTTAAAAAATTACATAACTGATCGTAAATCGAAATCAAAACGCACCAATAAAAACTGAACAGTGCATGAACAGCCAATCACGTTATATATCCTCTGCTAACAAAGTATAGTAGGAACTCTATTAACCACCAGTCTTGGGATTGTACCGATGACGGTTAAGAGTATAGACGGATAACAGAAATACCTGCAGAGCAGTGACTGTAGTTCAGTGATACATTCAGTGATAAGGACGTACTATTTTTAGCATAACGTGTATTAATTGCATTTTACGAGCTAAAAATAATCTCATTTTCTAAGTCTTTTGTTTTATAGTTTAAGCTCTCTACATTTTTGCGCTTTTATAACATTTTATTTATTCAAAAAATTTTCACTTTTGTATTAATAATCATTAAAAATTTTTTTATAAAAATAAAAGAGTATACTGTCGTTCAATGTCATTTACGTTTGTCCGCCTGATACCGTATATTGGTGAGCTACTGTAACAATATATATATGCAAGTGTTTTATAATTTCTAGTTTTTGTGAAAGGTCCAAAACAACACACTTACGTTTTTCACTCATTTCGATACCACGTTCAAATGCTTGTATACGAAACACTCTAACTAAACACTTGATAAGGAAATCAGTGAAGCAAAGCTAGATACGACACAACTAACCAGACCATTGCAGTTCTAGAATAATTAGTAAATTCAAAAGACGCTTGATCGCCATTTTAATCACTAAAGATGTGTTTATAACAAGTACAAATTTATACATTTTTTATGATGAATACAAGGTGCTATCACAAAGTTTCCAGACTGGTTCGGTTAGGTTTTATTACTGTTTTTTTACTTACCTATCCCACTAATGGCTCTCATATCTTTCAAAGTAGTCTCCCTGCGAGTTGATACAATGAATCCAGTGTTTTTTCCAATCCTGGAAAGTGTCAAAATCCTTTTCTTGAAGGCTATAAAGGACTTCCTGCGTTTTTTCCTGAATGTCTTCTATAGTGTCAAAACTGTAACCTTTCATGTGAATTTTCACTTTCAGGAACAGACCAAAGTCACAGGGAGATAAATCTGGTAAATATGGAGGGTATGGCAGCCATATTGTTATTGGTAAAAAACTGTATTGTTTTCATTGAAGCGTACATTGTCATGACGCAACAGCCAGTTTTGGTCTTTCCGCAATTTGGCCCTTTTTCATCACACGTTATCCCTCAGCCACCTCAAAACATCACAATAAAAATCTGAATTCACTGTAACACCAGCTAGCACAAACTTGCAATGGACAATGCCTTTCTCTGAGTTCACTGCATACATCAAAACTACGCTGTTTCTGATCCACAGACAAAAGCTGAGGAATGAATTTCCCAGCAACACGATGCATGTCTAAATTTTCAGTTAGCATTTCTTGGCAGCTTCCAATGCTAAGACTTGTACTCAAATCATGGATGGTTTATAACGGTCTTCGTGAATGAGTTGTCGAATTTTTTCAACATTTTCATCAGTTTTGCTCTTGGAAGGTCGTTCTGAACAATGATCATCTTCAAGAAAAGTTCTGCCAGCCTTGAAACAACTGTACCACTCAAAAACATGTTTTCTGTTTAGAGAATGTTCTTCAAAAGCTTTTCGAAGCATTGCAAAAGTTTCAGTAGGTGATTTACCAAGTTTAAAACAAAACTTGATGCAAGCTTGTTGCTCAAATTTATCAGCCATCATAAAATTCGCAAATCAACATTAACACACGGATTACAAAATACAATTCGAAGAACGAACACGACCTCACAATGCAACTAAACTCGACTCATTAAGTATTACATAATCGGACACTGGCACGCCGGCTTGTACAGTCACATCCAACAGACGTGATGAGTACAATCCAGAAACTTTCTGATAGGACGTAATATTTTTGGTTTGTTTTTATTTGATTTTGAGGTGAGGTGAGTGAGTGAGTGAGTGAGAAAGTTTGTACATTGTTTTTTCACTGTTTATTAGACTCATTTTACTTAATAATTTTTGTTTATTTTCAGTTAGCAGATTTGACAGTGAACTATAACAAAATGTCTGGCAATGAAAACAATGGCAATGTTAGTTCTGGTGTAAATGAAAGAATTATGAAACTAGAAAGTGAACTGTCGTCTCAGAATGATCTTATGGCGAGTTTGCAAAACATGATTTCTGTACGGCTTGGTGAGTTGTCTAAACAGATGGACGACATTGACAAAGATATGGGTATTGTTAACGAAAGATTAAACATTCAGACACAATCACAACTAGGGCCATCATTTTCTCCTTCGGATTTTTCTCGTGTGTCGAAGTCCGGAGCGTCTACGTCGGTCATCGATAAGGTAAGTTTTGTTGGTCATGTATCTAATTATATTGTAAATAATTTGTATAGAGAACGTTATGTGTTGGGTCAAAAAATGATGTTGATGTTTATATCCATTTTACGTCCTGTAAGACTAAAAAGTGAATCCGTGACAGTGTTTGTACAGTACTGTATAGCCTAAAAATGTCACCCGATTCTATTCAAATTTGGTATGTCATCATATTATGGCCATAGTTTGGAATGTTTTTTCCCCCCATTTTTTTTTATAACTCAAAATTTGAACGTAGCTGTATTAGTAAAAAGGAACAATTTCCATCAAAATTTGCTCAATCGTATAAAAATGTAATTTCTCAAAATCGGCTTTACTAATTTTATTGAAATGTGAAGATTAATGACTCAAACTTTTATTTTTCATCAGTCATAAAATACTTTGAGTACCGTAACTCATCATCACTGATGTTTTATTGAACACAAGATCTCACAAAAATTGTGTTTACTTAATCAAATGCGTTTCAATGACAAAGTCACCATTCTCAGTGATACATGAGCTACCAACAACTAACTTAGCTCTACGCCAACCCCTTTGTTTATACAAAACTAAAGGGGCGTGGCCTAAACCTTATTTCTAATATTAAGGTATAACAAGTGCCTCGTGTCATTTTAAATAACTTAAAAGTTAACATCTAACTAATACAATGTTCTTAACTAATCTTATATCTAACAATACATTTTATATTTTACTCTAATATAGAATTTTATAGCCCTAATTCATTATTTACAGTTATATTACGGTATTTGTTAATATAAAAAGTTTCCTATGCATCTATTTTGTTTAATTTAGTAATATTTTAACAACACAGAGTTTTCTATTTTGAAATAATGTTTTCCCTCTAAACAACGTTTAGCCATAGCTGATTTATCAGGCCTATTATATTTGAAGTGGGCAAAATGTTCTTATGCTCTTATCCTGACATTTCGTTTTGTTTGGCCTATATATCGAGT
The DNA here is from genome assembly GCA_963513935.1 of Aphrophora alni. Classification (NCBI taxonomy): domain Eukaryota; kingdom Metazoa; phylum Arthropoda; class Insecta; order Hemiptera; family Aphrophoridae; genus Aphrophora; species Aphrophora alni. Next base: position 42,500,518 of record OY740779.1, read on the forward strand.
TTTATTTTATCTATCATGCGGTTGGAAATTATATTAGAAAAGAATAATCAATTGTAATCGCTTTTTATTGTAACAACAATTTAGGGCAAATGTTGGAGAAGTCTAAGTATAATATGCAAAAAATTGGTGTTTATAAATTTACATGTAACTCAGTTTATGTAGGCCAAACAGACTGTAATTTCAATTGGAGGTTTAAAAACACTAAAGTAGTTGACGGTTGGGTTATAATGACTTTAGCTTTTCTAACCGTTTAAAAAAAAATCATGTATCGTCAGATTTTTATTCTAATGTTAATTTTAAGCTCCTTCATCTCAATGCAAAAAGTAGGAAGTTATATATGTTGGACATTTTAGAAATTAAGATATTATATTTTAATGAATGATCAGGTAGAATGTTCCCGCTCCTTCAACCTTTGTCTAGATCCTATGACATACTGTACTAATAGTCCCTTCCATATTTCTCCACAACTTACTACTTAAGTTTATATTCTTTGACAACAGTATTGTTCTAAATATACATATAAATTGTTAGCTTTATAATATTTTTTTCTTACTCTTAAGCCGCCTCGTAGATGCAGTAACTCGTGAAACAACGGTCAGCAAAACTTAATAAAATTGTAGAGTTTTACAAAACATTCTGTTTGTGTAATTAACGTGGAGTTGTACCAAGTACTTTAGGCTGATAGTGAACATCATATTAAATTTAAATAATTTACCAATAAATAAAGAACTCTAGGAATTTCATAGAAAATGATAATGTTTTAAACATTTATATTATCTAAGTTATTTCATACTTACTCTGTTTTGTGACTTATTTTGTAATGTATGTGACGCGTTTCAGAACGTATGTTCCATCTTCAGACTCACTCCTGAGTGGTCGTTAAAACATTAAAATATTACAAAACTTACACTTCAAGGAACCGTTGGTGTATACCTGTCGCGCATTTGAGTGTTATTTGTTTATTGTATGTGTTGTGAAAGTTTTGTAGTGTTTTAATGTTTTAACGACCTCTGAAGATGGATCAAGATAAAATAATAACACACTAATAAAATAAGTCACAAGACGAAGTAAGTATTAAGTATTAAATAACTTAGATTAAAATCTGTGACTTGGATACGTTTACTCAAAAATGAGTTTCAATAACTTTAAAATTTATTTTATTTCTATTTAGGAAGGTGGTCATTTAGTCGCAGACTTGTATACTAAAGTAAATGCCATGCAGCAGGATATGGAACATATAGTACAGACTTCGTCATTGTTAGCTGAGGATAAAGAGAATCTGGAGCTGCGCTTTGATGTAAGATATTAAATTATGCTTTAATCGGACATATTCTATCATTTCTGTATGTAAAAAATTGAATAATTTGTTGAGTGTATAAATCGACTCCTGTTTTCAAGTGAAAAACACTAATATAATCTAGTGCCATACCTATAGGAAACTAAGACTAATTACAAATGTGATCAGATAAACCACCAGACATAGGACTGCACTACACAAAGAACAGCAACAACTGATTGTTAAAAGGTTGGTGCCAAGAGAGTGTATCCTAACTGTTTATCTCTTTCAAATTTTGTTCAGAGATTGAGTCATTATTCCCACTTGGGATTTAAAAGGCAAAATGTCACCCATATTTAAAGTGGAAACATTTTAATTTTGGTTTTTTTTAAATTCATTATTTTATTATCGTAAGCTATAATGGCCTTATTTCTTTCACTGGTTTAGCTGATAGGGTTGTCAGATATATGAGGCTTCAATTTTGTTCACTTTTTATTTTTATGCTTTAGGTTTATCACTTGATAAAAAATGATTTATGCTCTGAAAACATTATATATATATTTATTTATAAACACAGATGATGCTGAATGTACGATTAAACCATAACAATAATTATAAAAATCCATCGTTATAAAATAACTTTAAAACTAGAATGTTGTTTTATTTGCTGTTACAATTTCTTTATGTACAATTTTCTAACATACATAGCTTTGTCTTTTTAATGTTGTTAGTTGACCCAACATCTATTAGTTACAATTTAGTATATCCATCTTTAACAAGATAGGAGGATAATTCAAGAATTAATTTGCGAATCTGTATCTAATGTAGCGTGTTATAAATTGGAAAAACACAAAATATGAACCAAAATCAATTTAAAAGGACAGCCGTTTTGATATTTTCAATTAATACAATGACACTGAATGACGATGGGTCGACGTCATGTTGAAAATCATTTTTTAATTTCCTGAAGCTATGAAACGTGAAGAGCAGTCTAAAAACAGAGGTGGACATTTCTTTATATTACCAAACTTACCCTATACTTCGTAGTTCGTATAATGGGTAAGTAAAATGATCCTCGTAAATTTATATTCTTGAGAATTGAATTTGCAATATGATTTCACTGAAAATTGAACATATAATAATAGTCAATAGGTATAGCTAATATATATTATAGTAAATTATTGTATTAATAATGACTTCAGTATTATTTCTAGGACTACTCTTTAACTTTTATCTTTACAAAAGTAGGAGTATTTCTTGTTTTATTATCCTCATTAATGTGATTATTTAAGTACAAACCCTATTTCAAACATTTACCTTTTTTTTTGTGTGTGTGTCTGTGTGTGTTAAATTATTATAGGTAATCATTGTTTCTTGTCCAACGACGTCCCGAGAGGTTAGACTTCCACCGTTAGGATACCTGAGAACATAATTATTACCAAACATAATACAGCAAAAGATTCAGAAAACTGATACTTCAGAAGTAAATATGTTTGGTCTACTTATGTCTGTGGTTGAGCTGTAATGATTGTGTTCACTTTTCATGTTCTAAAAAATCTAATTCCCGTTCCACCTGGTAGTGGACTCTAGCGACTAGTTTGCGAACCACACACCACAATTATATTCATTGTAATTAAGAATGTATTAATTTCCAAAACCCTCTTCTTAAATTCTTTTCCCAAAATTCTGTTTTCTTCAAATGTTTATTATTTCTTGTTGTTGCAGTCTTTGAAAGAAGAAGTGGAGGTCCTGAAGACTGTAAAAGCAGACAAAATGGAAGTAGAAGATGTTATGGCAGGCAAAGCTGATGTGGCTCAAGTTACTCGTAAGGTATCTCATGATGATTTCAACGCTAGAGTGGAAGAAGTCAATCTTAACCTGAGCAATGCTTTCAACAAGTTAGACGAACATGTAAGTGAAACATCAAAAAGATTAAACAAACAAAAAGTATTTGTTATTATCACCCTAAAAATATCAATTCAAATTTATAAGACTTACCGTCGTCAATATTCTGTTTGCGTTGTTCAAACGACGGCCGTTTCGGCTATTCAGCCATTATCAAGTTGTAAAGATGTAATCTGGTTTCCCTTCGTCAATTACAAACACTTATACACATTACACAAGAGCAAGATTACACACGAAACACTTACACGCACATACGATTAAAATTGATTCATGAATCATTGTCTACGTCCTTACTGTACAGAGTCTCGAATGTTACTGGCATTTAAGTCTTATATATTTGAATTAGTATATCAATATTCAGAATGGCGAAAACAAATTGTTATAATAAAAATATCAGTTTTATAGTTATCAGTCAATTATATCAGAGTTAAGTTTAGAAGTAATATATTTATAAATTATCTTTCTGTTGACAAAACATATTGTATAGCATGTGTTACAAAAATGACGAACTAATTTGAAACATATTCAAATAGACAATATATAAATTAAATTAAGTTAAGCATGTGAGCATATGTATGTATGTACTATGTACAGTCGAAACGTGAGGACCGATTTAATCAAATTTGGTGTGTGGTCATATCTCAGAACGTTGTTTTCATTTTTTTTTATTTACTTCTTCTTAATACGGATTTCTAGCACCAGGTAGTGCCAATGATCCGATGTCTCCTGTAAATTTCAGCTGCAAGAGACCAGAGCGTTTCAATGGTGTAGATGTCAGTAGTTTTAGTGATCTTTGATTGTAAGGTGTTTCTTTACTTACATGGTTGATGAACACTCCAGAAGTATGTGTTCCAGTGTTTCATAGCAGCTTCATACAATCCACTTGGTGATGCTGTGACTATATGTCTAGTCCTAACTGTATCTGCATATATTGCGACATCAAGACACACTACACAATACATCTTAGGTTCAACTGGATGTGCAGGAATGTTGTAAAAATGTCATCCAGTTCCCGCATTTTGCCACCACACAAATCAATTAGTTTTAATGATAGGTCAAATTGTGGGGGTAGACTAGTTGTCGTAAGAAAGAAAAAAACATAAAATTATGATTTTCTCAAAAGTGGCTGTAAGCGGAGCCTGAAGGGCCCATACAAAACATAATGGTTGCTATCTTTACAAAAATTTGGTTTGTGAGAAAATATCAGTTAAAAAAAAACAACAAAAATTGGCCATGGTGATGTTATGAAATACTCGAGTACTCACAATTGGCTCTACCGATTTTGTTCAAATTTTAGTGAAATGAGAGGACTCGTGACTCAAATCCATGTGCAAAATCGTAGTTAACAAAAATATTATGGTTGACGAATTATTTACAAAAACAAAAATGAACCTTAATTGCCGCTGTTAAAAGCTTGATTTTAATCGTCATTTGACTCTTTTATATTACAACCGAAGCAAGTTTATGCCCTTATTTAAATATTGTTTTTTATAAACAGTGTCTATGGTTCATGTTCACTTTTTGATTGACACCTTTTTAAAATAAGATTTTTCTTGACGATTAATCAATTATGGTTTGTTTTTATTTGGTTTTGGGGATGGGTGAATGGGAAAGTTTGTGTAAATTTGTTTATACCGTTTATTTGTATTAATGATCTGGAGTTCCTTCAGGTGTTTACTTATAGTGAGACGGATGTGGCAAACCCGAGGAACTCTAGTTGGGCTACACCTTTCTTCTTGTAGTTGGATCCCCTTTCTCAGGTCTCTCTTGACCAACTTTTGTTCTCTTCCAACCCTTATTAGAGTATTCAAGGGCTAGGTTAGGTTAGGTCTTTATTTTATGATCTTTTATTCATTTTTGTATAAGGCGAAGATGACCAAGAAGTATTTCACCTTTAAACAACAAGGGAAAAAAATCAGGAAATTGTCTGGAATTTTAAATACTTAATCTAGTAGATGTGACCGTCTCCACTTCTTTTGACCAGCTGGAAGCTCTGGCTGTCTGGAGACCGCGTACACTTTAGCCGAATCTTGTCAGGATGGGCCAAGGAGTCGGGTTAGGACGTTAATGAACGCACGCACGCAAGTGAAATTAAATGTTATCTTTTATTTGAGCACCGAGTTAGATTACAGAAATATTTATAATTTATTAAAAAGACATAACGGCAAGATAAAGCCTTAATAGTGGCCGAAAAACATACCGTTTAATTTAGCTAGTACGTGGCCGAAAATGGACTGACCTCGTCCCGTAGCGGTCTTCCTTCTCGCGGCTCTCGGAACAGACTCCCGCTCGGCTCGCTGGTTCAAGCCCTCCACTCCTCTTCTCTCCCACCTTCTACGTGATATTACACTGCTCAACAAAATCGCAAGTGCCAATTCATATTTTATTATTTAGAATTCCTTTACATCCTAATTTATACTTATTATAGTTTTGGTTTGGTGGGCTCCTTGGCTGGGCCACAGACATACTGTACATGCATCAGCTGCTTGTTTCATTGTTCTATGTAGATTTTTTTTTAATCTACAAAATCTTCCGTGTTACTTATTAACATTTGAATTATTGTAATACAGAAACCAAATCTTGATTACAGGAAATTGAGTGGCAGGCAGAGATGACCAACATACAGGCTGAGATAGATAGCAAGTTGAACACAGCAGATTTTAATCCAATTAAAGATTACCTCTCAGAAACTGTTAAAACTTTAGTAGAGAATGTGAAGGCGCTGCAGTCAATGAGAAAGATAGAAGACGCTGCTGGTGCTAAACGCAAAATTATTAGGTAAGTTTAATTTTGCCGACATAATAAATATATAGAAAGAGTTTATTTATTTTAAAAAAATAATTTTGTACTACAAAACACATCTGTTTTATAACATTCTTACAAATATGCTGCTTGCCAATTATATACTAAATCGACCTGGCACCGAGCGACTTCCCATTTATTCTCTGCGATGAAGAAGTGGCTGGCTATGCAGCGTTTTGATGACGACGCACAGCTGCAAGAAGAAGTAACTAAGTGGTTGAAGGCGCAGGTGGCCGAATTCTACGACGAAGGAATTTCCAAGTTTGTCTATCACTACGATAAGTGCCTTAATTTGAATGGTGACCATGTAGAAAAGTAGTATTTAAGTGTGGCTTTCATCTGTATATAATACATTTTTTTTCCAATACTTTTTTAATTCCAAAACGTAATCTACTTTCTGGATAGCCCTCGTACATAAATAAAAACAATAAATAAAAATCACAACAATAGCAATACCCAATAATAATAGTAAATGACTATAATAGTATACATTAAAATACAGCACTTATTAATAACCTATAAATTATAAACATCTTAAATAATAAACTATTAAACAACATACAGATCTTCAATACCCTGTCATGAAAATAATCAAGATTTATTCCGTTAGCACCTTACTGTATTTAGTCTATTTTTAAACAATCAAATATCCTACATCTTAAACTTGTTTTTAACTTTGTTTAACGCCAGTGAAGTCTGTGAAGCGATACATCAACATTTCTTCGTATCATATTTGTTGTGCATACGAAAATAATCAAATAGATGCTTGTGGCAATATATGAAACATGAGAGCTCTAATATGCAGAAAGCAGAGTTAATATTTAAAGTTCTTTGAACTTATAATTCCTATACAAGAATAGAATCTTGATTTATTTAACATAATTCTAATAATTTTGTTGGTGTATGAAAATATGATTATCTTCTTCAAAGCTCCCCCAAAGCAGTATTTAATAAGTGATTAAAAATAACTAAAATACAGAATAGTTTTTGATTTACTGCCTTTTAGCTTTACACTTTTTCCTTCTTTGGTAGCATACATATGTTTCGCCATTTTTGATAGTTTCATTCGATCGTAAAATTTCACATTAAATAGTGTACTTTACAATTTTGTGCTTATTATTTTCAAAGTATAGTAGAAATAATTTGATATTTACCAATTTTGACGTCAGTAACCAGTAAATAATCTGTTGTGATCGAGAAATGTTAGCGGTTCATCTCCCGTTACATCAGCTTCTTTAGCGAAATATTGGATTGACGGCTTAATACGGAACAAGATGTGTGATATTTGGAGTGAGATATATCAATCACATATTCGATTATTTCTATATAAAATGGTCAGGAATATGTGTCTAATTATTAAGAACGTTTAAGAGCTTAAATGATAAAACTAATAATATGGTCCATCTAACAACCCTGTTAGTTTGAATCATAGAAAGGAGATCTGACAACTCTGTTCAGACCAAACCAATTATATTGTTTCTGTTGATTAAGGTAAAAAGCTTCTAGAAGATTCCCAATCCAAATGATGTCATGGCACATCAGCGTTGATAGAAAAAGTAGGAAATTCGCGCTTTGAAGAGAGTTGAGGCAAAAGACACTTCTTGGGAAAACGCCAACTGATGCAGTCTGTATGATTTTAGGCAGGTTATCATATGGTGATAGGTTATAATTTTGAATTCTTATACAAGTATCCCCAAAGAAATGTTAGCTTCTTAGCTAGCTTGATTCTTACCAAACTGATCAGCCAAAGGAAATGACTTGCAGAGACAAAATCAGTTTTGTAATAGAAAAATGCTCTAAAGAGAGAGATACAATGATTAAAATTACGTTACAGAAGGACGAAGAAATAGACGATATAAGTTTGTTATTTAAAAGCATTATAACAAGTGTACAAAAGATGCCTCCTAGCTTACAGCAGCGAGCTAAGCTGGAAACATTAACTTAGATTTCTAAGATACAATCTTGTTGAGCACTGTGGTGAAATGCACAATAATGATTTGAATTTGCCCCTAACCACAATCACTAGAAACTTTAAAATAAAACACAATTATCTGATTAATTGTTCTTTATTTATTATTTCCACTAATTGTGTTTTATTTTAGAGTTTCTAGTGATTGTGGTTAGGGGAAAATTCGAATCATTATTTAGATTTCTAATATAGAATCTATTATGTGGGCGTCATGTTATGGAACTTCTGAAATTATGAAATTAACCAAATTCAGGTGTACAATGTTCTTCTAAAATAATTTTACTTATCTTTTAGAACACTACTTATCAATAAATTTATGTTATTGTCTCAGTTATGAATTTATTTTCCCTTGTTTACGCCCTTCCCTCCTTTGCTACTTTGCTGCTCCATTAAGCTATATTATTAAATTTAGGTATCTTACTAACTCTTTCCAATAAAATAATCCAAAATGGTGTTGTTGCTGTTTTTATAAGGGATTTTTAATATGTTATAGTAATTAGATTTAAAGTGTAATGTAATTACATTTTTATACTGAAATTAAAATGAAAAGTCTTATTAAAATATCATGCCAACCCTAGTTCTCAGCTCACGATGTTCTATGTCGACTCAGTTCGCCAGAATGCAGCATTGGGCATGGGTGAAGAGTTATATAAAACCTTACAATTTGTAGTGCCGATCAAATTGGATCAGCAACAGTAAATTTTATCCGACCTAGCGGTGTCGACCCAATCAGACCCCCCATGGCAGTTAACGTGTTAAAGGTGCTGCAAACCGACATCAGTTGTTCAGAAAGAGTACTACACACGATGCGATAACTTAATAACGATATAGCTCGGGCCAAGTAAACAGTCAGTCTCAAGTTTAGCCTTGAAAGTCTCAATACTGTTGCTAAGGCAACAATACCCAAAGTGATCAGCTTGCAGAGACACATATCATGTGATAATATGATTCAGTATTGAGCCATACTGTACATAAATTTATTCGGATGTTTGTCATCATTTGTGGTAACCTGTTAAAACAAAAATTGTATACTATCGATTTATTTAAATGTTTTTTCATTGATTTAACTTGATACTTACTTCTTACTACGTGCGTCCAGCCTCGGTGCCGATTGCACGATGTCTTCTATACAGATGGGCAGCATGTTGCACAAGTTTCGTGGAAGTGAGTATGGATGACATAAGATCCCGTGTGGCATTGCCAACCTGAAGATGTCTCAGTATTTCCTCTCTGACTGCTCCATCACCATGGGTACACTCAAGGACCACATGCTCCAGACTCTCGTTCCTCTGTCCACATCTAGTGCACAGAGGTGAGTCTGTCATACAGAAACGGTACAGGTATTCCTCAGTGATGATGTGACCAGTTCTGGATCGGGAGATGAAAGTTTGTGTCTGCTTAGTGTGGTTCCTGTATATCTCCAAATCGTTTGGCCATTTCAGCAGTTTGAACAGTCCTCTGCCGGTTGTATCATTCATTTAACTTGATCAAAACTGCACAAAAACAGCTGTAGTGTGGATTATTGGATCTTTATTAATATGATTTAATCAAACATTTGCCATCATTTGTATATGAAAACCAAATACACAATGTTTATCACTTGATAATGAGAGTTGATTTATAACTCTTGAAATGTCGTGTATTTGTTTTTAATACAAATGGTGCCAAATGAAACCATAATAATAATACGAATAATCCATCATTATCAAATAACTTTAAAACCAGAATTATTAGACCTTTGTTTAATTCTTAATTCTTTATGTTATTTAGAGATTTGAACTGTATCTCGTGCGAGAAGGACGTTGTGATGAAACAAGAGTTAGATAGTGACGACTTGAAGCCACAGGAAGGTGTGAAAGCACATCAGAGCATTAAACCATTCCTTACGTATAAATTGGACCAAGTGAGAAAGCACCAACAGAAGTAAGTTGATTTGGTTTAATTATCTTTTTAGTTGAGTAAAAAACACATAAAGCATACAAAGTTGGGATGTATGAGCAACACAGGGGTCCAATTTTATTGTCTACATCGGTTCTCAGGGACATTATAAGTGACACCGAAAATTTGTCCTTATTTGAGCATGAGCATAATTTATACATTTAATTTTCAAAATGGTATCTTTTTTAGCATTTAAAAATATATATATCCATTTCTATTCCTACAAAAAAGAAAAATTTGTTAGAAACCATTTTTGTTTATTATTAACACTCTTAGGGAAACATGAAATCTGTGACGCTAAAGGAAACGCCCGGTCTCTGGGACTTCTATGTAATTTTATCACAGTTTTCAATTGTCTACTATGATGAAATGTATTGGTTCATAAAAAAATGGAAAAATAAAACAATTTTATCTATTTAACTGTTTATTTTTATTATATAACACATATTTTTGTATAACTGAACAATATTTATGGATAGTGAAGTCAGAAATGTTAATGAAATTAATAGTCCACACGTTTGATATAGAAAATTAATTAAGGTTAATTATTGACGAGAAAAAAATATAACATATATATATATATATATATATATATATATATATGTAATGTATTAGAATAATAGCTAGGTGATATAAAACTAATTTTAAAAAATCATTTGTTCAACACATCAAGAACACACAGGGTTGCTCGACCGCTAGACTTTGAAAAAACAATACGTCACGACTGTGCGGGGTCACAGAGAGAAACTAAAATCAAGGTCAACCGGTTCAGGAGGGGGTAGGGGGAAGGTACTGCTTTTTTCATCCCCCGGGCCGAAACAGTTCTGCCACTACAATAAAACAAAAATTCCCTGGGTGCTCGTCAGACCGATGTTTCCTTAAGAGTGTTAAAGTAAAAAGAAAATGAGATGGATAAGTTGATTGGTCTATTCAGCAAGTTGTTACATAACCTCAAAGTTTTAAACAATTAAATATAAATTAGTGAAAATATAGTAAGAGATGCTTATTGTGATTATTAACAACCATGCTAAATTTTTGAGTTAAAAATATTTTAAACATAACCTAAAAACCTTGCTGAATGTTCCTTTTGCTGACTTCTTACCTGTTTGGTAGAACTTTTCAGATAAAGCAAGGAGAAGGTAGGTCCTCGCTCTATGACTGCTCAGCGTCTGTACCACAAGGGCTTGGTTCTGTCCTGTACGATATACGTATGTGTGGGATGTAACACAATTACCAGATGTTACTGTTGCTACATTTTGCAGATGATATCTTTCTCTCATCCAGTGATGACCCGGATTGTGAAGTCAATTACAAAAACAGTTGGATAACACAAATAGCTGACTAACAAAGTGGCGAATAAGTGTGTTTACTTCTAAGACACTTGGACAATACATTGCTTTTTCATTTAGAAAGAGTGACCGTCCTTTAAAACTAGGCACGGACACCACAATGCACGAGTGTGAAACAATTAAATAGATCCAATCAACAGTCAGTATAGAAATCTTCTTCGGCTCTTGGGTGGGTAATCTGCCCTGTCGCTCAACAACAAGCTGTAGGTGTATTGCTTATTCCGCCAATCTAAACTTATTACTTCCAATTAAACTGCAAGTAAATCAAACGTCCAATGTTTGCAGAGGGTTCAAAATAACATTCTAAGACTTATTGTTGATGCATCATGATATCCACGATTATATATGCCAACCATATTGAAAGAAATCCAACGATTTATTGCAAAGTATGCTTCTCTCTGCATTCTAATCCTCTCGCCATCATTTGGCTGACATCAGATATCAGTAAAAGTATTTTTTTTACGGTATGTCGAAATTTATCTTCATGAGAAGCATCTTATTATAAAGTTTCATTACAATCTATCGACTATTTATTAGTTATAGCTAATTGCTTAAAATAAAGATGTGTACAGTTTGAGGTTATGTATCAATTCACTGAATAGACTTATAGCTCATCAAAGTTTCTTTGAAATTTAATAATGAACAAATTTATTTGTACCTAATTTTTGTAGAAGCTACAAAAACTTTAAAAAAGGTACTGTTTTGTAACAAAGTGTTATTAATTCCAACTCGCATCCAAATTGGAACACATTTTTTTCAGTAATTTTAACATCTTTCTAAAAGCCGATTTAAACAATAAAATTGCAACCTCCCACTTCACTCCAGACAAAATTGTTTTATTTGACTATTTGCTTTAATCTCATGCACGAAATGTTGTGTTTTGACAGGCTCGCGATCATGGTTGAATTGCTGAGCCTATCACTCTACTGGTTGCCAATTTGTGGCAAACAGATAACACACAAAGCTCAAGTGAGCTATTCGTGTTTTACCATGATTCTTTTTCCAATTTGTGATATGAATGGCTGTTGTGAACCAAACCAGCCGTGAATTATGTTTTTTGTAAGGTGTGGCAACTGGTTTCCCCAGGGGCAGATATATCACTGGAGCAATATAATAAATTGGGTGAATATCTATAAAATGGTACAGCTTTGTCTAGTGTATATATATATATATATATATATATAGAGAGAGAGAGAGAGAGAGAGAGAGAGAGAGAGAGAGAGAGAGAGAGAGAGAGAGAGAGAGAGAGAGAGAGGAAAGAAAGGATTGTTTATGGACCTAGATAAATTATCAGAAGCTGGTTCCCTGTGTGTTAGACATTGTTTATTGGATGATTTACTGATACGGAGTGTTGCAGATCCAAAGGCCAGTACTCAAAATGGTGTCCAGTAGGACTAATGTGCTTCACCATATAAGTAGAGTATGCCCTAGCTAAAATTCATAACTCCCCGATACATTTCAGTTGGTAGCAGAATGTGGTTACGATCCACTTATTTACATCTTTCCATATGTTGGAAAAAAGTGTACACCTCTGGGGATCACATAATATATTGTAAAGGCGTTGAAATTATGCTGCTATTGTGTGCACGCTTTCTAATCATCGCTTTACACCATCACCGTATAACACATAATTCGTAAGAAAGCTTCATTGAGAATTGATCTTCATTTTTCAGATTACCTGGAGGTAGAAACTTGATCCATTTTGAAGAGATGATGAAGAGTGCAGATCCCAGATACAAGAAGCCTCGACCACCTTCGCCAATCGTACAAGTCGAGTGAGTATATATTTCTTGCATACTGTAGACTTAAATAATAACCATTCAACCAATTATAATTAAAGCTAAACAGTTTAAATAGCATTCATTGCAACAGCTATTTTCACTTTTTCCGTTGATGATCAAAAAATAGATGTCGAATTTTTTGCCGATTTTTTGAACGGTGTCTGTCTGTTGTATTTACAGTTCTCTACCGCTCAAACACTATACATTTTAATAAAATTTGGTATTGGGCATATTTTTGCCATATCTTGGGGGATTTAAAAATAAAAATGTTTAACTCAAAATTTTAGTCTCCATAAAAAAAAAATTTTAATGTATTTTCTAAAACGATTTTGATTTTATTTTGATCACATGTAGTCTTGAAGGGCCCTAACAATTCGTATCAGTCACCATATCTCCAAAAAATGTTGATTCGTGAGTTTATGGAAAAAAACTTAAATATCTGCCATGGGTCTGTTATAAAAAATTTAATTTCTTAAAATCGACTCTACCAATTTCTTTCAAATTTTAATGAAGTGTAGACAATCGTGACCCAAGTAAAAAAATATAATGTTTCACGAAAACAAAATAAAAAAATAACCTTAACCAGCGTTATTAAAAAGCTTGATTTTAATCAAATATAATTACGCTGAGTTTGTGTTTATGGTAGAAGCGTAGCAACTTAAACATTTTAAATATTTTTTAAGGTGGCATCTATGGGCCAGTTTTACTTTTTTATTGACAACTACCGAATTGACGGTTTTTTTATGATGATTAATTTTGGTACATTTTTATTTGATTTTGGGGATGGATGGATGGATGAGAAAGTATGCGCAATGTTTTTGCACCATTTATTATCCTAGACTTGCAACTAAACTACAGAGAACAGATTCCTAAAAAACATTTGTTTAGGATGAAAACAATCTGTCTGTCTGCTTTGCAGGCTAAATCCCTTATCACAAGCCTATCTCAAAAATCATTAAAGACATTTTGATGAAACTTCCGTTTCATTTAATTTATATTGCTGTTGTAATTTATTTAGCAAGAGAAACTAATTTTAAATCTTACAACTTAAATATAACTATCACAATTATACAACACAAAAATGGAAATTTAAATTTACGAAAATAATTTCTTATATTTAAGTCACACTGATACATAAATTATAATTCATGGTAACAAGACATTAAAATCACAGACAAGGCACAAACTTTTTAAAACATTTCCACAATCATTTGAATTATTTATAAAAGATATAAACGAGAAATAGTAAAAACATGTTTAACCTTTCCTAAAACGTAAAATAGAAACTCCAAATTATATTTTTATGTCAGGTGTCACATTTTCCCCCTTATTAATGATGTTTCACGTAGTAAAACTATTCAAACCCTATGAAAATGATGATATGAAATCCCATATAATTATTGTTATTACTTTTTTGACCTAAATTAATTGGACATTATTTTATAAAAATATATATTCGTTATTAGCCCTTGAGAAATTAACTTTTCTATTATTGAAATTATTTTGTATAATAAATGACGGTACATCAAACTAGAGTTTAATAGGGCACATACCCTATGTTATGCATGGATAGGAGATACAGGCTTATCTAGGAAAGTGGTCCTTGATATTACCTAGTAGTATACAAATATCCATAGTGTGTTTTTCTATTTGTGTACTACTAGGTATTAACAAGGATCACTTTCCAAAGTAAACCTGTGCCTCCTATCCATACAAAATCTAATACATCAAGCTAAAAATTGTCATAAAATAATTTTTGCTTTATTGAGAAAGATTTTATAGTTACTAATTTCAAATCTAAGTAATAAATAGTCAAAATAAATACAAATTCAATGAATGTTTACAATATTTTCAAGATATTAATTCAGAAAATTGATCACTATATTTATTTATTTTTTTATTAATAAAGATTACTAGAACTGTTGCAGTTCATTATATAGGTTATATTTTCAAAACATTATTGTAAAAACCATTCAAACAAAATATCGTTTTCTTATTTATAGTCTTTTGTTGTGTGGTAATCTTCAAAACATTTACCTGGATGTAAGTAAGATTAGGTTAGGTTACGGTCGTAACAGGTTTTATAAAAAATAAACCTTTTTCGTTGGTAACAGTTGCCTTTGAAGGAACTCTTAACTGAGGTATCATCTGTTTTTTGCTCAGTTAGCCCTTACAGTGCCCTTCTGACATTGGCACCAATTTATAATGCTGCAAATCAAATGAAAATAAAAATACCTACAACAGTGCTTTTTGGAAAAAAATGAAAATATTATTTAGAATTATTCCAGTCATTCAAAGTTAGATAAAAATACTTGGGTCATAGTAACCTGATGGTACCATCGTACCTGACCTGCTATTTCTACCTGAGGAAGTGTCACCGAAAACCTTCTGTTGTCTATCTTTACTGCTTCTACACATCACGTCTATTGTTAGATATCTTGGGAATTACCCAGGCGTGGTGGCACCATCCAGTTTAGGGAGGGACATTTTCAATATTTCAGTTGATGGACAAGTAGAAGTACATATCAGTCGACTCTATCTGGTTCATTTCATTTCAGTTCATTTCAGTACTTCAATTCCGTGAAATTCATTTTCAACCTAACCTAACCTAACCTAACCTAGCCCTTAAACATTTCGGTAATGTTTACCTCCGATATTCACAGCTATTGTTTTGGGTAACAATGAGTGACCCTTTTTGAGTCGAAAAAGGAATCGGCCAGACCTTCTTTCCTAGAATTAGGGATCCTCCTCCGATGGTACCACCGGGTTACTATAACCCAAATACTTCACTCTATTGAATGTGATGCCAACATTAACCTAACATTTGTCAACACTTCCTGTCTGTTTTACACTTTACTTATCTGCTTTTCTGGTGCCTGGAAGTAAAAAGTATGTTCTAGTCTAAGTTTGTTTTTCAAAAAAATGTTTTAAATCCCACAAATTAGCAGATAATCATCAATGTGGCCACATGGTGAATGCATTCAGTCAAAATAACCACTGTCACTGTATCTGTTTGTATTCACTGTTAATATACAAAAAAATTGAATATTAATTTTTTACGTCAGTTCTCGCTCTGTGACCGTCTCCACTTCTTTTGACCAGCTGGAAGCTCCGGCTGGCTGGAGACCACGTACACTTTAGCCGAATCTTGTCAGGATGGGCCAAGGAGTCGGGTTAGGACGCTAATGAACGCACGCAACGCAAGTTAAACTAAATATTCTCTTTTATTTTAGCGCTGAATTAGAAGATTACAGAATTATTATAATTTATAAAAAAGACATAACGGCTAGATAAAGCCTTAATAGTGGCCGAAAAACATTCCATTTAATTTAGCTAGCACGTGGCCGAAAATGGACTGACCTCGTCCCGTTGCGGTCTGCCGTTCAACCTCTTTCTCGCGGCTCTCGGAACAGACTCTTTCTCGGCTCGTTGGTTCAAGCCCTCCACTCACTCGTCTCTCCCCCCTTCTACGTGATATTGCATTGCTCAACAAAATCGCAAGTGCCAATTCATATTTTATTATTTAGAATTCCTTTACACCCCAATTTATACTTATTATAGTTTTGGTTTGGTGGGCTCCTTGGCTGGGCCACAGCTCTATGGGTGTACTTTCTTGTCTGGCTATTGGTAATTAAATTTCTGGAACATTCCCATAATTTACAAATTAAACAGTTATAAAGTTTAAATTTGTAATATAATAAATAAAAGAAACTATGATTTGTAATTTTAAGCTCTTTATTTAGAATTTAAGGCTTGCTGGGTCGTAAATAAATGGGAACCTTAAACTACCTGAAATAATATCATAACTGCTGAAAACTTGGTTGACAAGGGTTACAGAGTTTCTCTTTTAGTTGCCTTAATTTCTAATATACTGCAGATTTTAATAATTTATTTTATGTTATAGATTTTTCAAATAAATTACAGGATGTTCAACTAAAGATGTTCACATTAAGATCTATAAAACTATAAAAGATTTGAAAAAAACTCTTAAATGGGGAACTTTCCATACTTTTTTATGAGATTTAAATTGCGTTATCCAAATTGTTGAAACATCACCGCTATTTTCCAATGTGTAGGCCAACTTCATTTTGTATAGCAACACCATGTTTTGGTGATATATACAGTATTATTATTTGAGTGGAGGTTTTTAATTATTTTTGTACACTAAATATGGGGTAAAAATTTAATTTCCTGCACAATAGAAGTGTATTTTATTAAATTATTTAACATGATCGTTACTTCTTACTTGGCTATTCAGACTGCTGTTTCACGTTTGATGAAGCTCAATACAACTGTTAATGCAGGACGACGTAGAAGTGAAATAATTTAAATACAATAAACGTATTAAATTTAAGATAACAGAAATTTTTGAAAACGACTCGCTAAAAATCGGATACATTATAAATTTCCTATCTTTCTTAGGCCTTATATTCTATACGGTTTATCAAAATTATATCCAAGAAAAACAAGTTTTAATATTATATGTTCTTTCTAAAATCATCGTAAATAGTTGCTGTTACTATTTAAAAAAAATTAAGTTGCCTGCTGTGTTGGAATATGTCAACACCCTGAGGGTCTCACTTTTAGTGAGTACAGGTCTGACGATCCCGAGGGAGTGTAAATGGATATACTCATTGTTTCATATAGTCTTGGGTTAGATCCCTCTCTTTCAACTTCCCTATCGGGTCTCTCTCGACCAACTCTTGTTCTTTTCCGACCTTGATGCTATTAGAGTATTCGAGGGCTAGGGATACTTTGTTTTTCTTATAATTCAACGATGACCGAGAGGTTTTTCATCTTAAATTAAAAGGAATATGGGTGGCGAATTTTCAAAAAATTGAACAGCATATTTTTAAATCTCATAAAAAAAAGTAGGGAAGGTTCCTCTCATTTAAAGTTTGTTTTGTTTCTAACAGTTTTAAAGATGATAATGGTGACCATAGAGATGATCATCTAACCGCACAATTAATAACTTATCTCACTGTTTGTCAGCTCGGCGCTACATATCTGTAACCGCTACTGTGGTGGTAGTCATACTCTTACTACTCCATTACAACGAGTTACTCGTACAGGACATTTCTTTAATGAGTTTGGACCTCCGCCTCCTCCTGAGAGTCCTAGACCTCCAGATCCTGAGCCTGTTAAAGAAGCAACTCCTCCTACGTCTCCTATTAACGCTCTTCCTACACTTCCTCCTACTCCTCCTCCTACCCCTCCTCCTGAAAATTTGGTGCTTAATCCTTCTCCAGCAGGATCTAACATAGTCCTTGAAAGTGAACAAGTGCAATAAATTTATACATCGTATTTTTATTTATCAAATTTCGAAATGATTTTGTAATATTTATATTTTTAATTATTTTATGTAATATACACTATTTATTTTTTTAATTGTTTGAGTTTAATTTTTAACAAACTGTGTGATGTGTGAAAACTGTGACTCTGTCCAAAGAAATTACATCATCATATTTAGTGTGATTCATGAAGGAACCAAGATATTTTAAAGGCGTGTTCTACTAGAAAAAAAAATTAACATAGGTCTGAAAACGCTTACTTTCATGTCTATCTGCCATTTTGTTTTTTACAAAAACATAACTTTGGAAATAGTTAAGATATTGAGTTCAGATTTGGTACACACATTTTTTTATATTACGTTTTACGAGTCTCCCAAAAACAAAGGCTTTATTTTTTATGTTTTTAAAATGACAGCTGTTTAAAATATTTAAATCTAAATATCTTGAAAACCGTTATCTTTACAACAAAATTATAAGAGACAAAATGTTTTCTCCTTTTAACAATCAACAAAACTTTTTGTTGTTGTAAGTCATAGGATAACTGAGTGATTAACAAAAAAAAAACTAAAAATTTAATTTCTTAGTAGGCTATTGTTAAAATTATTTTTCCTAGTATTTAAGCAATTTTTAGTTTGGTTTATAATATTCAAATTTCTGGTTTTTCACTTTAATAATTCATTTGTTCATAAGGTCTAAAATAAAGAGATTCAAAGATAGGATTAACAGAATTCAAAAATTTTTGTTTTTAGACTAATCTTGGTCATTTTAGACAATTAACAAAAATTTAAATTAACAGAGTTAAATAGTTTGTCTTTTGTAAAGTTGGCAGTTTTAAAGAAAATATTCTTTAACTTAACTTTGATTCCAACGCATTGTTCCATACGTTGTTAGAGGTAAGCAACCCCCTCCTTCGATCAGCGTGATGACCATTATCCCCAGTACGTATTGGAGCGTTGGGCTCAACTAGTCGATTACACTTGAATTGACTCTGTTTTTATTTAAATAACGCTTTGTGTACTGTTTTAAATTTTATTTTATTTATTATTGTGGTGTGCTAATGTACTGTGATTAAGTGTTTTCGTTAACAATTGAGAAAGGATTATCCTGGCTACAAAGCTTGAAAATGGCTGAATAGCCAAAACTGCCGTCGTAACACGGCAATGAAAATCGAATATTGTAAGAATGGTAAGTCTTAACATTTATTATTATTAAATCAATATTCGGAACGGCGACAAACAAACGTTTTGATGTATTTATCTATATAAAATAGAGATTTCACTTTGTTTCTGTATAAAACAATTTTTATTAATAAATTTAAGAAATTTTGAATTTGGAAAAATTAATTACAAGAAGGAATTTAAATAGTAAATTTAATTTTAAAACAAAAGGGTTTAATAGAATTATATAGTACTTTATGTCTTGAAGAAGAAAACTGATCTGTGCCGAATATATAAACATTAAGTTAGCATTATGAAAAAGATATCTGTTGGAAGTGAAGTCCTAATCTCTAATTTCAAAACTGTGTGAACATATTGTAAAAAATTGTTTATGAAATTGTTTATGGTATTGTTTATAATGAATCAGTTTGGAAAAAAAAATGTTTGCTTTTATGGCTGTTGTCGAAAATCCTTATTTTAATGACTTTATTTTCTTTTTTTTTTAAACTAAATTTTCAGGGTAGCTGTCATAAAAAAATTGAGATGATTTTTTCTTCATAGATTATGTTGAAATATAGTCTCTAAGGTTCAATATAAGCATATCTTCAGTAATGCCGGTTTGTGAGTTAACAGGAAAAACAACCCGAAAAAACAACCATGGAGCTCTTAAAAAAATATTAAATTTCTTAAAATCACCCTTTTCTGCTTTCGTTTAAATTATAATGAATTTGTCCAAATCCGTGTGAAAAATTGCAAGTAAGAAATATTACACTTCAGGAATTGTATGCACAAAACAAAAATAACCTTTCACTACTCGATTTTAATCGACAAGATACAAAATTGCATTAAAAAATAAAATGTATTTTCTTTTCTATGAAAATCACTATTTCTTTTCATAGAGAGGTTGGGTTGTTCATTATTAGTCCCTTAAACAAATTTACATTTGTATAAGACAAGTCAACATAGTACACAGGTAGTAAATCAAATAAAATAATACATAAAGATATAAAATAGAAGAGAAAAGAACAATTTGTATAAGTGTAATTAAATAACAAGTAGCAACAACAACAAATTTAAATTAAACTTTAAATAAATGTATAATAATTTAGAACTTAATCGGTATAGAGGGATTTAAAATTTATATCTTAATTACAAAATTCATAACCTAGATTTATTTATTAACTCTCAACAATAATTTTTATTCATTTATTTAACTCTGAGTTAATAATGTCGTTGTATAATACTCGTCATAACACTCAATACATTATCTATAATAAACACAACAAGATAAATTATCATAAAAAATTATAACACACAATACATATAACAAAGTGCACTATAATAACAATAACAATTAAATGGTTGCTACCTTTACATGCAGAATTGAAATCTGCAAATTTGTATTTAATTTAATGTCTTATATACAGGGTGTTAAATAAGTCCCGGGATGGCTTAATATTTTTGTAACCATCACAGATAGCACTTCAAAGCTTTGTACATTGTTAATGGCACCAAAACCTGTATTTAGTGGACCTTTCCAGGGGGACGACCCACAAGGAGTACGTAGGAAATCTTAAATGAGAGCATAGGTCGAGTTGTACATCGAATTAAAGCTCTTTATGAGTAGAACACAATGCTGCAAACTCGACCTCAAAAGGTTCACCCTAGCTAAAATAGCGTGGGTTTAAAGTTCATATTAGCTACAACGTCAGGTATGTTGAAAACAGCTCAATAATGTTTACTAGGTAGAGGTTATGAAATGAAAACTTTGCAAATCAATATCTGAATTTAAAATCTTTACCTCCAATGGAGGACAACCTTCAAGGAATCAAAAGGAAGTCTTAAATGTAAGCATAGGTTGATATGTACATCAAATTATAGGTCTTTATTAGTAGAGTACAATGCCGAAAATCTGAGCTAAAACGGATAACCGAGGTGGAAATGGCAGCCATTCAAAGATTGCTTAAATTTGAAATTTTAGGTAAATGTAATGAAGTCAATGGCAGTTTGATTATTCATTCACAGGGGAAACTGGAGCCATTTATGATTGCTGCATCTAAAACAAGTATGTTTCCTGTTTGCGGGATACCCACTATCAGTCACAAACAACTTTCTATTTATACCTATCATGGTTAATCCATTTTCCTTGTTTGATTTAATAATAACTTTAAACTCACGCTATTTTAGCTACGGTGAACCTTTTGAGGTCGAGTTTGCAGCATTGTGTTCTACTTATAAAGGCCTTTAATTCGATGTACAACTCGACCTATGCTCTCATTTAAGATTTCCTACTTACTCCTTGTGGGCCGTCCCCCTGGAAAGGTAGCGGTCCACTGAATACGTACTAAAATAGGTTTTGGTATCTATTAACAATGTGCAAAGCTTTGTAGCTCTATCTATAATGGTTAAAAAAATATTAAGCCATCCCGTGACTTATTTAAAATGCTGTATATATTATATAGTGTGAATAACATATGAGATACGAACAAAAACTGTTTAAAATGGCCGCCATTGTAACATTTTAAATTAAATTTGTCTTCATTTCAATAGGATTCTATATGAGTACACTATCTTAACTTGATGTTGTTAGCTGCTCTCGTTCTAATGTGCAGACAACAACAACGGACGGATGTATCACTTTTTTCGTTTCCTGACACCAGGAAACGTGCAGATGAGTGAAAAAAAAAATATAGGTAGAAATTTTGGACTATTAGAAAACTGAGCCTACACTTCCTGTACTGGATAAGTAATTCCAAACACAAGAATTGATTGTTATATAATATTATATGAACAATATTGTTTACATACGATAAACATATTGCAACATATAAAAGCCTAACAGTTGATTTAAATAATAAATACTTATCACAATCTATACGTCATAGAGTAAATACTTGAACATTGTTACATAATTTAAATTGGATTTAAATCTTTCACCTGATTGATGTAATCTTTTGCACAAAAACACTTGTAACGGAGATCAGCAACTGATATTAATTACACGTGTAGAACGTTCTATATCATTCGCAGATGACTTGGCTCTGCTAGCTAGTTTGCAGAGGGATCTGCAATTCAACTTATTTCGAGATCAAAGAACTACAAAGGAAAAATATGAGGCATTAAGAAGATAAAGACCATGGTACTTTCAAAATCATTTGATCAGCTGTGAGAGAAGACAGGTGCAACATTTGAAATATCTCAGCTCTATATTTAATTTAGTGAAGTGGGAAAATCTCGCCAACAATAAATACAAAAACAGACAATATAAAAACATGTAATATCCTATAAATAAGTAATTAATCTGCAAGATTGAGATCCCCAAAGAAATAAAAAACAGTAATGTTTAAACACTACCTAATATTTACCTCCTACACCAATGAAAGCTGGGACATTTTCAGGAGCTCATTTATAGCTTGACAATTCCGAGGTAACCTAGCTGGATCTACATCTTTTTCCATGTGGTCTTGGGTTAAATACCTCTCTTTCAACTTTCCTCTCTTGTTCTTTTTCGACCCTGAAGCTATTAGGGTATTTGAAAGCTAGAGGTTTTTATTTTATGTTCTTTTCTTCTTTTCTTGAAGAGCCATAAACGAAGCTCTTCAACAGGTGATTGTGAGGCCATGGCTAAACACAAATATAGTTGTTTTGGTAGACTCCAAATCATCACTGCAAGCAATAGCAAATAATGATAATCTAAAAAACACAGTCATACAAAATATCAGACGTAACTACAAAATAGTAAAAAATAACGTTAACAACATCGCAATACAGTGGGTTCCTGCTCATGTGGGTTTGACGAGGAACGAGGCAGCAGATAACTTGGCGAAGAGAGGAACAAAAATGATCCAAAAACCAACGTTTGCCCTGACATTACAAGCTTCTTCATCTTCATGGTGCGTGCATCCAGCCTCAGGTAATGCCGGCCGCACGGTGTCTCTCATACACATAGCTAGCCAGTCTCCAGTAGGTGGGATCAATAAGAATTCGTCCAAGAGTGCAATTAGGTTGGAGTCTTCTCCTCAGCTCATCTCTGACATCCGATCTGATGATACAATCAAGGAGGATGTGTTGTAGGGTTTCTTCTTCTATCTGACATACAAGACACAGGGGCGACTCAGCAAGTTGGAAACGAAAAAGATAGGACTGTGTTACAATATGTCCTGTTGATGATTTAAGCAATTTGATGATATTACAAGCAATTATACGAAATTTAAAAACAACTTCACAGCTGAAATTTGTTGATGAGACGAAGGATAAACTTCAGGACAAAGCTTATGATCCATTTGAGCTTTTTAAAGAAAATAGGATGCTCCCACGCAATATATCTGTAGCAAATTTCCGACTAGCTACTGGTCACGATTGTCTTGCCAAAGCGTCTATACAGAATGAATTTACTAACCTCTGACAAGTGCACAATTTGTTCACAACACATGTAGATCATGGACAAGGATCATCTACTGATCTGCAGGGGTCTGGATGGAGAGAAGCAGGGACGAAGGGACTTTCCTGGACTTCTTGGGAGACAAGATCCAAGATGGTGTGAGCCAGAAGGAGCCATTGGAAGAAGAAGAAGAGAAGTATTTATGTTCCTTCTCTTTTTATAACGTTACTATTTTCACCATTAAACAACAAGGAAAAAAAATAGAAACCTGGGTACTAAATTCAAGTCACTTCAGGAGATGAAGGAAATTTACAATACAGGGAAGGAAATGAGGTAATTAAGACAAAGTAGAGTGAGGAATGTCACAATTAGAGCGGCGCTAAAAGTAAGACCAGTGTCAGAGGTGGTGAAGAAATCACAAATGAAATGGTTTGAGCGTGTACAAAGAATGGGTGACAACAGAATTCGAAGGAAACTGTACAAGACGTGAAGTATTGGCCCTGATTCAGATGGAGGCCTTGAGAAAACTGAATGACTTCCTGGGGTACAGAGGCAATACCGGCAATCAGGCAAGAGCACTAAGCAGGTATCTTCAGAGGCAACTAGGCAA
Organism: Aphrophora alni; assembly: GCA_963513935.1. Taxonomy (NCBI): domain Eukaryota; kingdom Metazoa; phylum Arthropoda; class Insecta; order Hemiptera; family Aphrophoridae; genus Aphrophora; species Aphrophora alni. The sequence goes on from OY740779.1 coordinate 42,524,977, forward strand.
TCCGTTTGCCAGTCCTCCCAGTGCAAAATAAAAATTTTTGTAGTGGTATCTGTCTGTTGTATGTGCAATGCTGTACAGCTCAAACGTGTGGACCGATTTTAATAAAATTGTTAAATTGACATATTTCAGTACGATTTTTTCGCTTTTTCGATAACTAAAAATTTGGGGATAGCTTGCCGTAAGAAAAAACAACACTTTTTTTTTTTTTTATCAGCTATAATGATTTTGATCTTATTCTGCTCAAGTGTAGCCCATTAGGACCCAATACAAAACATATTGGTTGTAACCTATAAAAAATACCGGTTGTGATTTATGGGTAGAAAACTGAAAAAAATCAAGCGTAGGACTATAGTACAAGATGTTATTCTCAATTTACTACAAATTTCATTCAAATATTAATAATGTAAAGAATGATTAGGAAATAACAAATTCAACCTTGACTGCTTTATTAAAAACTTGATTTAAAACAAAAAATACGATTTAGACTCGAGATAAAAAATACAATCTTATCACAAACTATACGTCATAGAGTAAATACTTGAAGATTGTTACGTAATGTAAACCGGATTTACATTTGTTGCCTGATTGATGTAATACTTTGTAGAAAAACACTTGTAATAGAAATCAACTGATTTCAAATTTATAGACTTGGGCGTTTAAATGTACCGGTACATTAACATCAAATTTCTATTAAGAGCTGTTTTACTTTCGCATCGAGCTGTTGTTAATCGATGACGAGTTTATCGCAGATATATCTATTTTGAAATTTAAAAAACATGGTCTGTAATACGAGTAATGATGTAGTCTGTACAACCTGATTGTAATCAAATTTAGTATATGGACATATATTTGGACACTATTTTGTTTTATCAATAACTAAATTTTGGTTTTTACAGTGAACTTCAAAATACATCTGTTTGGCTCTTTAAAGGTTACAATTGAGAGAAAATTGATCGAAATAATTTTAGCTTATTTTGTGAAAATCACAATTTTGCGTTTTAGGTTATTATTTACTTACCCATTATATGGGTAAGTTTGGTAATTGATAGAAAAGATAGGAACATTAAAATGGTATAGAGGACTATAGTGTGCTCATGTAACCTTATTGAAATTCGCAAAAATTTAATTAAAAATATTCAATGGCGGCCATTTAAAAACATAAATGTTGTTAATATCTCGTTATTCAAATTTGTAACACTTTCAATTGGATTCAAATTTACAGATTTCAATTTTGCATGTAATGGTACCAACATCACCTCAATAAGCGAAGTTATCGTCAAAAATGTAATTTCAAATCCTTACCTCCCAAGAAAATGTGTATAGTTACAATATCCAATAAAGCTGAGTCACCGATATGAGGAAAGCAAGTGGGAAATTTTTAAATATACATCTACGAAGCCCATTTGGGTCTATCCAATATGAAGAAAGTAATGATATACACAATTACGAGATTCCCTGTGTAACCAGTGGCGACGATAAGAACCCGCGGGCCCCCCGCAAATTTGTTCATCGGGCGCCCCCTCTCCCAATAAATTTTTCCCGAATGTTTATCTTTTCGCTGGCCGGCGCCGGTGAGTCACCGCAATGCGCGACGTAGAAATAGCTGCATTACTTATCGGCCAACGGTAAACAATACACATACTTCGTATCATGACATTAAATAATAAATACTGCTCTCTAAAAAATAATGGTTATTGCCGTTTTGGATGCACGATGCACAATCTTGTCTGAAGACATTTTACCTTATTTTAGTAATTTCTTGACAATACTCATAAAAATATTGTTATGATAGGGGGGGCCTATGTGGCAGGGCCCGTCACGGGTCCGAGTCCCGGTAAAATTTCCCGCTATCGCCGCCACTGTGTGTAACAACATAACTTACCCTACTGGATAAGATCCCTTGATCTACCAATACAATTTAACATCTGCAAAACCCTAGAAACCAACTCTTTGTCCTTACATTTAGAACTTCTACTTGTATTACATTGTTTGATAGGGCTTGGAAAGCACTATCAACTTGTTTTTCTTTCAATTCATCTATATTTCTACAATCTGTGTTATCTACTGCAGTATAAACTTCACGTGTTAGACCACCCATTAACATAATACATAATCAGCTTAGCAAATAAATCAAAGATTATCTAAGACCACATGGGAGAAGGGCAAGGTTTAAAACGTGCAATCTTTAGTAAATACTGATGTATTATCACTTTCTTGTCGTTACAAGAAATTTTAAACTTTTAATGAAGAGTACTGAAAAACAATTTGATGGTACCTATCTAGCCCAATCATACAATGCATATCTTCTTAATGTAATGGACAAAAGTTGGTTTTTTTGGCTTTGTAGGGAAATTAAATAGATGAAAGACCAGTAGAGGAAGTTTGTGTAAAACAGTTTGGTGAACCTAAAATTGTGTATTACTACTTTCTTAACATCAGCTAGGTCCTTACAGTCCTTATAGGTATGTATACCACGTGTTAAATAAGTCCCGGGATGGCTGAATATTTTTTTAATCATTACAGATAGAGCTACAAAGCTTTGCACATTGTTAATGGACTGCAAAACCAGTTTATTGTGTATTCAAGGGACCACAACCTTTCCAAGAGGGCAGCCCATAAGGAGTAAGTAGGAAATCTTAAATGAGAGGATAAGTCGAGTTGTACATCGAATTATTTTATACTTCGAGTTAATTTTGTTCGCTGAAATCTTTGCTTGACACATAAAATCAAAATCATGGATATCTTTTATTTGTATTTTTATTAGTTTGTTAAATTTTAGTACAGATGTTACAGCATCGCTAACACACCACAAAATACTAGAATTTCAACTGTCTAAAAAAAACTAATTTTTGACTAAATGCTTTCTCCTATCACTACGAAACTTCAGCTATCTTTGAATATTCACAAATGAGATATTATGTGAGAATTTGAGATAGTCTTGTCAATTTTGTCTAGTTTTATTAGCAGTCTACCATCTGAATGTGTACAGTTTATTTAAGGTACACTTTTACACTTAAAACGAGATTAGTTTTAATTAACCCAATGACCCGATTTCATTGAAACAGTGAATATTCTATGTAACATTTTCTCACAAAACTTTTGGTCCCCCAAAAAATACTTTTTTTCTCCAATCACTCTCAAACTCCGGCTATCTTTGAATATTTCCAAAACCATACTTTCTGAGAATTTAAGAAGATTTTTACAATTATGTCTACTTTTGTGGGTTTAAAATTGCTGAACAAAGTCTATATTTTAGACGACGAAATAACTTTTATCAAAATCCAATCTGAAGAGCTCTCATCATGTTCTGGCATAAATACTATATTTTCATTCTATAAACTAAAGTAGCGATTTTATAGTGATGCAAACAAGCCATGAAAAACAACAAATTTCAACTGTCTCGAATTAAACGGTTTCTTGACGGAATTCTTTTCCACTTAAACGACTGGTTTTTCTATGAATGTCTTAATTGTATTGAATTTTTCAAAAATTTGCTCTAGTTTTTGTCACAATACTTCTGGGTTCCCCCCAAAATACTCTTTTTCCCCTATCACTATCAAATTTTGAATATTTAGAAAGCAAATACTTTTGTGAGAATTTGAGTCAATTTCAACAAACATGTCTACATTTAAGGGTTTAAAATTTTGGAACAACGAATCTATTAGAGGTGACGAGAAAACCTTTTTCTGGATACCAATATGAAGATATTGTTCCCACCATTTTCTGAACAGGTACACATTTTAGAACATTGCAAACACTATGAAAATCAATGTAATGTGAAGATTAATAATCCAAACCTGTGTGCAAAATCACAAATAAAATTATCATAATTAGGAATATTTTCTAAAAATGAATCTTATCCGCCATTAATAAAAGCTTGGTACGTTGAGGTCGTGTTTAATACCTGAAGCATTCATCAAGTTTACACTCTATATAGATATTATTTTCAAAGTTCATTTTCACTTTTTGATTGTCAACTACCAACGATATGGTTTCGGTTAAATATTTCAATCGGTTTTGTGGGATGGGTGAGTGAGTTTTTTCAATGTTTTTATACAGTATATTTTGACCTATCGTACAATTTTATTTATACTAAACATTTGAGTTAAAAAAATCAAATAAAAGTATGATTCAATTTGATTTAGTTACCCAATATACAAAGTACAGTGTAAGTTTAGTAATCGTTAAAATTTTGACCTAAGTTTTTTTGACTGATCTTCATGTTTCATGGCCTTGGAAACTGAAAAAATGATTTTCGATACGTCGTCATTGTCATCTGTTTGTAGGTACAATAGCGGTCACAAAAATTAAGATAGGAACACGGAATTTACTGACTACTATAGTGTGTTCAGGTAGTAAATTCAGAAACATTAAATAAAAAATGTCAAAATGGTTCCATTTTAAATAGTTTTCCATTCCCATCTCGTGTTACTGAATCTGGCACTCTAAATTAAATAACAATTTGCAGAAATAAATTCTGCATATCAATCCCACCACTCTACGATGACAAATAGCGAAGTTATTGTCAAAAATGTAATTTTGAACCATGACCTCTCAATAAAATGTAACATTCGTACAGTTACAAGATCCCGGACGGAGATATTGATACGAGCAATGTGAATGAAGACTACACATCTATGAGGCCTGTTAGAGTCTATCTGACGTCAAAAGAGTAGTGATACAAACAATTAATTACAAGATTCAGAAAACTTCTAAAACAACAAAATTACCCTACTGGATAAGACTTCTTGATCTACCAATACAATTTAACATTTCCTACAAGGCACAAGAAACCAACTTTTGGGCGTTACATTTAGAGTATCTCCTTGTATTACATTGTATGATTGGGCTGGGTAAGTACCATGATGGTGCCCATTTCAACTGCACTCTTTAATACTATCTTATAATTGATAAATGAGAGAGGAAAAAATGAAATCTGATGAACTTTGGAACATTACCTCATGTGATTGGCAGCTTTCCTATCACAAGTACTTAAATGATAACAATTTTAAAAATTGTTCAAATATTATTTCATTAAAACTTAATTACAAGTAAAATATTGAGAACTGTCAAGAAAGGGGTAATTAATCTGTCAAATCTAGTTGATGCTGTAATAAAACAAACAGACTTCCAGATCAATGGAAGGTTGCAGAAGTAATAATTTTAAAACCAGGTAAGACAGCAAATGAATAATCACATATGTAGCCAACCATGTCAAATATATTTGAAAAACTGTTGAAACCAATTAACGAATAAAGAAAGTTAATTACGACACAGAAATTTGGTTTTAGAAATAACATTTTCACAATCGATCAGCTACATTGAATTACTGTAATAGAAAATACACTGAAAGAAAGACAAGTTTGTTCTCCAGTTTGTTTGAAGTCTCAAGCATTCGATAAGGTCTGTCACAATGGTCTGAGGCAAAACAAGATTTACACCAACAATTTGCACCAAATTTTAAATTCATTTCAGAATAAAAGTTGAGAGTGAATATTTAACACTACAAGAAACCTCAACGAAATTCAGAAATATTTTGCGATATTGTAATTGATTTGAAGTGTTTATTCGTTGGTCCAATTGTAAATGATATAATTTCAGCTGACAGCTTTAGCGCTCGTTTATATGAATCAATGTTGGTTTCCTCATTGTTAAGTCCACTCATAATTCTCATGTAGTTGCGATGATAAACACGCGCCTTCGGTATAAGTTTCAGTGCCCTCTAATTGGAGGCTTTGTTGCTACAATGAGAATCAGTTCAAAAAACTTTACGAAAAAAACATTGCACAATTTATTAACAAAGTTATAAAACTTTATGGAAAAAAAAACATTGTTTAAGCAGCTCAAAACGAACTGATAAATACCATATTTTGTCAAAAACAAATGATCACAACACTTCCTTAACAAATAACCACACTTTTGTTTTGTTTTCTTTAAATATTTTTTGTTTGTATCAATAACAGCTGATATTATTTGATTGGTGTAATTTAAAATGTGTTTTTTTTCCTTCATAAAAACAAATTCTTAACCGGTTTTTTAAAACTACAGATGTTTATAAATTCCTCAATCAAAGTTAAATTGTGGTTAATTTTAAAAACTCATCCCTTTTCCTTATGTTTCGTCTTTTTGTATAGTTAAGTCAAGACACTAATACGAGCGAAGCGAATGGAGACTGTTTAATATACACACATGCACGAGGCTCAATAGAGCCTAGTTGACATCGGAAGTATAGGCTGTACACGATTACGAGATTCAGAAAACCTGTATAACAGTTGTAAACAAACACCCTACTGGACAAGACCTCTTGATCTACCAATACAATTTAATATTTCCTACAAGTCGCAAGAAACCAACATTACATTTAGAAGACCTTGTATTACATTGTTCAGTTGGGCTGGATAAGTACCATGATGACCATGATTAGACTGCACTTTCCTATAATTATTTATCAAATGTTATTTATAATATATTATGAATGTGTGATTAAAGTATTAGACAAATGTAGATTAAGTCCGACTAGATTGATTGGTCTGGTTAAAATAAGACAAGGCCAACTTGATAACATGGTGATTTGACTTTTGTAATAATACCAACTGCTGCCTATAGGAACATAAAATTTGGTTCAGGGGACTGTAGTGTGCTCCTACAAAACCTTATGGATATTCAGAAAGATCTAATTGAAAATGTCAAATAAACAGCCATTTTAAACAGTTTTTGTACATATGCTGTGTGTTACAATTTAGATGGAAATATGGAGATTTCAATTTTGTATAGTAGTATCAACCTCGCATCATGTGGTTTTGTGTTAGATTAAAGACCCTCTCACTTGCATGAGCTCATTTCAAGATAATACCCCTTGCCGGCTAATAAGCCCCTTCCGGAGTAATATCCACTACCAGGGCATGAGCCCATTCTGAGACAGTAACCCCTTTCAGGGCAATAGTCCCTTCCGGGGCATGAGACCCTTTCAAGGAATCAAATCCGTCCCACTTGTTCAAGCTAAAACCACTACACAATACAATTTGTAACAGAATAAATTAGATAGAAATGTTTAATTCCGGATGCAATGTTGCCAACCCCACCCCACAAATAGCATAGTTATTTCAAAAATGTAATAGCGTACCCTGAGGTCCCATGAAAGTAGTTCCGAGATTCAGAGCCTGGGGCATGGGGGGTAAGCCCCTTCCGAGACAATAACCACTTTCAGGGCAATAGTCCCTTCCGGGGCATGAGACCCTTTCAGGGAATCAAAACCGTCCCACTTGTTCAAGTTAAAACCAGTACACAGTAAAACTTGAAACAGAATAAATTAGATAGACATTTTTAATTCTATATGCAATGTTACCAACCCCACCCCACAAATAGCATAGTTATTTCAAAAACGTAATAGCGTACCCTGAGGTCCCATGAAAGTAGTTCCGAGATTCAGAGCCTGGGGCATGGGGGTAAGCCCCTTCCGAGACAATAACCACTTTCAGGGCAATAGTCCTTTCCGGGGCATGAGACCCTTTCAGGGAATCAAAACCGTCCCACTTGTTCAAGTTAAAACCAGTACACAGTACAAGTTGAAACAGAATAAATTAGATAGACATTTTAAATTCTATATGCAATGTTACCAACCCCACCCCACAAATAGCATAGTTATTTCAAAAACGTAATAGCGTACCCTGAGGTCCCATGAAAGTAGTTTCGAAACCCAGAGCCAAGCCACTGATACGAGCGATCCTAGCTGAGACTGTACACACCCACGAGACCCGTTAGAGCTGATATAAAGAGAGTAGTGATTTATACATTTACAAGGTTAAAGAAAACCTGCGAACAATTGTTTCCAACTTGTATTATATTGTATGATGGAGCTGGGGTAAGTACCATGATGGCCCTCGTAGACTTGTTTATTGTTGCGAAGCAGGTGAAGTTATTTTACAGAGCTACTTCTGAACAGGCCTCTTTAGCATGTTATCTATAAGTTCTATGACATTAATAAAAAATATTGAAGTTCTAAGGTAGATGTAATCATGAAAGTATGTTTTAATAAAGTATGAATGAAGTAAAAAAGTGAATAGCATCACATGACAACTGCGTGACTTGCAGCTGATCGAGATGTTTATTGTTGTGATACATTTAATCCAGTGGTACGGGAGAACGACTCTTGTGTAGCGTTGCTGTGGATGGTCAAAGTTTCCATGTAGTTCCTCTCAGCGCTACGAGTAGCGTGCAGAGTTCCATTTTTTATTTAGAAAAATCTAAACGTTTGTTTATTTTCATTATTATTTCTTTCAAATACCTTTTGTCTTTTGCATACTTTTCATAAAAATGAATTTTGATGTTTCACATCTCCCAGGCGTCCTGTGATGGCTCACTTTTTTTTACAACTGATTTGGTTGACGCAACTAACTGTAGTAAATTATAAGTAATTGAAAAATGTGTTTGTGATTTCACTTGTAAATGGCATCTTGTTTAAAATTTAAACCTCTTGATTATATACCTAATAAAAATAATATATAATAAAATAAGACGTCAAGCTCTTGAATATTCTAATAACATCAGAGTCGGTCAAGAAAAACCTGATAGGAAAGATGAAAGAGAGGGGTGAAGTACGAGGTTACATGACAAAAGGTGTAGATCCGGATAAGGCTATCGGGATTGTCACGCCGTACTATATGTGAGCCCTTGATTTTTTGATTGTTTGTTTTTCCTCAAAGATAGCGTCCAATTTAATTTTCGCTTTTTAATTGTAAACTACCAAAGTGACAATAATTTTTGGTTTTGGTGTGGTTTCATTTCATTTCGTTTAATTTTTTTTTTCATTGTGGGAGACAATAAAATAGCATACAACAAGTCATAATTCATACGCAATGAAAAAAGTTGAATAAGACAGTTGATGCAATATGTTTACACTGTTTAATTTCTATTTACTCAAATATCCAAACCTCTTATCATTGGGATGAGTGAAACTTTTGAAAGAGCTTATTTATTTCAAGTTGTCTGGTACAGTCAGATAAAGAGATTATTGTAAATATGTTTCAGAGACTGTTTAATTATATTTGTTTTATTAAAATTAAATTTAAAATGGCTTTAAATTTCTGTGATTAAAGAAATAATTAAAATGTTAATAAAACAAGTCGTTGAACCATCATGTTACTTACCCAACCCTCATTGTACAAGCAGATCCTCTAAATGTAACGCCCAAAAGTTGGTTTCTTGTGTCTTGTAGGAAATGCTAAATTGTATTGGCAGATCAGGGAGTCTTATCCAGTAGGGTAAGTTTGTTTAAAAGTGTTGTTACACAGGTTTTCTGAACCTGGTAATTTTGCATATCGTTACTTTCTTGTTGTTACTATCTTGCTACGCTCGTGTCAGTGTTTCGACCCAACCAGATCTCGCAACTATCTCTTCTTCATCTTCATGGTGCGTTCATCCAGCCTCAGGTAATGCCGACCGCACGGTGTCTCTCATACACATAGCTAGCCAGTCTCCAGTAGGTGGGATCAGTCAGAATTCGTCCAAGGGTGCAATCAGGTTGGAGTCTTCTCCTCAGCTCATCTCTGACCTCCGATCTGATGATACAATCAAGGAGGATGTGTTGTAGGGTTTCTTCTTCTATCTGACATACAAGACACAGGGGCGACTCAGCAAGTTGGAAACGAAAAAGATAGGACTGTGTTACAATATGTCCTGTTCTAACTCTTGAGGCGAATGTTGACACGGACCTGGGCAAGTTCTTGTAGATGACAGTGTTGTTTGGTTATCTCGCAACTATACATACATCACATTTCCTTGAGATGTCAAGGTTCCAAATTACATTTTTGACAATAACTTCGCTATTTATCATCGTAGAGAGGTGGGATTGGTACCATTGAAATCTGTAAATTTCATCTAATTTAATGTATCATAAGTAAATACCACACGAGATATAAACAAAAAACTGTTTAAAATGGCCACGGTTTTTACGTTTCCAATTCGATTTTAAAAAAATTTTCAATACAGTTCTATATGAACACAATCTAACAATGAGGGGGATCTATAGTTTTCTGCGCCAAATCTCCTGTTTAGCAGCTCTCTTATTTACGAACAAATAACAACGCCACTGACAGCTAGTCGAAAATCAAAGAAAGGTTTTGCTATTATAATTACATTTATTTCTTTTACCTTTGTTAGGAATTAGGGTAGTTATTAGGTAAACATAGAGTCTAAGTTCTTTTTAAGAAGACAGGATGACAACAATTATTGTGACAGACTTGGAAAACTGATGAATTTGCTTGCAAGCCAGGCAGATGTCATTTATGCTACAATGGTATATAAACCCTTGGGTGGGAGGAAACGTGCTCAGTAGATCAGTATTGATCAAGGGAAGGTGCTGCAGGAATTCTTGAAGTTAGCCAGACGGACTTGGCGAGTAAGAGCTTCCTGGGAGAATTGAGACTTCAAACGAGCATCCACAAGAATTGCAAACTTCGTGTAATAAGAAACTTGTAAATATTTCAGAGTCAGATAATTAAACTATAACATAGAATCAGATCTGTGAGTCACAACCAATTAGTCATTCTGGATTAATAATAAGAATATTGTAGCATTGTAATAATAAGATAGGAGATGGTTGTTCTTGGTAATAAAGGTATATTGAGTAATGAGCCACTGATTTGTTTAGTTTAAAGTTAAAAAAACCCAGGCGGGAAGCTTGAGTTTTAACACCTTTCTGATGTAAATTGGATTTAAAAAATAGTATATTTCATTACTAGTACCGAAAGTGACATTTTCCGGTGCACAATCGTGTTTTACGTACGAGACAAAACTGAGTACGGAAATTCAATCAAGCACCAGAAAACTGCTTTCAATACTAGTTATGAACAATACTTTTCATCATGATTCAAAAAACACACAATAGGCCTAAACAAAATAAAAACTAGTACATTTCTCTAATAGAACTTTTAATTAACAAGTTTAACTTTTATTACAAACCAAATTATCTCAACAAACATTATAAATGAATTGCAGAGTTAAACAACATAAAAACTCTATAATTTAAAAGTTCAGATTGATGTTTATGGACATTTTTGATTATTCGTGACGTTGATTCCTTTGTTTAGAAGTTTTTTCTAAAGTCCCTGTAATGTTACCACTTTTGTAGTTGTATTATCCTGTAGTGTTGCCACTTTTGTAGTTGTATTATCCTGTAGTGTTGCCACTTTTGTAGTTGTATTATCCTGTAGTGTTGCCACTTTTGTAGTTGTATTATCCTGTAGTGTTGCCACTTTTGTAGTTGTATTATCCTGTAATGTTACCACTGTTGTAGTTGTATTATCCTGTAGTGTTGCCACTTTTGTAGTTGTATTATCCTGTAGTGTTGCCACTTTTGTAGTTGTATTATCCTGTAGTGTTGCCACTTTTGTAGTTGTATTATCCTGTAATGTTACCACTTTTGTAGTTGTATTATCCTGTAGTGTTGCCACTTTTGTAGTTGTATTATCCTGTAATGTTACCACTTTTGTAGTTGTATTATCCTGTAGTGTTGCCACTTTTGTAGTTGTATTATCCTGTAGTGTTGCCACTTTTGTAGTTGTATTATCCTGTAATGTTACCACTTTTGTAGTTGTATTATCCTGTAGTGTTGCCACTTTTGTAGTTGTATTATCCTGTAGTGTTGCCACTTTTGTAGTTGTATTATCCTGTAGTGTTGCCACTTTTGTAGTTGTATTATCCTGTAATGTTACCACTTTTGTAGTTGTATTATCCTGTAGTGTTGCCACTTTTGTAGTTGTATTATCCTGTAGTGTTGCCACTTTTGTAGTTGTATTATCCTGTAATGTTACCACTTTTGTAGTTGTATTATCTTGTAGTGTTGCCACTTTTGTAGTTGTATTATCCTGTAATGTTACCACTTTTGTAGTTGTATTATCCTGTAATGTTACCACTTTTGTAGTTGTATTATCCTGTAATGTTACCACTTTTGTAGTTGTATAATCCTGTAATGTTACCACTTTTGTAGTTGTATTATCCTGTAATGTTACCACTTTTGTAGTTGTATTATCCTGTAGTGTTGCCACTTTTGTAGTTGTATTATCCTGTAATGTTACCACTTTTGTAGTTGTATTATCCTGTAGTGTTGCCACTTTTGTAGTTGTATTATCCTGTAGTGTTGCCACTTTTGTAGTTGTATTATCCATTTTTTGGACTTTTCTTGGTCTACAAAAATGTTTTAATTATTCCAACAATAATGAACATGAATTTGACACACCAATGGACCATGAAAAGATATAAATCTACTAAATTTACCTTTTGGTAAATCCTCTGTCGGCAGAGCAGTTGTTCTGACACTTTCACATGCGCATGTTCCACATCCACACGTGCTAACTGGCTAAAAAATTACACAATTTACACTTAAACCATAATTGTCTGTATATTGACACATATGCTCAACTGTTTTATACTTCAATTACGCTCAGTTTTGTTAAAACATTCAGATTTAATACAAATTAGGTAGCGAAACAAGCAACAGTTTACCGATATGTTGTAATAACGTTGATTTAGCGGTTTGTTAAAATTAATTTAGCGTGTTTGTACAATCATAGATTAACTTGGATGCATTACGAATTATCGGTATTTCATGTAGTCTTGGGTTAGATCCCTCTTTTAGTTCTTTCCTATCAGATCTTTCTTGATCTTTTCCGACCCATAACACGTGATATGTTATTTTTAAGCTGACCCAGCGCCTTAGTATATTTAGGAATGGGTTACAAAGAACACCATAAAATGCTTATCGATCCGAATCCAGAACATGTCTAAAGAACTGTTGAAGATCGTCACTTTGTTTGGACGAATCGTAATGTTGGGTCATTTCGGCCAAATGAGATTTGGAATCTCATGTGAACGACAACGGCAAATTTCAAAATAGCTTAGCGGACTATGTTTGGTCATCTTCGGCCACATGGGATTTTGAATCTCCCGTTAACTACTACGGAAAATTCAAAATAGCTTAGCGGACTTTGTTTGGTCATCTTCGGCCAAATGAGATTTGGAATCTCATGTGAACGACAACGGCAAATTTCAAAATAGCTTAGCGGACTATGTTTGGTCATCTTCGGCCACATGGGATTTTGAATCTCCCGTTAACTACTACGGAAAATTCAAAATAGCTTAGCGGACTTTGTTTGGTCATCTTCGTCAAAATGAGATTTGGAATCTCCCGTGAACTACAATGGGAAATTTCAAAAGAGCTTAACGGACTTTGTTTGTCAATCTTCGGCCAAATGAGATTTGGAATCTCCCGTGAACTACAACGGGAAATTTCAAAAGAGCTTAACGGACTTTGTTTGTCAATCTTCGGCCAAATGAGATTTGGAATCTCCCGTTAACTACTACGGGAAATTTCAAAATAACTTAGCGGACTTTGTTTGGTCATCTTAGGCCAAATGGGATTTGGAATCTCCCGTTAACTAATACGGTAAATTTCAAAATAGCTTAGCGGACTTTGTTAGGTCATATTCGGCCAAATGAGATTTTGAACCTCCCGTTAACTTCTACGGAAAATTTCAAAATAACTTAGCGGACTTTGTTTGGTAATCTTCGTCAAAATGAGATATGGAATCTCCCGTGAACTACAACGGGAAATTTCAAAATTGCTTAGCGGACTTTGTTTGGTCATCTTCGGCCAAATGAGATTTGGAACATACCGTAAACTACAACGGGAAATTTCAAAATAGCTTAGCAGACTTTGTTTGGTCATATTCGGCCAAATGAGATTTGTAATCTCCCGTTAACTACTACGGGAAATTTCAAAATAGCTTAGCGGACTTTGTTTGGTCATCTTCGGTTAAATGAGAAAGGAATCTCCCGTTAACTATAATGGGAAATTTCAAATGGCTTAACGTAATTTTTTTGGTCATCTTCGGCAAAATGAGAAATGAATCTTCCGTGAACGACATCGGGAAATTTCAAAAGAGCTTAGCGGACTTTGTTTGGTCATCTTCGGCCAAATGGGATTTGGAATCTTCCGTTAACTACTAAGGGAAATTTCAAAATAGCTTGGCGGACTTTGTTGGGTCATCTTCGGCCAAATGAGATTTAGATTCTAACGTGAACGTCAACGGGAAGTTTCAAAATAACTTGGCGGTCTTTGTTGTGTCATCTTCGGCCAATCCAGATTTGTAATCTCCCGTGACGTCAACGGGAAATTTCTAAAAAGCTTGGCGGACTTTGTTGGGTCATCTTCGGCCAAATGAGATTTAGATTCTCCCGTGAACGTCAACGGGAAATTTCAAAATAGTTTGGCGGTCTTTGTTGTGTCATCTTCGGCCAATTCAGATTTGTAATCTCCCGTGACGTCAACGGGAAATTTCAAAAAAGCTTGGCGGACTTTGTTGGGTCATCTTCCGCCAAATGAGATTTAGATTCTCCCGTGAACGTCAACGGGAAATTTCAAAATAGCTTGGCGGTCTTTGTTGTGTCATCTTCGGCCAATTCGGATTTGTAATCTCCCGTGACGTCAACGGGAAATTTCAAAATAGTTTGGCGGACTTTGTTGGGTCATCTTCGTCCAAATGAGATTTGGATTCTCCCGTGAACTATAACGGGCAATTTCAAAACAGCTTACCGGACTTTGTTTGGTCATCTTCGGCCAATTCAGATTTGTAATCTCCCGTGAACGCCAACGGGAAATTTCTAAATAGCTTGGCGGACTTTGTTTGGTCATCTTCGGCCAATTAGGATTTGTAATCTCCCGTGACGACAAAGGGAAATTTCAAAATAGCTTGGCGGACTTTGTTGGGTCATCTTCGGCCAAATGTGATTTAGATTCTCCCGTGAACGTTAACGGGAAATTTCAAAATAGCTTGGCGGTCTTTGTTGTGTCATCTTCGGCCAATCCAGATTTGTAATCTCCCGTGACGTCAACGGGAAATTTCTAAAAAGCTTGGCGGACTTTGTTGGGTCATCTTCGGCCAAATGAGATTTAGATTCTCCCGTGAACGTCAACGGGAAATTTCAAAATATTTTAGCGGTCTTTGTTGTGTCATCTTCGGCCCATTCAGATTTGTAATCTCCCGTGACGTCAACGGGAAATTTCAAAAAAGCTTGGCGGACTTTGTTGGGTCATCTTCCGCCAAATGAGATTTAGATTCTCCCGTGAACGTCAACGGGAAATTTCAAAATAGCTTGGCGGTCTTTGTTGTGTCATCTTCGGCCAATTCAGATTTGTAATCTCCCGTGACGTCAACGGGAAATTTCAAAATAGCTTGGCGGACTTTGTTGGGTCATCTTCGGCCAAATGAGATTTGGAATCTCCCGTGAACTATAACGGGAAATTTCAAAATAGCTTAACGGACTTTGTTTGGTCATCATCGGCCAAATGAGATTTAGAATCTCCCGTTACCTACTACGGGAAATTTCAAAATAGCTTAGCGGACTTTGTTAGGTCATATTCGGCCAATTCAGATTTGTAATCTCCCGTGACGTCAACGGGAAATTTCAATATAGCTTGGCGGACTTTGTTGGGTCATCTTCGGCCAAATGAGATTTGGAATCTCCCGTGAACTATAACGGGAAATTTCAAAACAGCTTAACGGACTTTGTTGGGTCATCTTCGGCCAAATGAGATTTAGAATCTCCCGTTACCTACTACGGGAAATTTCAAAATAGCTTAGCGGACTTTGTTAGGTCATATTCGGCCAATTCAGATTTGTAATCTCCCGTGACGTCAACGGGAAATTTCAATATAGCTTGGCGGACTTTGTTGGGTCATCTTCGGCCAAATGAGATTTGGAATCTCCCGTGAACTATAACGGGAAATTTCAAAACAGCTTAACGGACTTTGTTGGGTCATCTTCGGCCAAATGAGATTTAGATTCTCCCGTGAACGTCAACGGGAAATTTCAAAATAGCTTGGCGGTCTTTGTTGTGTCATCTTCGGCCAATCCAGATTTGTAATCTCCCGTGACGTCAACGGGAAATTTCTAAAAAGCTTGGCGGACTTTGTTGGGTCATCTTCGGCCAAATGAGATTTAGATTCTCCCGTGAACGTCAACGGGAAATTTCTAAATAGTTTGGCGGTCTTTGTTGTGTCATCTTCGGCCAATTCAGATTTGTAATCTCCCGTGACGTCAACGGGAAATTTCAAAAAAGCTTGGCGGTCTTTGTTGGGTCATCTTCCGCCAAATGAGATTTAGATTCTCCCGTGAACGTCAACGGGAAATTTCAAAATAGCTTGGCGGACTTTGTTTGGTCATCTTCGGCCAATTAGGATTTGTAATCTCCCGTGACGTCAAAGGGAAATTTCAAAATAGCTTGGCGGACTTTGTTGGGTCATCTTCGGCCAAATGTGATTTAGATTCTCCCGTGAACGTTAACGGGAAATTTCAAAATAGCTTGGCGTACTTTGTTGTGTCATCTTCGGCCAATCCAGATTTGTAATCTCCCGTGACGTCAACGGGAAATTTCTAAAAAGCTTGGCGGACTTTGTTGGGTCATCTTCGGCCAAATGAGATTTAGATTCTCCCGTGAACGTCAACGGGAAATATCAAAATAGTTTAGCGGTCTTTGTTGTGTCATCTTCGGCCCATTCAGATTTGTAATCTCCCGTGACGTCAACGGGAAATTTCAAAAAAGCTTGGCGGACTTTGTTGGGTCATCTTCCGCCAAATGAGATTTAGATTCTCCCGTGAACGTCAACGGGAAATTTCAAAATAGCTTGGCGGTCTTTGTTGTGTCATCTTCGGCCAATTCAGATTTGTAATCTCCCGTGACGTCAACGGGAAATTTCAAAATAGCTTGGCGGACTTTGTTGGGTCATCTTCGGCCAAATGAGATTTGGAATCTCCCGTGAACTATAACGGGAAATTTCAAAACAGCTTAACGGACTTTGTTTGGTCATCTTCGGCCAAATGAGATTTAGAATCTCCCGTGACCTACTACGGGAAATTTCAAAATAGCTTAGCGCACTTTGTTAGGTCATATTCGGCCAATTCAGATTTGTAATCTCCCGTGAATGCCAACGGGAAATTTCAAAATACCTTGGCGGACTTTGTTGGGTCATCTTCGGCCAATTCAGATTTGTAATCTCCCGTGACGTCAACGGGAATTTTCAAAATAGCTTGGCGTACTTTGTTTGGTCATCTTCGGCCAATTCAGATTTGTAATCCCCCGTGAACCTCAACGGGAAATTTCAAAATAGGTTGGCGGACTTTGTTGGGTCATCTTCGGCCAATTAAGAATTATAATCTCCCGTGAACGACATCGGGAAATATCAAAATTCCTTGGCGGACTTTGTTGGGTCATCTTCGGCCAATTCAGATTTGTAATCTCCCGTGAACATCAACGGGAAATTTCAAAATAGGTTGGCGGACTTTGTTGGGTCATCTTCGGTCAAATGAGTTTTAGATTCTCCCGTAACGTCAACGGGAAATTTCAACATACCTTGGCGGACTTTGTTTGGTCATCTTCGGCCAAATGAGTTTTAGATTCTCCCGTGAACGTAAGGGGAAATTTCAAAATACTTTGGCGGACTTTGTTGGGTCATCTTCGGCCAAATGAGATTTAGATTCTCCCGTGAACGTCAACGGGAAATTTCAAAATAGCTTGGCGGTCTTTGTTGTGTCATCTTCGGCCAATCCAGATTTGTAATCTCCCGTGACGTCAACGGGAAATTTCTAAAAAGCTTGGCGGACTTTGTTGGGTCATCTTCGGCCAAATGAGATTTAGATTCTCCCGTGAACGTCAACGGGAAATTTCAAAATAGTTTAGCGGTCTTTGTTGTGTCATCTTCGGCCCATTCAGATTTTTAATCTCCCGTGACGTAACGGGAAATTTCAAAAAAGCTTGGCGGACTTTGTTGGGTCATCTTCCGCCAAATGAGATTTAGATTCTCCCGTGAACGTCAACGGGAAATTTCAAAATAGCTTGGCGGTCTTTGTTGTGTCATCTTCGGCCAATTCAGATTTGTAATCTCCCGTGAACGACATCGGGAAATATCAAAATTCCTTGGCGGACTTTGTTGGGTCATCTTCGGCCAATTCAGATTTGTAATCTCCCGTGAACATCAACGGGAAATTTCAAAATAGGTTGGCGGACTTTGTTGGGTCATCTTCGGTCAAATGAGTTTTAGATTCTCCCGTAACGTCAACGAGAAATTTCAAAATACCTTGGCGGACTTTGTTTGGTCATCTTCGGCCAAATGAGTTTTAGATTCTCCCGTGAACGTAAGGGGAAATTTCAAAATACTTTGGCGGACTTTGTTGGGTCATCTTCGGCCAAATGAGATTTAGATTCTCCCGTGAACGTCAACGGGAAATTTCAAAATAGCTTGGCGGTCTTTGTTGTGTCATCTTCGGCCAATCCAGATTTGTAATCTCCCGTGACGTCAACGGGAAATTTCTAAAAAGCTTGGCGGACTTTGTTGGGTCATCTTCGGCCAAATGAGATTTAGATTCTCCCGTGAACGTCAACGGGAAATTTCAAAATAGTTTAGCGGTCTTTGTTGTGTCATCTTCGGCCCATTCAGATTTGTAATCTCCCGTGACGTCAACGGGAAATTTCAAAAAAGCTTTGCGGACTTTGTTGGGTCATCTTCCGCCAAATGAGATTTAGATTCTCCCGTGAACGTCAACGGGAAATTTCAAAATAGCTTGGCGGTCTTTGTTGTGTCATCTTCGGCCAATTCAGATTTGTAATCTCCCGTGACGTCAACGGGAAATTTCAAAATAGCTTGGCGGACTTTGTTGGGTCATCTTCGGCCAAATGAGATTTGGAATCTCCCGTGAACTATAACGGGAAATTACAAAACAGCTTAACGGACTTTGTTTGGTCATCTTCGGCCAAATGAGATTTAGAATCTCCCGTTACCTACTACGGGAAATTTCAAAATAGCTTAGCGGACTTTGTTAGGTCATATTCGGCCAATTCAGATTATAATCTCCCGTGAATGCCAACGGGAAATTTCAAAATACCTTGGCGGACTTTGTTGGGTCATCTTCGGCCAATTCAGATTTGTAATCTCCCGTGACGTCAACGGGAATTTTCAAAATAGCTTGGCGTACTTTGTTTGGTCATCTTCGGCCAATTCAGATTTGTAATCTCCCGTAAACGTCAACGGAAATTTTCTAAAAAGTTTGGCGGACTTTGTAATGTCAACTTCGGCCAAATGAGTTTTAGATTCTCCCGTGAACGTCAACGGGAAATTTCAAAATAGCTTGGCGGACTTTGTTGGGTCATCTTCGGCCAAATGAGATTTAGATGCTCCCGTGAACGTCAACGGGAATTTTCAAAATAGCTTGGCGGACTTTGTTGGGTCATCTTCGGCCAATTCTTATTTGTAATCCCCCGTGAACCTCAGCGGGATATTTCAAAATACCTTGGCGGACTTTGTTTGGTCATCTTCGGCCAATTAAGATTTGTAATCTCCCGTGACGTCAACGGGAAATTTCAAAATAGGTTGGCGGACTTTGTTGTGTCATCTTCGGCCAATTCATATTTGTAATCTCCCGTGAACGTCAACGGGAATTTTCAAAATAGGTTGGCGGACTTCGTTGGGTCATCTTCGGCCAAATGAGTTTTAGTTTCTCCCGTGAACGTCAACGGGAAATTTCAAAATAGCTTGGCGGACTTTGTTGGGTCATCTTCGGCCAAATGAGATTTAGATTCTCCCGTGAACGTCAACGGGAAATTTCAAAATAGTTTGGCGGTCTTTGTTGTGTCATCTTCGGCCAATTCAGATTTGTAATCTCCCGTGACGTCAACGGGAAATTTCAAAAAAGCTTGGCGGACTTTGTTGGGTCATCTTCCGCCAAATGAGATTTAGATTCTCCCGTGAACGTCAACGGGAAATTTCATAATAGCTTGGCGGTCTTTGTTGTGTCATCTTCGGCCAATTCAGATTTGTAATCTCCCGTGACGTCAACGGGAAATTTCAAAATAGCTTGGCGGACTTTGTTGGGTTATCTTCGGCCAAATGAGATTTGGAATCTCCCGTGAACTATAACGGGAAATTTCAAAACAGCTTAACGGACTTTGTTTGGTCATCTTCGGCCAAATGAGATTTAGAATCTCCCGTTACCTACTACGGGAAATTTCAAAATAGCTTAGCGGACTTTGTTAGGTCATATTCGGCCAATTCAGATTATAATCTCCCGTGAATACCAACGGGAAATTTCAAAATACCTTGGCGGACTTTGTTGGGTCATCTTCGGCCAATTCAGATTTGTAATCTCCCGTGACGTCAACGGGAATTTTCAAAATAGCTTGGCGTACTTTGTTTGGTCATCTTCGGCCAATTCAGATTTGTAATCTCCCGTAAACGTCAACGGAAATTTTCTAAAAAGTTTGGCGGACTTTGTAGGGTCAACTTCGGCCAAATGAGTTTTAGATTCTCCGGTGAACGTCAACGGGAAATTTCAAAATAGCTTGGCGGACTTTGTAGGGTCATCTTCGGCCAAATGAGATTTAGATGCTCCCGTGAACGTCAACGGGAATTTTCAAAATAGCTTGGCGGACTTTGTTGGGTCATCTTCGGCCAATTCTTATTTGTAATCCCCCGTGAACCTCAACGGGAAATTTCAAAATACCTTGGCGGACTTTGTTTGGTCATCTTCGGCCAATTAAGATTTGTAATCTCCCGTGACGTCAACGGGAAATTTCAAAATAGGTTGGCGGACTTTGTTGTGTCATCTTCGGCCAATTCATATTTGTAATCTCCCGTGAACGTCAACGGGAATTTTCAAAATAGCTTGGCGGACTTTGTTGGGTCATCTTCGGCCAATTAAGATTTGTAATCTCCCGTGACGTCAACGGGAAATTTCAAAATAGGTTGGCGGACTTTGTTGTGTCTTCTTCGGCCAATTCAGATTTGTAATCTCCCGTAAACGTCAACGGGAAATTTCTAAAAAGCTTGGCGGACTTTGTAGGGTCAACTTCGGCCAAATGAGTTTTAGATTCTCCCGTGAACGTCAACGGGAAATTTCAAAATAGCTTGGCGGACTTTGTTGGGTCATCTTCGGCCAAATGAGATTTAGATTCTCCCGTGAACGTCAACGGGAAATTTCAAAATAGTATGGGGGTCTTTGTTGTGTCATCTTCGGCCAAATGAGATTTGGAATCTCCCGTGAACTACAACGGGAAATTTCAAAATAGCTTAGCGGGGTTTGTTTGGTCATCTTCGGAAAAATGAGTTTTAGATTCTCCCGTGAACGTCAACGGGAAATTTCAAAATACCTTGGCGGACTTTGTTTGGTCATCTTCGGCCAATTCAGATTTGTAATCTCACGTGAACGTCAACGGGAATTTTCAAAATAGCTTGGTGGTCTTTGTTGGGTCATCTTCGGCCAGATCAAATTTGTAATTCCTCGTGAACGTCAACGGGAAATTTCAATATACCTTGGCGGACTTTGTTTGGTCATCTTCGGCCAATTCAGATTTGTAATCTCCCGTGAACGTAACGGGATATTTCAAAATAGGTTGGCGGACTTTGTTGGGTCATCTTCGGCCAAATGAGTTTTAGTTTCTCCCGTGAACATCAACGCGAAATTTCTAAATAGATTGGCGGACTTTGTTTGGTCATCTTCGGCCAAATGAGTTTTAGATTCTCCCGTGAACGTAAGGGGAAATTTCAAAATACCTTGGCGGACTTTGTTGGGTCATCTTCTGCCAATTCAGTTTTGTAATTTCCCGTAAACGTCAACGAGAAATTTCTAAAAAGCTTGGCGGACTTTGTTGGGTCATCTTCGGCCAAATGTGATTTAGATTCTCCCGTGAACGTCAACGGGAAATTTCAAAATAGCTTGGCGGACTTTGTTTGGTCATCTTCGGCCAATTAGGATTTGTAATCTTCCGTGACGTCAACGGGAAATTTCAAAATAGGTTGGCTGACTTTGTTGTATCATCTTCGGCCAATTCAGATTTATAATCTCCCGTGAACGACATCGGGAAATATCAAAATTCCTTGGCGGACTTTGTTAGGTCATCTTCGGCCAATTCAGTTTTGTAATCTCCCGTAAACGTCAACGGGAAATTTCTAAAAAGCTTGGCGGACTTTGTTGGGTCATCTTCGGCCAAATCAGATTTATAATCTCCCGTGAACTACAACGGAAATATCAAAATTCCTTGGCGGACTTTGTTGGGTCATCTTCGGCAAATTCAGATTTGTAATCTCCCGTGAACATCAACGGGAAATTTCAAAATAGGTTGGCGGACTTTGTTGGGTCATCTTCGGTCAAATGAGTTTTAGATTCTCCCGTGAACGTCAACGGGAAATTTCAAAATACCTTGGCGGACTTTGTTTGGTCATCTTCGGCCAATTCAGATTTGTAATCTCCCGTGAACGTCAACGGGAAATTTCAAACTAGGTTGGCGGACTTTGTTAGTTCATCTTCGCCCAAATGAGAAAGGAATCTCCCGTTAACTATAACGGGAATTTTCAAAATAGCTTAGCAGACTTTGTTTGGTCATCTTCGGCCAAATGAGAAAGGAATCTCCCGTAACTATAACGGGATATTTCAAAATAGCTTAGCGTACTTTGTTTGGTCATCTTCGGCCAAATGAGAAAGGAATCTCCCGTTAACTATAACGGGAAATTTCAAAATAGCATAGCGGACTTTGTTAGGTCATATTCGGCCAAATGAGATATGGAATCTCCCGTTTACTACAACGGGAAATTCCAAAATAGCTTAGCGGACTTTGTTTGGTCAACTTCGACCAAATGAGATATGGAATCTCCCGTTTACTACAACGGGAAATTTCCAAATAGGTTAACGGACTTTGTTTGATCATCTTCGGCCAAATGAGATTAGGAGTCTCCTGTGAACTATAACGGGAAATTTCAAAAAGAGCTTAACCAACTTTGTTTGGTCATCTTCGGAAAAATGAGTTTTAGATTCTCCCGTGAACGTCAACGGGAAATTTCAAAATACCTTGGCGGACTTTGTTTGGTCATCTTCGGCCAATTCAGATTTGTAATCTCACGTGAACGTCAACGGGAATTTTCAAAATAGCTTGGCGGTCTTTGTTGGGTCATCTTCGGCCAGATCAGATTTGTAATTCCTCGTGAAAGTCAACGGGAAATTTCAATATACCTTGGCGGACTTTGTTTGGTCATCTTCGGCCAATTCAGATTTGTAATCTCCCGTGAACCTAACGGGATATTTCAAAATAGGTTGGCGGACTTTGTTGGGTCATCTTCGGCCAAATGAGTTTTAGTTTCTCCCGTGAACGTCAACGCGAAATTTCTAAATAGATTGGCGGACTTTGTTTGGTCATCTTCGGCCAAATGAGTTTTAGATTCTCCCGTGAACGTAAGGGGAAATTTCAAAATACCTTGGCGGACTTTGTTTGGACATCTTCGGCCAATTCAGATTTGTAATCTCCCGGGAACGCCAACGGGAAATTTCTAAATAGCTTGGCGGACTTTGTTTGGTCATCTTCGGCCAATTAGGATTAGTAATCTCCCGTGACGTCAACGGGAAATTTCAAAATAGGTTGGCGGACTTTGTTGGGTCATCTTCGGCCAATTCAGAATTATAATCTCCCGTGAACGACATCGGGAAATATCAAAATTCCTTGGCGGACTTTGTTGGGTCATCTTCTGTCAATTCAGTTTTGTAATTTCCCGTAAACGTCAACGAGAATTTCTAAAAAGCTTGGCGGACTTTGTTGGGTCATCTTCGGCCAAATGTGATTTAGATTCTCCCGTGAACGTCAACGGGAAATTTCAAAATAGCTTGGCGTACTTTGTTGGGTCATCTTCGGCCAATTCAGATTTATAATCTCCCGTGAACGACAACGGAAATATCAAAATTCCTTGGCGGACTTTGTTTGGTCATCTTCGGCCAAATGAGTTTTAGATTCTCCCGTGAACGTAAGGGGAAATTTCAAAATACCTTGGCGGACTTTGTTGGGTCATCTTCGGTCAAATGAGTTTTAGATTCTCCCGTGAACGTCAACGGGAAATTTCAAAATAGGTTGGCGGACTTTGTTGGGTCATCTTCGGCCAAATGAGTTTTAGTTTCTCCCGTGAACGTCAACGGGAAATTACTAAATAGCTTGGCGGACTTTGTTTCTCATCTTCGGCCAAATGAGTTTTAGATTCTCCCGTGAACGTAAGGGGAAATTTCAAAATACCTTGATGGACTTTGTTTGGACATCTTCGGCCAATTCAGATTTGTAATCTCCCGTGAACGCCAACGGGAAATTTCTAAATAGCTTGGCGGACTTTGTTTGGTCATCTTCGGCCAATTAGGATTTGTAATCTCCCGTGACGTCAACGGGAAATTTCAAAATAGATTGGCGGACTTTGTTGGGTCATCTTCGGCCAATTCAGATTTATAATCTCCCGTGAACGACAACGGGAAATATCAAAATTCCTTGGCAGACTTTGTTGGGTCATCTTCGGCCAATTCAGATTTGTAATCTCCCGTGAACATCAACGGGAAATTTCAAAATAGGTTGGCGGACTTTGTTGGGTAATCTTCGGTCAAATGAGTTTTAGATTCTCCCGTGAACGTAACGGGAAATTTCAAAATAGGTTGGCGGACTTTGTTGGGTCATCTTCGGCCAAATGAGTTTTAGTTTCTCCCGTGAACGTCAACGGGAAATTTCTAAATAGCTTGGCGGACTTTGTTTGGTCATCATCGGCCAAATGAGTTTTAGATTCTCCCGTGAACGTAAGGGGAAATTTCAAAATACCTTGGCGGACTTTGTTTGGACATCTTCGGCCAATTCAGATTTGTAATCTCCCGTGAACGCCAACGGGAAATTTCTAAATAGCTTGGCTGACTTTGTTTGGTCATCTTCGGCCAATTAGGATTTGTATTCTCCCGTGAACGACATCGGGAAATATCAAAATTCCTTGGGGGACTTTGTTGGGTCATCTTCGGCCAATTCAGTTTTGTAATCTCCCGTAAACGTCAACGGGAAATTTCATAAAAGCTTGGCGCACTTTGTTGGGTCATCTTCGGCCAAATGTGATTTAGATTTTCCCGTGAACGTCAACGGGAAATTTCAAAATAGCTTGGCGGACTTTGTTGGGTCATCTTCGGCCAATTCAGATTTATAATCTCCCGTGAACGACAACGGAAATATCAAAATTCCTTGGCGGACTTTGTTGGGTCATCTTCGGCCAATTCAGATTTGTAATCTCCCGTGAACATCAACGGGAAATTTCAAAATAGGTTGGCGGACTTTGTTGGGTCATCTTCGGTCAAATGAGTTATAGATTCTCCCGTGAACGTCAACGGGAAATTAAAAATACCTTGGCGGACTTTGTTTGGTCATCTTCGGCCAATTCAGATTTGTAATCTCCCGTGAACGTCAACGGGAATTTTCAAAATAGCTTGGCGGTCTTTGTTGGGTCATCTTCGGCCAATTCAGATTTGTAATCCCCCGTGAACGTCAACGGGAAATTTCAATATACCTTGGCGGACTTTGTTTGGTCATCTTCGGCCAATTCAGATTTGTAATCTCCCGTAAATGTCAACGGGAAATTTCTAAAAAGCTTGGCGGACTTTGTTGGGTCATCTTCGGCCAAATGAGTTTTAGATTCTCCCGTGAACGTTAACGGGAAATTTCAAAATACCTTGGCGGACTTTGTTTGGTCATCTTCGGCCAATTCAGATTTGTAATCTCCCATGAACGTAACGGGAAATTTCAAAATAGGTTGGCGGACTTTGTTGGGTCATCTACGGCCAAATGAGTTTTAGTTTCTCCCGTGAACGTCAACGGGAAATTTCTAAATAGCTTGGCGGACTTTGTTTGGTCATCTTCGGCCAAATGAGTTTTAGATTCATCCGTGAACGTAAGGGGAAATTTCAAAATACCTTGGCGGACTTTGTTTGGACATCTTTGGCCAATTCAGATTTGTAATCTCCCGTGAACGCCAACGGGAAATTTCTAAATAGCTTGGCGGACTTTGTTTGGTCATCTTCGGCCAATTAGGATTTGTAATCTTCCGTGACGTCAACGGGAAATTTCAAAATAGGTTGGCTGACTTTGTTGTGTCATCTTCGGCCAATTCAGATTTATAATCTCCCGTGAACGACATCGGGAAATATCAAAATTCCTTGGCGGACTTTGTTGGGTCATCTTCGGCCAATTCAGTTTTGTAATCTCCCGTAAACGTCAACGGGAAATTTCTAAAAAGCTTGGCAAACTTTGTTGGGTCATCTTCGGCCAAATCAGATTTATAATCTCCCGTGAACTACAACGGAAATATCAAAATTCCTTGGCGGACTTTGTTGGGTCATCTTCGGCCAATTCAGATTTGTAATCTCCCGTGAACATCAACGGGAAATTTCAAAATAGGTTGGCGGACTTTGTTGGGTCATCTTCGGTCAAATGAGTTTTAGATTCTCCCGTGAACGTCAACGGGAAATTTCAAAATACCTTGGCGGACTTTGTTTGGTCATCTTCGGCCAATTCAGATTTGTAATCTCCCGTGAACGTCAACGGGAAATTTCAAACTAGGTTGGCGGACTTTGTTAGTTCATCTTCGGCCAAATGAGAAAGGAATCTCCCGTTAACTATAACGGGAATTTTCAAAATAGCTTAGCAGACTTTGTTTGGTCATCTTCGGCCAAATGAGAAAGGAATCTCCCGTAACTATAACGGGAAATTTCAAAATAGCTTAGCGTACTTTGTTTGGTCATCTTCGGCCAAATGAGAAAGGAATCTCCCGTTAACTATAACGGGAAATTTCAAAATAGCATAGCGGACTTTGTTAGGTCATATTCGGCCAAATGAGATATGGAATCTCCCGTTTACTACAACGGGAAATTCCAAAATAGCTTAGCGGACTTTGTTTGGTCAACTTCGACCAAATGAGATATGGAATCTCCCGTTTACTACAACGGGAAATTTCCAAATAGGTTAACGGACTTTGTTTGATCATCTTCGGCCAAATGAGATTAGGAGTCTCCTGTGAACTATAACGGGAAATTTCAAAAAGAGCTTAACCAACTTTGTTTGGTCATCTTCGGCCAAATGAGATTTGGAATCTCCCGTGAACTACAAAGGGAAATTTCAAAATAGCTTAGCGGACTATGTTTGGTCATCTTTGGCCAAATGAGAAAGGAATCTACCGTTACCTATAACGGGAAATTTCAAAATAGCTTAGCGGACTTTGTTTGGTCATTTTCGGCCAAATTGGATTTGGAATCTCCCGTTAACTACTACGGGAAATTTTAAAATAGCTTAGCGGACTTTGTGTGGTCATCTTCGGCCAAATGAGAAAGGAATCTACCGTTAACTAAACGGGAAATTTCAAAATAGCTTAGCGGACTTTGTTTGGTCATCTTCGGCCAAATGGGATTTGGAATCTCCCGTGAACTATAACGGGATATTTCAAAATAGCTTAGCGGACTTTGTTTGGTCATCTTCGGCCAAATGAGATTTGGAATCTCCCGTGAACTTTAACGGGATATTTCAAAATAGCTTAGCGGACTTTGTTTGGTCATCTTCGGCCAAATGAGATTTGGAATCTCCCGTGAACTTTAACAAGAAATTTCAATAGAGCTTAACGGACTTTGTTTGGTCAACTTCGGCCAAATGAGATATGGAATCTCCCGTTTACTACAACGGGAAATTTCAAAATAGGTTAACGGACTTTGTTTGATCATCTTCGGCCAAATGAGATTTGGAATCTCCCGTGAACTATAACGGGAAATTTCAAAAGAGCTTAGCGGGATTTTTTTGGTTATCTTCGGCCAAATGAGATTTGAAGTCTCCCGTGAACTATAACGGGATATTTCAAAAAGAGCTTAACCGACTTTGTTTGGTCATCTTCGGCCAAATGAGATTTGGAATCTCCCGTGAACTACATCGAAAATTTTCAAAATAGCTTAGCGGACTTTGTTTGGTCATCTTCGGCCAAATGAGAAAGGAATCTACCGTAACTATAACGGGAATTTTCAAAATAGTTTAGCGGACTTTGTTAGGTCATCTTCCGCCAAATGAGATATGGAATCTCCCGTAAACGACAACGGGAAATTTCAAAATAGCTTAGCGGACTTTGTTTGGTCATTTTCGGCCAAATGAGATTAGGAATCTCCCGTTAACTACTACGGGAAATTTCACGAATATATTTAGTCGGTTTCTAGTATGAAAGTTGAGGATGTGAGTGAGAAAGTTTGTGCAATGTTTTTAAACAGTATTTGTTTGTTAAATAACATGATAAATTCTCAAGATAAATTTCAAAGTCGATCTTTGTGGAACACATTTCTTCTTAGTTATTCAATTCGCATAGCACTGTGGGATTCACAGGTATTCACGATTGTGAAGCATTGTGAACTAGCCTTACAATTGATATTTTGAGGTTAAAGTAAAAATAAGACGCAGATACATTCCATTACATTTAATAACTATCTAGTAGTCACACATCACACGCATGAAGTGTGATGTCTAGGTCAAAGGCCTGCTTCTGTTGGTGTGTTTATGCTGATTTATCAATTCAAGTCTGAGAAGAAATGAACGGAAATTTCGTCATGGATGAACTATCAAAACAAACGCGATCTACTGGGGAAATTCAGCGGAAAAGTGCTTCCGTCGGTAATTTTCTTTTCTTATTATTTTAAGACCTAAACATTATTTATGTTCATGGACGCCATTATAGTACTTACCTTGCCGCAATGTAGTACAGTCATTGCTTCTAAAAGTAATTGCCTAAAAGTTGGTTTATTGAACCTTGTAGGAAATGTTAAATTGGTCTTATCCAGTAGGGTAAGTTTGCTTAAAACAGTTTTCCAAACCTTGTAATAGTCTTGAACATTCCTTTTTGTCTATCTCTTTTGTAATAAGAATAATTGTTTTAAAAATGGAACTCTCGTCTATAGAACTCCTTTAGCACTTGAGGCGCTCACAAGACTGCAGCTCATCCAACTAATAAATTGTGTAGGTTCTCTAACTCCCCCCCCCCTCTTGGTTCCATTATTTTTTACGCCGATCCTTCTACGATGTTGCCTGAGTCTCCGGTGAAACCCCCCTACTTGGTCTGATGGATGTTTCCTATTACAACTCCCCCAGAGATCTTTGGTCTATTTCCTACCCTACCCCACTCAAGTCTTTCCCCAGTGAGACATCTATTCCGTTGTTCTATGGGGGGAGCTGTTTCTTCTTCCATGTTTCTTAGGCTTTTCTGTCCTGTCTTCTCGTCTTTGTTGGATGCTTCTTAGTTGACTCGTCCTTCGCGTACTGGGTTTATTTCTATTGAAGAAATCTCAACAAACCTGAAAACTCCCCGGGGATGCTGCGGTCGAATTTTGTTGCAATGACCAAACTCAGCGAATTACTTCGTGTTCAGGGTAAGGAAAATGGAAGTGAAGACGGCTAGCTCTCTAAGAGCGTCAGTATCCGGAAGTGAACAAGAGATGGTCAATAGAGATCTGATAAGAAAGATAAAAGTTAAGGATTTAACCCAAGATAAGATGAAGAAACCTAACCTAACCTAACCTAACCTAGCCTAAATCAAACCTAACCTTCAGCTAGTAGACCCTCACAAAACAATTTGAAACGCCACAATCACTTTATAAACACCCAGTTATCAATCAATTCATTCGGTGTTAGTTTTAGATAACCTGCTAACCTAACCTTCAGCTAGTAGACCCTCACAAAACAATTTGAAACTCCACAATCACTTTATAAACACCCAGTTATCAATCAATTCATTCGGTGCTAGTTTTAGATAACCTAACCTAACCAAACCTAACCTATACTAAACCTAACCTAACCCAAACCAAACCTAACCTAACCTTCAGCTAGTAGACCCTCACAAAACAATTTGAAACTCCACAATCACTTTATAAACACCCAGTTATCAATCAATTCATTCGGTGTTAGTTTTAGATAACCTGCTAACCTAACCTTCAGCTAGTAGACCCTCACAAAACAATTTGAAACGCCACAATCACTTTATAAACACCCAGTTATCAATCAATTCCTTCGGTGTTAGTTTTAGTTAACCTAACCTAACCTACCCTAAACCTAACCTAACCCAAACCTAACCTAAACCAAACCTAACCTAACCTTCAGCTAGTAGACCCTCACAAAACAATTTGAAACGCCACAATCACTTTATAAACACCCAGTTATCAATCAATTCCTTCGGTGTTAGTTTTAGTTAACGTAACCTAACCTACCCTAAACCTAACCTAACCCAAACCTAACCTAACCCAAACCTAACCTAACCTTCAGCTAGTAGACCCTCACAAAACAATTTGAAACGTCACAATCACTTTATAAACACCCAGTTATCAATCAATTCATTCGGTGTTAGTTTTAGTTAACCTAACCTAACCTACCCTAAACCTAACCTAACCCAAACCTAACCTAACCCAAACCTAACCTAACCTTCAGCTAGTAGACCCTCACAAAACAATTTGAAACGTCACAATCACTTTATAAACACCCAGTTATCAATCAATTCCTTCGGTGTTAGTTTTAGTTAACCTAACCTAACCTACCCTAAACCTAACCTAACCCAAACCTAACCCAAACCTAACCTAACCTAACCTTCAGCTAGTAGACCCTCAGAAAACAATTTGAAACGTCACAATCACTTTATAAACACCCAGTTATCAATCAATTCATTCGGTGTTAGTTTTAGATAACCAAACTTTGACCTCATCATGTGGGAGCTTAAACGACCTGCTAATGCATTTTGTGAACTGTTGCTTAAAACATTATCTCTTTTTGAACTTTGAACAGAATTATCGTATGATTTGCTTAACAATAATTTTATCCAAAAAAAACAAACAAATTAAACACTTCTCTCGTAACTTATTCAATGTTATAACAGGATACAATTCCGTGTTTTTGTACTTCCCACAGATAAAGTTTTAAAAAAATCTACTTTGGAGTTTTTCCTCGATATTTTCGTTTGTACGAATCAGCGCTTTTTAAAATAATGTCAAATTTAGGATAGAAATAATGTATTGTGAAAGATAAAAAGTGGTAAGCGTATTTAATAAGTAGTCTATCGAAATGATTGAAAAAACGCTATTTTAAAGAGGAATTGCCCAGATTTGACACTTTAATCGATCGGACAACTTCACTGCATATTTACCGAAAATTCATTGTTTCGAGGTTAGGTTGCGTGTTAACAAAACAGCTGATCGAGATTCAACAGATGACAATGCACATTTTAATTGCATTTTGGGGGGAAGTAGTTCTATCCAGAAAATAATGTTCTTTTCGCCCTACTGCTTCAAAAACAGCTGTTTTCAATACATGTTCTTGAGATGCTAAAGTTGTTCTTTTTAGTCCTAACCTAAAAACATCTACTGAGGTCGAGGTCATCAGCTGTTACTTCGTTATACGAATTAATTAACGATTGTAAAGCATCTATAAAAACAACCGATACTCTCGATTGTAAATAACCGTTAAAACAGCTGTTACCATAGATTTGAAGGTAAATAGGTTGTAACATTTTAGTTTTTTGTGAAATTGTTTTCTTATATTGTTTGCAGTAGAACGAAAAATATAGTTCATCACTTGGAGCAGAAGAAGCTTTTCGATCCTCGCTCATTTTAACTTGAGCTTGTATTGAAAAGCTTCACTTTTGGTCCTAGTTATGAAATATACTATTTTGTTATACCGCCATTTTTTATTCATCATATCTCAAATTTTTTTTTACATATCTCTGTAACAAAACTGTAAAGTGTCAAGTTTGTAGAGTGTTCCATATGTCCATAGTCCAATGTGTTTCAACGTTTATTTTGTTGGTATGAAAATTTTATCTCTGTAATATAGACCAAAAAAAATCTACCAGATTTGATAAGTTGTAACTTTGATTGGTCCAAGTATCTCTTCTGCTAAACGGCTAAAACGTGGTTCTCAATTAATTGATAGTGTTTAAAAATAGCCTTTATCAAATGTGATAATAACAGAGGTCATTGGTTGAGTTTTACTTTTTGTTCATCCATGATTGGAAACCTTGCTGGTGGTCTTAATCAGTTGTTTTTGCAATAAATATTGTAAAATAATTTTTAAAAAAACATAACCTTATTTTTAGAAAATAATTTCAAGGAATTTATTGCATTAAAAAAACAGGTCAAGATTTGTTGTAAACAAATTAGACGTCAGAGTGTATTTTGATGTCCGGTTGCCAGTTGATGTTGAAACAAGTTGCTAGGTTTAGAAAACATTTGCAACTTTTAACAAATTTGAGTCCTTGATCTAATAATACAAAATTTAACACTTCCTACATGGCCTAAATGTTGGTTTCTTCAGTCTTGTAGGAAATGTGAAATTGTATTGGTAGATAAAGAGGTCTTATTCAGTAGTGTAAACTTTATTATTATACATTTTTCGGACATTTGCCATCATTTGTGTGTTAAAAAATCAAAACACGACGTTTCGGGAATAAGAATCAATTCCCGTTATCAAGTGACTAAAAACTAAAGAAACATGAAACTAGAAAGTAAGCCTATGTAAGAAGTAAAATTAAATAAGAATACCACCAACCAATATCTAAGCGTGCATCTCAGAGCTAAAACTGAGAAGTGAAAAAACACAATCACGGTAACACACAACTAACGTCAAATACGTGTTGTATCAAAGATACAGCAACAAGTGACGTGGTCCAGAAGGCGTGACAAACTATTAGGGGAGTGACCTATTGTTAGTTGTATCAATGACTACATAAATACTATAAGACACGACATGGCCATGTTAAATATTCTACGCTTATTCTTGAGTTGACCAATACCCGCTAGGTGGCGTTGATGTGACTGGCGCTAGGTGGCTCTACGGTCAAACAATGTTTCAGTTGCGCACTGATGCCACATATGGGACCAGAGATGCAAGGGAAGGTCGAGAATCGCTTATCTCAGCGCACGAACTGACAACACTGACTATGCTGTGTCAACAGTTGTACAGTCTCAACCAAGTGGGATGCGTACAGTCAAGCACCTGCTGCTAGCGCTTTCTGATAGCTGTGTGTCAAACTTGTGACGAACAGCACCCGTAAAGCGTAGACTATTTCCCTATCCTATGTCGTGTCTTATAGTATTTATGTAGTCATTGGTTGTATTAAGCTTCCTAGCCCGAGAGCGGGTTACAACCCATTGTGGCGATTTAGCAGGTAAAATTTCAGCTTGTTCGTGTTTCTTTAGTTTTTAGTCACTTGATAACGGGAATTGATTCTTATTCCCGAAACGTCGTGTTTTGATTTTTAACACGCAAATGATGGCAAATGTCCGAAAAATGTATAATAATAGAAATTGAACTTCCATCATTAACAAATAACTTCAAACAGAGAAGGGTTAATTTGTTTTAAAATAGATTTTCTGAACCTTGCACTTTCTTGAAGTCGCCCAGGCTCTAACACTTTCAGTTCTCGTCGCTTTGTAAGAAAGGGACAGAAAATAAAGTCCCTTAACGCTCGATACTTAGGATCGGAAGAGAACAAGAGTTGGTCAAGAGGGACTTGTTACGAAAGGGGCGTAACCCAAGACTACATGTAAGGGTGTAGATTCAGTGGTTCTTTCAGGTATACTCACTTACGATGAGGGTTAAAATTGTGAGAAAATCTGAATCTAATGTTTTTAGTTTTTACAGTAGCTTTCCATTCACAACTTTAGAAAACCGTCAGACTCTTTAGGAGAATCGTGCTATTAATCAATGCAAAAACATCAGGCACGACCACGTATGACGTGCACTTCGTAGGTAATCAGTTGTTTTGTTTCTATCTGATATTTTTTTTAAAATTTTTAATTTATATCATCAAACGATTAAGGAATTCTGTGGTTTCATTTGGTTAAAATGAATTCACTTTGTACGTTTGGCTTAGTGTTTACACTCATAATGAAAATTAAAATATAATTAATGCTATTTTTTAAGTGAGGTTAAGATCAAAGTGAAATAATTTTGTTTTTAATAAATATTTTGAAATTAAATTTTTTTTCAAGTGTAGCCTCTAAGCATCCAAACAAAACTCGTTGATTTCCTTCTGTACAAAAACACCTGTTTGTACGTTATCGGTTAAAAAAATACGATATTTCTCAATAACGTCTCTACCGATGTAGTTCAAATTTTAGTGAAATGTAAAAATTACCCCCCCCCCCAATTTGCAAATACAAAAATGATACGGTTAAAAAAATATGGACAAAAAAAGAACTCCGCTTTCATCAAACGCTTCTCGCAAATAAGATCTCGCAAAAATTACGTTTATTTAATCAAACGCGTTTCAACGACAAATTCGCCATCCTCAGTGATACATGAGTTACAATAACAAAACTATAACTGTTTTGGTAGTTATATTTTTGTTATTGTAGCTCAAATATCACTTAGGATGGCGACTTTGTCGTTGAAACGCGTTTGATTAAATGAACGTAATTTTTGTGAAATCTTATGTTTCAGTTTTTTTCTATCTAATATTATGTCACAAGTCAAGCTCAATATTTATTTATGATTGGTTATAATAAAAAATTTTGTAACTTGAGGACTTGTTTCACGGACCTTTATTTAATTGTAAAGTTTTTTTTCCACAGATTGTATCTATGGTTAATTTTCACTTTTTGATTGAAATGTATTATTTTAGTTTTATTTGTAGAATTCTCACAAAGTTTGCTTTACTGGACAATAATAATTAACAACATTTGCTTTCATTACCCCAGCATTAAAATCTCCGGTGTAGTATTTGACTAGACTAAGCAATTGATGTGTCGCTTTTCAGCAAATTTATAAACTGCGAGAACCGTTGAGAAATATACTTCCATGTTCAATCTGGTTGCCATAGCAACACACATTGTTGCAGTCGGTAAGTATTACACAACTATTTTTTTTGATTTGTTGTTGTGGTAGCAATGAGCGGATTTGAATGAAGCCTTCTATTGGAATTTCAGTTGTGAGGGTTGGTGTAGTGATTAGTTTTCTGCCAGCAGGACAGAATGTTGCCGACATTCATCACCGCTTACGGCAGTAATGTGAGTGACAGATTGTTGCAGGATGGGCGTACAACTGTGCATAACGAAGAAGGATAAAGGACGTTATGACTGATGGACTGCTTCAATGACTTTTACATAAAAAGAGTCATTCCTCAGCTATTAAAGAATAGTGTTCCACAATACTTTATTCGTTACTTTTTTAATCACCCTGTAGGCCTATTACGTACAGTACGCTCATACTAGGAGTGTGTCTGGTGTAAGGGGCGTGTCCAGGGCCGTCGCGTGGGTGGGGCGACCGAGGCGGTCGCCTTGGGCGCCGCAATCCAGGGGGCGCCACCGAGCGGGGGTAAAAAAAAAAATGCATGCACCGCATGCACGTGTTATCTACTTTTATTTATAAGCACTTTGACAACTGTTTTGAACTCTGTATTATAAAATTGATGCATTACTGAGTACGTAAAATTCTGTCTATGCATAACTGGTAATGTAATAGATTTATCAGTCTCAGCAACTGTGTATACCGACGAGCAGCGCTGCACTGCTAAACAAATCACTGATACGAATCCAAAGCTGTCATGACTCACCACACTCACAGCGGCTCGCGCCGCGCCGGCGCCCCCCCTCCCCTCAACTTATTACACTAAACTCAACCAGTCGTCACTTGTCAGTCAGTCGCTGGCTGCATTCAGTACGCGTCAGACACCGTTGTTGTGAACTTGTGAAGTGTATAAGCGTATAGTGTAATAGTGACAGTCCACACAGTGCGTGTGTATGGTGTGGTGCCTTTAGATTTAAGTTATGTGATATTAGTTGAAAACTCAAGCATTATTATGTCGAAAAAGTTGTCAGGGGCACAAAGGAGAAGGTTGAACAAGGAAAGTGAGTTAGCGAACGAGGCTTTGTTAAGTAAAGTGCCAAAACTAACAAATTTTTTTAAAACCAATACGACACAAAATGTTCCCGTTGTTGAGATCAGTACTACGTTTGTATCAAGCTGTAGTTCTTCCTCACAAAGTAGCATTCAAGAGCAAGAGGCCAAAGACACAGAATTTGTGCCTGTACTTTCCCATACTGGCCGTACTGCTGATGATACCGTTACAAGCGATCGTGACTACAGTGATTGTGATAGTTCTAGTGACAATAAAATAGTGATAACACTGTCAACAGACACTGAAATTGAATTAATATCTGAACCAGATCAGGTGCCGGTGATAACTTCAGATCCATCAACGTGGCCAGCGCGTGTTCTCCATGTTCACCGTGATGAACTTATTTTGAAAGGGCCGACTGAATATTTTAAAGAAGACCGTGATTACCCAAAAAATAACGACGGTAGGCACTTTTCAAACCAATCTCGATATCGGATTTTGGAAAACGGAGAAAGAATATCAAGGAGATGGCTGATTTATTCTGAAAAATCGGATGCTGTCTACTGTTTCTGTTGTAGGCTATTTAATCCATCATCAAAGTCAAATTTTGGACAAGCAATGGGTTTTAATAACTGGAAAAATTTGACAGACCGTTTAAAATCCCATGAGTTGTCACCAGATCATTTCAAAAATATGGCTGAATGGTTTGAAGCAGAAAAAAGAATTAAAGGAGACACTTCAATTAATCAGCACATCATAAGGCAAATTGAAACTGAGGCTCAGCGTTCAGCAGAAGTGTTGCGTCGGTTAGTAGAAATTACTTTATTTCTAGCAGAGCACAATATGGGGTTTCGTGGGTCATCTGCCAAAGTTTTTACCAAAAATAATGGGAACTTCCTTGGACTTGTACAACTTTTAGGGAAATTTGATACTGTACTAATGGAACACTTAAGACGTATAACTGAAAAAGAAACACAATTTCATTTATTAAGCGTGTCAATACAAAATGAACTACTAACTATACTAGGTGATTCAGTAAAGCAAAGCATCTTGACTAAAATAAAGGAAGCCAGATATTTTTCCGTTATCCTTGATTGTACTCCAGACATAAGTCACAAGGAGCAAGTTTCTTTAACGATTCGCTATGTCACTGAAGATGAAGATGGG
Organism: Aphrophora alni; assembly: GCA_963513935.1. Taxonomy (NCBI): domain Eukaryota; kingdom Metazoa; phylum Arthropoda; class Insecta; order Hemiptera; family Aphrophoridae; genus Aphrophora; species Aphrophora alni. Next base: position 42,561,863 of record OY740779.1, read on the forward strand.
AAAATCAAAATAGAAGAAAGTTTTATAGCCTATCGAGTTGCCGAAGGAACTACTGGAGAAGCTCTCGCTGACTTATTGTTCAAAGAAATTGAAGAGTGTGGTTTGAACATGACCAACTGTCGAGGTCAAGGATATGACAATGGCGCTAATATGGCAGGTGTACATAATGGAGTTCAAGCCCGAGTACTGGAAAAATTCCCTTCGGCTGTGTTTATTCCCTGTGGATGCCATAGCCTAAACCTAGTGATTGCTGATGGAGCAAAATCATCAGTTAAGTCTACGTCTTTATTTGGTATTCTACAACGACTCTTTACCATCTTTTCAAGTTCAACAAAGCGCTGGTGTATAATAAACGACCATACTAAAGCACTTACTTTAAAGCAAGTGTGTGAAACGCGTTGGGAAGCTCGCATAAGTGCTGTTCAAGCTGTCAGATACCAATATGTGGAAGTCAGAGATGCGTTGGTTGAGTTAGGCGACAAAATAGATGACCCCCAAACAGCCTCTGAAGCTCAATCTTTGATTAGTCAGATGGAAGACTTTTCGTTCATCGTAACTCTGATTTTGTGGAATGAAATTCTGTTTGAAGTTAATTTGATCAGTAAAAGCATTCAAGGTAAAGATGTAGATATCAGTGACTGTTCTGAGAAGTTCAACAAGTGTTTGGAGTTTTTAAACAGGTTTAGAGAGACTGGATATGTGGACGCAGTAATCTCAGCTAAAGAAATAGCAGCCGAACTTGGTATAGAACCTGTTTTCTCCGAGAAAAGGATTCGAAAAAGAAAACGCGTATTTTTGTATGAGTCTTCTGAGGAAGTGCAATCGTCATCTGAAGAAACCTTTACAAGAGAAGTTTTTTATCCATTAGTAGATAACGTTCTGGCCTCACTTGAGAAAAGATCATCTGCGTTGAAGGAACACCGAAAAATGTGGGGATTTTTGAGTAATGTTGATGATGCTCAACTTCCAGGAAAAGAAGATCTAAAAAAAAGTTGCTTGGACCTTGAAATACATTTAACAGACGAAATAACCAAAGTGTCAGATATAAACGGCATTGAGCTGTATCATGAACTTTTACATGTAAGTTCGATTTTGGATCATGGAAACCAAAAGAACATCAAAGTCTCACCAAAAGATCTATTGTGTAAGATAAAAACCACAAACAGTACAGATTTGTTCCCAAACTTGTGGGTCGCACTAAGAGTCTTACTAACAATACCCGTGACAGTTGCTAGTGCCGAACGGAGCTTTAGTAAACTTAAGCTCATAAAAACGTATTTGCGCTCTACAATGGCACAGGAAAGGCTGAACTCTCTCGCCATTCTTTCAATAGAGAATGACACAGCAAAAAACTTAGACTTCAAAGAAATTTTAAGAACTTTTGCTAATGCGAAAGCCAGGCGAATGCCTTTCAAAGTTTAAAGTTTGAATTTATGGACTACAAGAAAGAGCACTAAAGACATTAACGGAGAATGAAATATAAAATTATGTAAATAAATAAATCAAATGTAAATAAAAATGTATGTATATAAAATATGTAGGGGAGGGTGGGTGGTCCGTGATGATTTTATTTATATCTGCCGGTTTTTCCAGTCCGGAACACGGCGGGTCCATAGGTGGTGGATAATGGAATGGCTCTAAAGAGCTAGGGTTTATCCCCCCGAACCAAAACTGGAACGGACAAAATACGGGGGTTTTTAAGGGGGGGGGGCGCCGATTTCAACTTCGCCTTGGGCTCCCACAAACCACGCGACGGCCCTGGGCGTGTCCTCCCTTCTACTTGTCACCCAGCCTGACTTGGCGGTACAACCCATTCCAAGAAAACAAGCTACACAAATTACTGCTTCTACATTTAATTCTTAAAGTTACAACTTCGTGACAGACTTTTGTAAACGTTTTATTCTTATTTACACCGATAAAAGAAACGAAAGTAGGGTAAGCGTTTAAGAAGCATTTGAGGTTCTATATTTTTTTTATTGGGGTTGTACCGTTGAAAGTAAACGTAACAAATTGTGGGCGCCCTATTTTCCTCTCCACCCCAGATACATCCCGGCCTTGAGGATACTGTACTTATGAAGTCAGTTTAGGTTGATTTCCTTAGAGGGAGATCTTTTTAACAAGGGTGTCTAAATCTCGAAGGTGATTTCGTCGAAAATTAACCTAACCTAACCTTACCTAACCTAACCTAACCTAACCTAACCTATCCTAACCTAACCTAACCTAACCTAACCTATCCTAACCTAACCTAACCTAACCTAACCTATCCTAACCTAACCTAACCTAACCTAACCTAACCTATCCTAACCTAACCTAACCTAACCTAACCTAACCTAACCTATCCTAACCTAACCTAACCTAACCTAACCTAACCTAACCTAACCTAACCTAACCTAACCTAACCTAACCTATCCTAACCTAACCTATCCTAACCTAACCTAACCTAACCAAACCTAACTTTTGTATATAATAAAAGATCTAGTTTCACTTGCTGGATTATAGTTTCACTTTTATCGACGTTCGTTTGTTTCTACAAAAAATTAAAGCCAAATTCTTTAAATACACATTTCAGCGAAACAATGAAACACTCGAGCTTAACGCTTCATGTTAGTTACCGTATCTCAACAGGGGGTCGTTATCAGGTTGGCCTATGCTACAAGATAACGCCCCACTTCGTGATGATTTCAGTCTATTTTATCGGGTGTACTTGGTGAACGAAACTTAGATTTCAGTGAATCATTCAACAGTTCGGTTGTGCCAAAGGATAAGTGCGATATAATGGTTCATTTAGAGGTAGGTGCTCGTTGGTTTTTAGGTTATGTTACGTATGGATTGGATGAGGGTTGAGGAGGGTTTTGAATTGTTTAAAATTCTTCTTTTTCACTCACAAACTAAAAAGTTTGGTAATTTTTCAACATTTGTTTCTTGGATTCAGAATACGGAAAAAGTTATTTTCAAAATGCTATCCGTCCGCCGTCAAATTTCCCAATGTACGCACGATAGCGGCCACAAAAAATACTCTCGTCATACTGCTTCAAAAACAGCTGTTTTCAATACATGCGTTGAGATTCATTTTAGTCCTAACCTAAAAACATCAGCTGAGGTCGAGCTCATCAGCTGTTACTTCGTTTATACGAATTAACGATTGTAAAGCATCTATAAAAACAACCGATACTCTCGATTGTAAATAACCGTTAGAACAGCTGTTACCATCGATTTAAAGGTAAATAGGTTGTAAGATTTTAGTTTATGTGAAATTGTTTTCTTATATTATTTGCAGTGTAAGGTAAAATATATTTTATCACTTGGACCAAAAGAAGCTTTTCGATCCTCGCTCATTTTCCGTTAACTTAAGCTTGTATTGAAAAGCTTTAGTTTAGGTTCTAGGTTCTAGTGATGAAATATACTATTGTTTTCTGCCTATACTTTGTTGTAAGATTAAAAACGGAAACTTCATCTTAATCACTTAAAATAAACTAGAAAGAACATAAAATCTCTAATCCTTTGTATAATCTATCAGTATCAGGTTTGGAAAAGAAAGTTGAGCAAGAGAAACCTGATAAAGATAGAATAACAAGAATAAATTAAATGTTTCTCTTGTTGATGAAAAATGAACCTCTCGAACAATTCAATAACAGCCATTTTTAAACAATTATTTATTTTATACAGATTTCAATTCTGCATATAATGGTACCAACCCCACCTCTCTACGATGACAAATAGCGAAGTTATTGTCAAAAATGTATAATTTCAAATCCTAACCTCGAAAATGTGACATTCATAACTTACGAGATCAGTCTCAAGGTCAGCTAAAACCGAGACACTGATACGAGCGAAGCGAGTGAAGATGTATATCCACATCTAGTCGACATCAAGAAAGATGTGATGTACAGAATTACAAGGTTCAGAAAACCTGTCTAACAGCTGTTCTAAACAAACACCCTACTGGATAAGACTTCTAGATCTACCAATACAATTCGATGTTTTCTGCATCGTCCAATTAATCACCTTTTAGGCATGTTTTAGGAAAATTTAATGGACGCCATTATTGTACTTACCCAGCCCCATCATACAAGCAGATGCTCTAAATTTAAATTACAAAATGTTGGTTTCTTTGAACTTGTAGGAAATGTTAAATTGTATTGGTAGATCAAGGGCTCAAAATTCAGATGTTGTAAACCTTTGTTAATGTACAGTATCCTCAAGGTAGGAATGTGTCTGGGGTGGAAAGGTAAAAAGTGGCGCCCACACTTTGTTACGTTTACTTTCAGCGGTACCACCCCAATAAAAAAATATAGACCTCAAATGTTTCTGTGTAAACGTGTAACCTACTTTTGTTTCTTTTATCGGTGTAAATAAAATGTTTACAAAAATCTGTCACGAAGTTGTAACTTTAGGAATTAAATGTAGCTAAGCAGTAATTTGTGTAGCTAGTTTTCTTGGAATGGGTTGTACCGCCAAGTCAGACTAGGGAGGACACGCCCCTTACACCAGACACACTCCTAGTCTGAGGCTACTGTATATATCGCTACGCTCAACGTTGGCTATGCCGTGACGATACTCGATATTAAAACGTCTCTACTCGCTTCGCTCGTGCCATTGTCTCAAACTTGACAGTCCTCGACGCTGTAAAGGAGTCTCCACTAGCTTGTTTCTGTGATTCGGTCCTGCCGGAGATAACTGAACGGTCGTTGTTTTGACGTTTTCAATTCGACGTTTTAAAAATTTAAGTATTCTATATGAGCGCACTAAAGTCCAGTGACCATATTTACGTTTCTATCTTGAAGATTAACAAGCTTACCCTATTGGGTAAGTAAAAAATGGGTAAATAAGTATCACGAACTACAATAATACAAGCACAGACTTCCTCACGTATTTATTGATGGGGTCCGAAATAGACGTCGTGTTTTTTGATGTTATATACGTATTTTGAAGATTCAAAAGTCAAAAAGTGTTGTCTGTGTTGATGGTTTGTCGTCTGTGTTTGTATTTGTACTCTAAATCCCAAACAAATTATTTCCGTAAACATTAAGATATCGCCCATAGAGCTGTGATAAAAGTCGTAATTTATCAAAAACAACTCTACCGATTTCGTTGAAATGCGAAGATTAATTACCAAAACCATTGTGGAAAATTGCAATTATAGGGGTATCAGTTAGAAAAAAACCGCGCGCCGGTTTTATCTCGCACAGGTAGAAATGTGGTGGGAGAGGGAGAGCCATACCCGCCCGCTGCTTCATTGCGTAGGGCTTAAATATTTTCTTTTTCAACCCTACTACAGCTCTTAAAAACTGTGAATGTGTATCGTTTATGTTCCTGACTACTACAATTAGTAAATTTAAATATTTTACAAAGTAAAAGACGTAAAAAGACATTAAATTATAGGTTTTAAATTCCTTTATATTACGACAAAAATATAACAATTTATCCCCACCACCGCTCCAATACCCTCCCCGTCATCTCCCCTACATGCGTGCGCGGACCACTCTCGAGATGACGGTTCTGCGCAGGTCTGGTAGGCCTATAATACCGTCAAGAAATAATTTACAAAAACAGGAAACCGCCGTCGTTGTTGACTTCATACAAAAACACAGCAAGTTTACTCCTTATTTAAATATTGGATAAAATAATTTACAGTACTTGTGTTCTGTACGAAACACCCTTTCTTCTAAGTTCAAAACTCGAAACATTCATTTGCGAATATTTTTATGTTCTCTCATCTGTCTACTTACAAATAAATATAACATAACTGCGACTTTCGTTCGCCCCCCCCCCACTGCAATCCTTTCAAGGCCATTCATCCGGTCTAAACGGCGCCACTACGAGGTCAGTGCTACTGCAACACTCTTACGAGAATCATTGTTTGTATTTAATAGAGGTTTGTGTTGTTATTTTTTAACATTTGTTGGTTTTTTAACTGAATAATTCCTCAAGTCTATTTGAATATAGGCTGTAACATAACCTAGTCGAGTTTTTGGTTAACAAAAAATGTAGAATAGATTATTTGTGGTAGCAGGTTTGCCATAAATAGGTTAAATAGAGAGAGAGAGAGAGAGAGAGAGAGAGAGAGAGAGAGAGAGAGAGAGAGAGAGAGAGAGAGAGAGAGAGAGAGAGAGAGAGAGAGAGAGAGAGAGAGAGAGAGAGAGAGAGAGAGAGAGAGAGAGAGAGAGAGAGAGAGAGAGAGAGAGAGAGAGAGAGAGAGGGAGAGAGAGAGAGAGAGAGAGAGAGACTACCTATTTTAATAATTGTTACTGTTTGATGTATAAAAAAAGGGTGGTCCGTATACAATACCCAATCTACAAAATCTGAGACGGAGTCCATTTTTGATTTTCATTTTTTACCGACAACTACAGAACTGATATTATTTAGAGATTAATAATTTTGTTTGTTTAGTATTTAGATGATAAAGGGCCGTGTATGAAAGTTATTGTAATATCTTTTGCATTTATTAAGCATATCTTTTTACTTCGTAATAGTCGAGAACAACAGTATAATCCAACACATTGTTTATTCATGTTTTTACTACGCAATAGCACACCCAATAACATTTGGTAATAGTCGAGAATAACAACAACATAAACCCCCTTCACTGTTTACTAAATATTAGGCACATATTTTACTACGCAATAATCAAGAACTACAATTCAAGCTTACACATTGTTAACAAATGTTTATTGCAGTATAATCAAAGATTGTTTGTGGTAATAGTCGTGAACGAAACTCCTAACCTAGAAAAGATTTTAATCGTTTCAAATACGCATGGTTCTTGACCTGTTTACAATAAAAACACAGAAATCTATATTTAGAATGACGCATTGTTAGCGCACAGATGCAAACTAAAGGCACGTCAAACCTGTGACCGAAGCGCTAATCAGTGTGGCTTATATAGGCAAGCTTTCATGCGATTCCATTGTATAATAAAATTCTTCGTTTGATTCTAATGAGTGTTCAAAGATGTCCGCAGTCAGTTGTGTTAGTAATAGAACTTCGATGAATACAAGGAAAGTAAGTTAACTTTTCTGAAAATATTGTGATTTTTTAGATTTATTATTTACGGGAAGCCGGTACTAATGTGCAAATGTGGACGTTTCTATTGTTTAATAAATGCTCAAGATCATAAAAAAACAACCTCTAATCTAACTTAACCTAGTCTTCGAATACTCTTAGTTGCCTCAAGGTAGGAAAGAAAAACAGTTCGTCAAATGATATCAAATAGGAAAGATGGAAGAGATGAATCTAACCCCAGACTACTTGAAAATATTCGTAGATACATCTTGGTTCTCTCCTAAAGCCCGTAGGCTACTCCCCCCGATAATAAAAACGGTGTAAGCTACAAGAATTGGCGAACATACATACAAATGTATATGTTAGTACTTTTACAAATTTAAAATAAAATTAGGTACTTACGTATTAACGCCACCGCAGCAGAAGTTGCTAATGCGCATGCGCCAATATTTGCTTACTTTGCGATATAATTATATATCACGACAGGTTTGGCCAGGTAGCTATATATTTATATTATCACCTGGCCAAACCTTTCGTAAGTTTATCGAAGTTAATAATTTGAAATTAGATCATGGACAAACATGAGCTTTAAAAGTGAAGTGCCGCCAATCTACGCCTAAAATTTTTGCGACAAATCATAAAATGAAAGTATATGAATCTCAAAGCTGAAAAAAAATGGAATTCTGCTTCCCTTAAACCAGTTTGCTCTTTATTGGCGCATGCGCATTAGCGCAACTTCTGCTGCGGTGGCGTTAATACGTAAGTACCTAAAATTATAATGATAAAAAAAATTTGTATTTCTTCCAAAATATAATGTAAATTTGAGTCCTAATTATTTACTTCCTTAATGCATTTTGAAATTTAGGTTACTTTTCATTTCAGTTCAAGTCCATTTTCAATACCCAGCAAAACTCTTGTTTCTGTCTTCCAATAATTAATCAAATTTCTCTGGGTTAATGTATTTACTTCTAATTTCCATCACAAAACGTAAATTTAACTTTCTTCTAAGAGTAAAAAAAAATGATCTAACAAACTGAGAGCAAGAATAAGAATCGTCATTTTCGTTGTTGTAAAATCCTGCCTTCCAATTTTATTTCTTCTTCCTCCTCTTATTTCTCTGGTATTTTACCTTGTTTGCAAAATTTTCGTAAGAGATTATTATACTTTAAAACTGCCTAAATTTATATCTATTCATCTTATTTTTAACATTTATTGTAATTATTTTAAAACAATCTTAATTTTACTTAACATACTTTTTTATATTATTCAAATAGCTTTGAATTAGCGCCAATGATATTGGATTCGCTTTCAAAACATCTGTTTTTAACTTTACTTAGTTCTGATTGGTTAACAAAGATGGATGCCCTCGCTGTTCTATTTACAAATTTATCAGCCTACACTTACCAAAACATAACTATTCAGATATTTATTCCAATTTTAAATTTATTTATTTAACAGTATTTAAGCAATTGTTTTTATTAACTGTTTATGAACTTCCAATAATTGAATGTTCATTTAGGATATAGCCTATCGTATTGAAATGCGTGCGTGCGCGCGCGCGTGTAAATTGGGTGTGTATTGCATTGTTGAATCTAATATAGCCTAAACTTGGTAAATTATTATTATGAGAGGTTTATAAATTTGTTTTTACTACTACTAAATTTATTCACAATTACTGTTATTTTTGAGTGTATTTTGATTGTACGGGCTACCCTATTCCAAGTGTACATTTTAATAGCCTAGATCTAAATGATAATGATACTTTTTTTGTGGTTATGTTTGCTAAGTAAATGAATACGGTAATAAACAAAACATGTTAAAGAACTAATTCATCACTGCATCTTAATATCTATTTTCAGTCAGACATTTGTTACAGTACATGTAGGCCTATATGTTTTTATCTAGCCAGCATGTAAGCAAAGTATAGGTTATGTTTGGTAAGAGTCAAAACTGTAGAGGTTTGATGTTTGAATGATGTTACTTTTCGTAGTATCAGCAAACCAAAGAAGTTATTTTCAACATCATGTTCGTGCATCGTCTGTACGTAAGCACGTAAGCGCAAAAAGACAGATATATTGAGACAGTGTGTTCATATAGAACTCTACCAGAAAAATCGAATTGGAAATGTCAAAATAACCGCCATTGTAAACAGTTTTTTCTTCATATGTCGTGTTATTCAACCTATAACAGACTAAATTTGATAAAAATTTGCAGTATATGTTACAAACTTTATTAAAATTCCCACTTAAAAACTTCTCAAATCTCGTTGACGCATAACTATTTTGCGTCTCAGTCACGTGGCATTTGCGCAATGGATTCTGTAACTTATTGGCATAGTTGGTTGCAGAGATAAATAAACCGGAATCTATTTTACTTAACCTCGACATGATAAAAGCCCCCCTGATAGTTTAGATAACCTTTAACACCAGGACCTCCTAGATAGTAATTAATACAGTAAACAATCTATATCCGACGTTTTTTAGTCTGATGGATATTTTATAAGAAATGTAAGCATTTCCTCAAGCCTAAGTTTCGCAGAATCGCCAATATTTTTGTACACGTTTAATATGAGAAGAATTTGTTTGAAACGTGCAAAATTTACATCTAAAAAAAAAAAAAACTACAGCTGCCATTGAAAATTATTTTTACCTGATTAAAACACGTGGATTGTAAAGTGTAGGCTATTTTCGATTTTTATATCTTGTTGTTTAAAGCCGAAAAACCTCTTTGTCATTCTAGTTTTATTTTTTTAAAGGAAGAAAAGAACAAAATAAAGACCATTAGCCCTCGAATACACTAATAACGTCAGGTCGAAAAAAACACAAGAGTTAGTCAAGAGATATCCGATAGAAAAGATTAAAGAGAGGGATCTAACCCAAGACTACATAAAAAAGGTGTAGATACAGCTATGTCCTTCGGGATTTCATCAAAAAATTTTATAGTTATTATGTTCTAGTAATAATCAAGAGAAATGTTGGAATTCATTGACTTAGCGAAGTCATCGTGCAAACTATTAATATGGAATTTGTTATAATTAAGCCTATAGAGGTGATCATGATTATTTTGCATGTGAAATGCATGACGGCAATTTTTTGTCGGTTTGATTAAGGAACCTTGAGACATCGATGTGAAACAAGAATTCAAACGCATCAATTAATTATTGAAATTTAAAAGATAACGAATTATACACCCACTTGAGTAAGAGGTAACGTTCAGTATGTTAATTATTTCCTTTTCTACTTTTTTTTTAAATGTATGTCCTGAATCGTATAGATAAAGAACTGAATAATGCCACGATGAATCCCGTTTACCTAGTTCTTAAACTACCTAGTTCTCAACCAAAGATAATTTGTAATCATCTATAGAAACAAGAACAAAAAACTGAAATTACAACTTTCCATTATCTTGAAATTGAAATCATAAAAAGCTTATTGATTCGTCCTCGAAACACAAGAAGTGGACAAATTAAAAAATGATTAGACTGATTAACATAATCTATCTAACCCAGTTATGTAAATTTAGAATGAAATAATAACGTCCCTCCTTATTTATTGAGAATTATGGAGATGGAGGACTTTGGAGGTGGGAACACATTGAAAAATTATACAAGTGCTATAAAAAATGGAAACAATTGGCTTCATGTTTATGGGTAAAACCTTTAGGCGATAAACTATCGTAAAAAAAAGGGAAAAAAAAATAGTAATACCTCAGAAGTGGAATAAAAAACAAGATAAGGAATTTTATTTAACAGTTACAGAAATTTGTTGGCCACTACTGTACAATAAATGAATAAAACCTTACAGTTCTGCAAATAGTTAAGGACATAGTATGTTATGACCTATTGTGAACAGTTTGGTCGAAGAAGACGAAATCTAGATGCTCTTAGATAATAAAACACATGATATCAATAACCTGATCCCACCAAGTAACCATACCAAACCAAACTATAAATAATAGCACATATATGTTCCGTTACCCATTAACAAAAGTTATATAATCTTCAAACGACAAATAATAATATTGGTTCAAGTGGCAAACATAATAATATGTTCAGATAAACTTCTGTAGCTATATAATAATGGACAAACAAAGTGACAGTGATTATTTTAAAAGGCTACATGGTTAAACCAAGCCTGCTTATTACATAGGCAAACAGAACAAAAAAAAAAAAAAAAAAAAAAACCAAACCAAACTGGTTAGCGATAGCGACTAACCTTAATTGCGTAATTTGTTTGTAGTTATATTGAGCAATTTAGGGTTCGCCTTTTAAATGTTGCAATAAAGGTCGTGATAGGTCACTGTATTACAAATTTTCGATTTTTTTCCACATTTCATTTAGATCGAGTTAATTCGGTAGAATTACGGTAATTTAATTACTTATAACTGTTTCTTTTTAAAGTGAATGGCTTTACTTAAGGATGAAAAATGGACAATATTGCTGCGCACTTTTAATCTAGTGTCAGGTTCATTGAAAGAGGTCATGATTTGTGATTTAAAATCTACTGATTACGAGTTATAAAAGCAAACCACATGAACGGAAAACTTTTAGTGCTTGTTGGTGAATTAAGACGTGATTATATTTTAACCTAAAAGAGCAGAGGATTTTGGCAGTAGTCTAAATCTTTCATTTGTAGTTTTGCACCTTTAGTGTTTGTGTTAAGTATATATAGGCCTAGTATTAACTGTTTGTCATATGAATAATCTTGGTATGAATATTGAACAGAACTCTAGCATGATGTATTCTGAGCAAGTGGAAATTGAGCAGTTAACTATTAATTTCAACCGTATTAACCCAATCTATTATTCAGATTATTCGGATACATTGTGTTGTACTTTTACTTTGAACATATAAATTGGCTAAAGTAGCTAGGTCTAATTAGTTAGAATTTTTGTGGTGATAGTTTACCACATATTACAATTGTAATAAAGTCATTGAAGGTTTAACATCTAGTAGGCCTTTATTAATTTTACAATTAAATACAAGTGAAATATAAGGAACTTTAAAATGTCTTTGGTAGAAACCAATGCCACTGCTGCTCTTTCAATTCAAAATACGTATCCAATTGTGGAGTATGTTAAGACTGTAAGTATATAATGTTTATCGTAATTATAAAAGTGGGGTGTTTAACATTTCCGTATTTTTAGGCTGATCTATTTTAAATTGTGTTTTATAAACTTTAATTTAATATATGTAAAGTAGCCTACTGTATATAATAGCTCTAGTAGGTATTCATGGTAAATATCTATTGTACGTTATCATTGTTTTTTATTATTAAAAATTATGATATCATTAACTATTTATCGTGTATTCAAACAATCAGTTCATAATATTAGTCGGAGGAAATGTTTAAAGTCACAAAATGCATTTTTTCACCGTCAAATAACATTAAAAACAAGCTGTTGTTAGGTTATGATGTGTTAATTAGTTTATTTGCAAACAATGATATCATTTTTGATTTCGGAAGGCAATTTTAATGTCACTAAATAGAATTCTGTATTAGTTTTAATTTACAACACTACTCTTACACTTTTTATAAATTGTTTGTTCATTTAAAATTTTGTCGGATATAAAATTGTTCTATTTCAGCATCATTAAATTCTTCAGCATCAAAAAGTTGTACCTCACAACTTGTACACTCTATTTTTAATATGTAAAACTTAATATTTTTATACAGAAAACGCCAATTAATCGAGTTTGCACATGCTATTATGATAATAGAGATGATTCTTCAATCTTAATGAAACAAGCAATCATTGATTCTTTCTTTATAAGGCGTATGCATTATATATATATATATATATATATATATATATATATATATATATATAGTCACTGAGCCAGACCTAATGAAACAATCAACCATACAGTCACCTGACTTGGTAGTTAGTTATCAATATTATCTTGGGCAGTCATAACCTAAGCTTGATTTCGTACTTTCATATTTTGTTATTTTACAATGAAAAAATGCATTTTGTGACATTAAACGATTCGTCCGACAAGTATAAACTGATTGTTTTAATACAAGGTAAATTAGTTAACGATTTCACAATTTTCAATAATAAAACCAATGATTATCTACAATAGATATTTTCCATATTCCTTTTGTGGTACTTACGTATTAACGCCACCACAGCAGAAGTTGGGCTAATGCACATGCGCCAATAAAGAGCAAACTGGTTTGAGGGGAGCAGAATTCCATTTTGTTCAGCTTTGAGATTCATATACTTTCATTTTATGATTTGTCGCTAAAATTTTAGGAGTAGATTGGCGGCACTTCACTTTTCAAGCTCATATTTATCCATGATCTAATTTCAAATTATTAACTTCTATAAACTTACGAAAGGTTAGGCCAGGTGTTTATGCGTGTGTGTGTATATATATATATATATAGCTACCTGGCCAAACCTGTCATGATATATAATTATATCGCAAAGTAAGCAAATATTGGCGCATACGCATTAGCGCAACTTCTGCTGCGGTGGCGTTAATACGTAAGTACCCCTTTTGTTAAAATAAATACTATATAAGTATAACTCTGAGCATAATCTATCCTTTTGCTCTGTTCTTACAACAAAAAATCTTAACATTAATTGTGATCAAGAAATACAGTCATTAAGTATCAAGTTTAAAAAAAAAAAACTCCTAAAATAAATAATCTCATTTTAGGCTGTGGAATTAAGCTGAGTGATTGTCCAAGAATTCAGAACTTATCCTCAAACGAACTTACATGCTTATACTTAATAAAAATGTTATTTTCAATTAACTTTTACTTTCGCCAGTATAATATAAACAAATGTTAAACATGCCATGGATGTAAACATAACTAACATAATATCCAGATTTTTTTTTTCTTTCAAATATTTGTTTTGTTTTCATCAAACCATTAACGAGTAGGCCTACCACTAAAAAAAACAGCACTGTAAAATTCAATCATACAATTAATTATGAAATTAGGCTGTATCAAATTGTACCTAAACAACATTAGAACAATTTTTTTTTTTAAATCGGTAGGATCATTTTATTACTTTGTCATGCAAGAAATCTAAACAGATTTACCATACATTGTTTCATCGGCATAGTTGTGTTCTATCTTGTATACCTTCCATAACAATGGCAGTAAAAAATATCAATTAAAAAGTTTTCACAATAAGTCTATTACATAATTACAGTAGTTTAATGAACAGCTGTCCATCCAATGTCAATTTGTGTCGTCCAATATTAAAAATATTAATACAATTATATCTCGTAAGTGTTGAAAACATTAATTATAGATAATCCAAACTAAATTCTTGTATATTAGTAGTATTAGCAATACAAAATATATAAGCTAGGCCTAATGATGTTTTAATTTGTTTTCTTACAGTCACCAGTATTGAAGTCGTTCCTTGCTGGATCGTTATCAGGAACATGCTCCACCGTCTTGTTTCAGCCTTTGGATCTGGTCAAGACGCGACTTCAAACTGGATACGTTGCAACACTTGCAAGGTAGGCATATATTATTAAAAATATGAATATCAGTCTGAGTAAAAATATAAAACATCTATCTAGAAATAAATACAAAGTTTTGCAAAATCCATTCAGTACAAAACTTACTTTGATAAGTGAAAATAGTATTTTAGAATGTAGTTCACTTTTCCACCGTACAAATTGAAAGTGAAAAGTACCAAATATACATACATATATTTATGTAAAGTTTAAGGAATTGCTGTTACAGTACTGAAGTAATTACAGCTCAGCAACCTAAATATTGCTCAATAAAGGTAGGCTAGTATCAATTATTGATTAGACTAGTTTGTTTCACGTATGAGATAGATATGAAAAACAGGTTTTTTGTCAAAGACAGGTTAGGTTGGAATATTCTATGGAAATAAACCTATATCAACAAAGGTACTATAGCGGTTATATTGGTTTTTGTTGGACAAATTTTCAAGCATTCAGAGCTGTGTTATAATGTCAATGTCTGCCTATCTGGTTAGCAGAAATTGTAACCAAACTGTTCATTGTAGCAACAACTTATAATTTGTTCTGTTCAATGTTGTGTTTTGGCTATCCCAGTTTTAAAGTAGTGTGCATTACTAAAATAAACATCAAAATGTGTCATGTTAAAATTCGGCTTTAATTGTTCTAATTAAATTTGTCTCAAAATATAACATCTATGTATTTGAACCAAACAATATTAGATGATGTCCTGAAAATTTGTTAAAAAGTTGAACAAACCATGCACACAAGTATGAAAGTTAGAAAGCCTATTTATTTAAATGGTAATAAGGTTCTTTAATAGTTTCAAAAATGAAATGAAAATAATCTTTTATTCTATTAATACAAAGTTTTATAATATATAAAAGTAAACTACAATATAATCCATTCAGGTCCTAAGCCTGTAAGTTGACTGTACTGATTCAAATTAACTCCGTTATACTGACAATTTGCTGTCGTTGAACTAGTATGATGACAGTGACCAAATATCCATTATGAATACCAAATATTTGATGGTAGGTAGGCCTACATTAATTGCATAATCTATTAAGCCACGTTTTTATCACAATTAATCTAAATTGCTTTATATCATTTACCGACAACTCATAATTTTTCCATTATGTTTGCTTATAGCCCAACCGGATTGTTAATAAGTAATTACTATTTAATTACCTTCTATTGAGGAGGTGTTACCGTCGAACAATCCTTACTTGTAGTTTACACTATCTTATATGACGCGTTTCAACTATTTGTCAGTCATTTTCAAATATAAAAACACAATAAAACACTTAACGACACATATTAATTCACATTTAAAAAACACGATTAAAAACATACATATACAGACGACGCGCATTGTCAGTGATCGTTCTCGTTAATGTGTCGTTAATTGTTTCTTGTGTTTTTATATTTGAAAATGACTGACAAATAGTTGAAACACGTCATTTAAGATAGTGTAAACTACAAGTAAGGATTGTTCGACGGTAACACCTCAATACAAGGTAGGCCTAATTAAATAGTAATTCATAATTTTTAGA
This sequence comes from Aphrophora alni, assembly GCA_963513935.1. Lineage (NCBI taxonomy): Eukaryota > Metazoa > Arthropoda > Insecta > Hemiptera > Aphrophoridae > Aphrophora > Aphrophora alni. Next base: position 42,577,880 of record OY740779.1, read on the forward strand.
AGACAGTTTAGAAATATGCTATGGATTTATGACGACGGGAATGAGATAAGTTTTGCTTTATTTGTTCATGTAATATTTATTTTTTTTACCGAATCATTTGATTTTTAATTAAAGAAATCTTTATTTTCAGAGAGGGTACCGTTGGATCGCTGGGAATGGTAAACATTCTTAGTGGGATTCTTCAGAAAGATCAGCTGTTTGGACTATGGAAAGGAATGTCCCCTGTGAGTTGTTATATTATATTGTAAACATGTTACCTGTAAAACTTGAAGATTTATAAAACTTTAAAATTTTGGTAAAATCCAAAGTATTTAATAATTAAAGTAGAACAGGGGTGCAGAAAATTGTCAAGGCCCAAACACAAAATTTTGTTCGAAATTTCTCGTAAAATCTTACCGTATTTTCGTTCTAACCTTAACCTAAAATTAGAGTAACTAATGAACTACTATGCAGTGTCTACATAAAAACTGTGAATAAAATTGGGAGAGAAAATACCTTGTTGTAAATAGCCAGTTTGATTAGTTTTTTCCCCTTGTTATAAAACATTTCGGTGATAATCACCTAATAAAAAAAAGAAGAAGATAAATCGAAATTCCTTACCTCTCAAATACTCTAATAGTGTCAGGGTCGGAAGAGAACAAGAGTTGGTCAAGAGAGACCTAATAGGAAAGATGAAAGGGATATAACCCAAGACTGTGTTAAAAAAGCTGTAGATCCAGCTAGGGCCCCGTGGAATTACCAAGTCCGTATTCACTATAATGAGCCCCTGAGGACCAGTTTGGTTTGGAATAGAGAGGGCAGTCCACCCTGGAAGGAAATAAAAAGTACAAACATTCGTATTGGTCCACACATGATATTTTGTTTTCTGCTCCAACAAATTTACAAAATCAATAACTTCCTCTCTTTCTTCTCGTCCCCCCCCCCCTTCACTCCATGAGCAAGTTATGTGTTTTACTTTATTACTGCAACTGATAGAAAGTGTTTGTTCGAATAGCAAAAAGATTGAATAGAAAAATAGCCGCCATAATCACGACTCAAAAATATTAGTCATAAGACAAATTATGGTTGTATTATATGACTAGCGGGTGTTAATTTTGAGCACTGTTTCTGGGTTTAATTCATTCAGTAGTAATCAACACTTGTATCTTTTTGTATTTTTGCCTTTCGTAACATTTTTGTTTTTGCCAATAATTCCGGAATCATTATATATTTTTTTACTTGTGATTTTAAACACTAGTTCAAGTTGTTAATCTTCGGATTTCAATACAATCGGTAGAGCCAGAAATCATTCCAATAACCACTTTTTTTTTTTTTTTTTTTTTTTTTTTACACAGTGGACTTCAAAACGGATGTCAGCAGAAAAACTGTTATATTGATTGTTTGGCATCACATAACTTTTTCTACACTGTGTTTGTCAGAAAGTAAAAAAAAAAAATACTATCATATCTTAAATGTATATTTAGTAACAAGTTATTAAAAAAAATCGGATTTAGCAAATCATACAGTATTGCCAACACAACATCATGTGAAAATTTTAAAGGCCTGTAATTCAGTTAAATTGTTCAGACAATTTTTTTTCTTCAACTATAACAGCGTATCGTTGGACTATAAACGTGAAACAATGTTTATTTGATTACAACACAATGGAATACAGTTCTCATTCTTTTATCTTATTTCATTATCTGTTGGAAGCTGTTATTTTCTTTGTATTGTGATAAAATGTATCACGAGATTTTATTTATCTTTCCACTTTAAGATAGTGTCTATCTTTGTAAAGAATAAATGCAATAAAATTGATTTGAGTGTGTTCTTTTTCCACTCCTAGCATTCATGAACTTCGTTTTCAAAAGCTATTTTTTTTCTTATTTGAAGATAAAAAAACCTATTAGTCTTTATCAGCTTGTGAAAAAAAGGAATAAAATAACATACTTAAGTAGTCTAGTAGCGTTAGGGTCGTAAAGGAACAAGAATTGATCAAGAGAGACCTGTTGGAAGAGATGAATGAAAGGGATCTAACCCAGGACCACTTGCTAGAGTCCATCAGTTTTTCTATGACTGTATTTACTGAACCCTTGAGAGTTTTTAAAAGATATTTGTATTACTTTGTTCCATAAAGGAGTTGCCTAATATAATCTAAGTTACCACTCCCCTACCCGTAGACTCTTCTGTGATTGGTTGACATCGTGCTGCTATGTTATTAGTGAATTTCTATTGTTCGTTGTTTCAGTTAAGCTTATCCAATAGCTATAATTTAATGTTACAACAGTCGGTACATGATGGAATTCCATGATAATGGAAATAATGACACGATTATTTAATTCCACAAAACAGCTTTAATTGCAACATATGTTTCGCCGTTAGGCATTTTCAAGCAACTAAATTTAAAACAAAACAAGTCTAAACTAAAAATGTGAGACAAAAGGAAAGGTTAGAGTAAAGGGGTTGAGAAATGACACCCTTTTGTTTTCTAAAACACCCCCACTTCCATCCCACAGGTTAGATCATTGACCTCTCTTTTGTCATTTCTCAACCTCTTTACTCTAACCTTTACTTTTGTCTCACATTTTTAGTTTAGACTTGTTTTGTTTTCAATTTAGTTGCTTGAAAATGCCTAACGGCGAAACATATGTTGCAATTAAAGCTGTTTTGTGGAATTAAATAATCATCTCATTATTTCCATTATCCAATAGCATTAGGTTATTAAATATTTTTAGCCGTGTATCCTAGTTACAGTATTTCACACAATCTTTTATTTCTTTTTGGGATCTGTTGTTCTTCTTCATGCGATGAGAAATTCAAATCTTTCTTTCATATTTAAAGATCTAATTTGTTCCCTAAATCATGTCTTTAATTTACACTCCGTATGATCTATGTTTGTTGTGTTACACCCATTTGATTTAATAAACTACAATTTTTGTTTGTTTTTGTCCCCATTTCAAAAGTAGAGTTTTCCTTTTAATATTTTAAAATTTTACAACGTTAAAAAAAGACCACTCATCCCAAAAGAAAGAAAAGATTGTATAAAATTATATTACTCTAGCAAGAGTAGACGGTTAAACATACTGGAAAATTTGTAAAGTAAAGCTAAAAGGACAAAATATTATGAATAGTCAGTCGGTTATATTGTTTAATAAACTACAGCATGGTGTGAACCCATTACAGAAGAGTGTGGAGCCTCTAACTAAGGAAAGTTACTTGTTATATAAGACGATTCATTTGAGCGACAGTGCACTACATTTTTTTTTTTTAACTGGGCTGTGATAGCCTCCTTCAGAGGCCTCACCGGCGTCGACTTAAAGGTCTTTTGCCGCCCCAAGTACCTTCCTACACCCACTCAGTAATACCTGTCATCCTTATAAAGGAACAGATGCTACCTATAGGGTTGTCTAGGATGGTTTCCATCTCTTTCCCCGGAGGGCCTAGAGAGTTTAGCCTGGCTCGTCCTAACGCCTCACGCTCTAAGAGAATGTGTTCTGCAGACTCTTCAGCCAAATCACATTTCCTGCAAGTATTTTCTGCAGCAATCCCTATCCTGTGTAGGTGTTTTCTGAGGTGACAGTGGCTCTTTAAGAGCCCAACCACCCACCTCATGTTATCCCTTCTAAGAGAGATGAGTTGTTCAGCATGTTTCTTGCTTGGTCTAAGTAGCCTCTTTGCAAGTGCACTACATAGTTTTTGAAAATGGAGTTTATTCTAAACACATCAGTAAATGCTAAGAGAAAATGCTAAGAAAATGTTCAGAAAATGCTAAGAGTGGCCAAAGAATGTACTATGTACGTACATTCTAGGAGTAATTGAAATTATTATATTAATTTTAAATTCATTACATTTTGTGAAATGAATGTTAAGGAATAAATCATATATTTCTGGTGAAACATCCATTTAATTTCATTGTTTATGACCATTTTTAAATGCTCTTCTTTAACTTACTACCATGCTTGTTTGTCATCAGATCTTGCAAGCTTAGTTTAACTCACTTCCTGGTGTCATAGAAAGATGAAATTTTGCACTACTGTTGGACTATATTTTGAGTTTTTAAAAATTGTTTTTGTAAGAAAACTTTCATTCGTAATTTATATCGTGGCTCTACTTTTTATTTATTCACAATTTTCCAATAGGGTTTTTATTTCGTCCTCTTTTGTGGGATTTCGCAAATTATTTTTTTAATTCTGCCGAAATTAACAGAAATCACTAGATTATTTTATTTCTGTCGTCTAAATTGAAAAATGAACTTCAACACCTCAACTGTATAAAATTGTCAAAAAGTCTCACGTTAATTTTACAGGCCTAACTTTCAACTTGACCTCGTAAAGCCATTTTTTATACAAGAACAACTTGAGACTTATCTTGCACAAAGACGTCTCTCGTAGTTTAATTATCACTGCCAACAAAACTGTTATCTAAGCACGTTTCTAAATGTGTCGGAAAACATCCGATGCTGTTTTGTAGACTTTTACAAAGTTAGCAAATTAACATCTCTCTGTTTGACACTTGCAAATTATTTATGCAAATTAATCTTCAACATGTTGATGACAGTTTTCACACTTGTTACAAATTACCCAGTAGTTTTCCATTCAATGATGTAGAATTGTATTCTCATACTAGATATTTTTTATAAATTTAATTAGTTTACAAGTCCGATTTGGTTTACAATATTTTGAAAGAGTGTATATTTCTAAATTTGTCCTAAGTATAAATGAACTATTTATATTTGTCCAATTTGAATGAAATTGAACTCTTGTCAAGGTATATTTTTGTTCCCAGATTGTAATTTCACTTGAAATTTAAATGAATTCGGTGATAGTTGATTCTGAGAAATTTTATAACAGCATCTTCCCCCAACATTTTAGGGAGACAACGACTAATGTATTGGGTCTTACTACTTTGGAGCAAAGTTTTGTTAAAATATTAGACTTGAATTTGTAATTAAAAAATCTGTTAAAGTTATGTTTTTATTTTTTTATCCAACGCCATCCGTCCTTGGCAGTTCGGCCATTAGAAAACAAGCCTCCCAGTACCGTATTGCGATGTCATTGGGCTTGTAACGGCGATCGCTGTAGTAGATTTAGCGTTACCCAGGGTGCACCACGAGGAGGCCTACTACATTACACCCCTTTTAAAGTTGTCAGCTACTGTAAATTTTAAAGTTATAGGCAACATTTAAAAAAAATTAAAAATCGAGAAAATTATTGAAAAATTGTTATTGGTAGTCATGAAAATAATGGAGTTCTAACAAAACAAAAATGCTATTTTATTTATTTCCTAATTTTTCCATGTATTTCTAATAAGAAAAAAAAGGTTTAATATATAGAAGGGTTTGTATTGATATAGTGAAGACATGCCACAACAGTATTTTTCTCGATAGAACAAAAACTAGAACACAAGATCTCACAAAATTATGTTTACTTGATCAAACACATTTCAACAACAAAATCGCTATCTTCTATATCACTGAGGATGGTGACTTTGTCGTTGAAACGCGTTTAGTATCACCGAGGATGGCGACTTTGTCGTTGAAATGCGTTTGATTAAGTAAACATAATTTTTGTGAGATCTTGTGTTCGAGTTTTTGTTCTATCTAATATTATTTCACAAGTCAAGCTCAATATTTATTTGTAGTATTTTTCTCATTTGATTTTCTTTTTGTTACAGTCACTTACACGCTGTGTTCCTGGCGTTGGTCTGTACTTTGCCTCAATGCATTGGATGAAGGACAATTTGACAAATGGACAACCTAAGCCTATGGAAGCATTGGCTATTGGAATCGCAGGACGGAGTATCAGCGGCGTTTGTCTTATTCCCATTACCGTCGTCAAAACTCGTTTTGAAGTAAGTGTAGAAACTTTGTAACACCAGAAAATATTTTCAATTTTCAAAACAATACTTTATATCAAGGTATCATTTCAAGAACCAAGTCACCGTTTCCATTTGGTCATTTGTGTACAACTGGACATTGAGACTTTGTCATTGAAATGTCATCTTGATGTAATATTTTGTTATGTATTTAAAAAAAATCAATTATTTGCTAATCGGTCTACACTAGTCTCTTTTTAATCATATTAATGTAATAGAAGATATTTCTTGTCGAAAGTCTGCGTTAAGTATTAAATAAAGCAATAAAGCTAAAGTTTCAAAATTATTTTATTAATATAAACAAGCTACAATTGTTTCGCCTTGCGGCATCATCGGGCAACTGATAATATACACTTATTATTTGTTTAAGCAAAATAGTAATGATGTGAAAGTGAAATGCACTACAATCACTAGAGATCTGTTTCCCCCTCTTACTACTTCTAACACCGAGAGCTCCCATCGTTAGAAGCTCCAACTCCTATAGGAAATGTAACACAAGAAGTGGGGGAGGGGGGGTACCATCCCAGATTTCTTCCTCATTTGTCCATTACTCCACCGTATTTGATTAGGATGGGGATTTACTCCCTCTCTTGGACGAATCTGCAAGTCACATCATTTTCTACTCCGATGCTCCTTCTAAGGTGTTCTCCGAGTTATAAACCCAGCTAGAAACCATGACGGCATTTTCAGTTTATCTCCACTTAGTCGTAAGCATGGTCTCGACCTTCTGTTACAATTCCCCAGGAGTTCTTTAATCAGTTTCAGCTCCAGTATTCTTCCATAAGTGAGCTCTTACAGTCTCTTCTGAAGTCGTTCTTGCCTGTTTTCCCCTCTTTGTTGGGAGCTGCTTCTATCAAGAGTGCAATTCCTCCTGACCTCTCTTTACTAGATTTATTATCTCCATGTTGTCCATAAATTCCAACGACAGTTAAAAGTATAACAATTTGTTTTCGCCATTCCGAATATTGATATACTAATTCAAATATATAAGACTTACCGTCGTCAATATTCTGTTTGCGTCGTTCAAACGACGGCCGTTTCGGCTATCCAGCCATTATCAAGTTGTAAAGATGTAATCTGGTTTCCCTTCGTCAATTATGTATAAGTGTTTGTAATTGACGAAGGGAAACCAGATTACATCTTTACAACTTGATAATGGTTGAATAGCCGAAACGGCCGTCGTTTGAACGACGCAAACAGAATATTGACGATGGTAAGACTTATGTATTTGAATTAGTTAAAAGTACTTTAATATTTTCTAGAAGTAGTAATTTTAGGTTATGTTTCTTATACAGGTTATCTTTTAAAATCTAAGCTCTTTGAGTACTGTATTTGAGGTTATGTTTCATATGACAATGTTTTCATTAAATATAATTTTTTCAGAGTGGCGAGTATCCTTACAAAGGAGTAACACAAGCTCTTAGAGTAATCTACCGCAGTGAAGGTGTCCGAGGTCTGTGCTGTGGACTGATCCCAACACTATTCAGAGACGCTCCGTTCTCGGGCTTGTACCTGATGTTCTACAGTCAAATCAAGAATAGTTTACCCCAAGGTCAGTTCGTTTTGTCAATTAATATTATTTTAAGAGTTAGATTGTCCAATATCTGTAAATAGTTATCAAAGTATTCGTTTAATTTTTAACCTTTAAAAATTCAACCATTTGTCTAATAAAAATCATTACCAGTTAAGAATTTGTTAAGTATAGTCTGCTCATTTTGTCGCTCTGTCGTTGAACTGTTTTATAAAAGCAAGTCACCTTTAAGAGCCTGTGTGACTGTAACACCGATTATCACAATGTGTATAAGACGACTTATTATTATGCACAAACTAAATGTTAAATAGGAACAATTCATTTTTTTTTATTTAAAATTTACTCGCCTGTACTTTTAATTAAACGAAATAGGAAATTTATTAGTAATTAGGGTTATAAAGAAACTTAATTAATTTCAACGTATGTTTGTATCGCTTTTAGTTAAATTATTATTATGTGCTGGTATAAATAATGTAGGCCTGAAAGAAATAGAGTTACTGTCTTATAGGTGGGCCTATATTTAGGATACCACTAACCTTCCTCGCTCCTCACTCAAAGAACAACCTGTTATGTTTAATTGAAAAAAGAATTTAATATCTGCTGGTAAAAGAGTAATTAATTGTAAACAAAACTATATCGAATTTTGTTAATTATAACTAGAAGCAGATAGCCTACTTATGCAGTATGGCTTATCGTAAACTTTCAATATTTAACCTATTCTCTGAAGTATTTAGCCTAAAATTAATCATTAAATTTTTAACGTCAGATGTTGAATAAACCCGGTGTATTTCTCCAACTTTTAAGCATACATTATAATATGTAGGCCTAACGATTTATTAAATATTTGGTCTTAATTTTTCAACCTATGTATTGCGTTAGTTAATATCTGTTGTTAACTAATAAAATTTCAATAATTTTCATTACTGTTGAGACCGATGGTTCTTGGTGGAATTCCATGTTTAAAGATAATAAAACAATTTTTTTTTAAATTTTGTAATACAGCCTCGTCAATGCCTTAGCAGGCGAAACCATTGGTCGGCTAGACTAATAAAAAGTGGATAGTACAAAATAAAAAATAAAAATTGTTTTATTATCATTAAAATTTCAATATTCGTTTGTAGCTTGGATTTTTTTTTTACTTGTTTAAAAGTGAAAATTGTTTATCATCATTGTCATATAAAAAAAAAGGAAGAAAATAACATAAAATAAAATCCCTTAGTCCTTGAATACTCTAATAACGTCAGTGTTGGAAAACAAACAAACAAGATTTGATCAATAGAGACCTGATGGGATCAGACCCAAGACTTGATGAAAAGATGCGTAGTCTCTCAGGGTTATCCCACTACAGTGAGGATTTTGTAACCTTGAAATTAAACCTATGTATAGTTTAAATATTGAGTTGATAAATGAATTAATAAAGTACTGTTTTAATAATAAATGTATTTTCACGAAGTATATCAGGAAGATGGGATGTTTAAGTAGTAGTTTTTAAACACTAATAATAATATACGTGACTGTACTGTGTGCATAGGAAAAAAAAAGCTCATGAATGTTTATAATTTTTTTTTCCTTTACCGACGGTTTTTATAAAATATAGCTTAATCGTTTCAGTTCTGTATTTAAAAATCTATTTTGTAAGTCATATTTGTCATCAATATGACACTGTCATCCAATTCTAATTACAGTGATTTGAAAATATTATGAAAACTACACTTCCCGATTTTTCCAAACAACTTGACTGATGCTTATCTTTAATTGATATGAGTACAGGCAAAACTCATTAATCCGAATATTTGTTTGCTCAAGGCGTTCGGACTATCAAAAAGTTCGGATTACTGAGGAAATGCAAAAAAAAACCGCCAGAAATAATCTAAAACAAATTTTATTACTGTACAATAAATTTTAAAAGTACAGTACAGTACATAATAAAGTTGTACAATACGTGTCACACAATAAACTGTGTACTGTATGTTAAAACCATTTCTCCAAATAACTTTTATCATGTATTTTGCTAATTATTTGTACTAGTATAATTTAAATCCTTAAGATGTATTTCTATATTTATTAATTTTGTTAATAGATTCTTTCCGTGGAGACATTACCGCACCCGCAAATTTCTGTTGTGGAGTTGTCGCAGGAATATTAGCGTCACTAGTAACACAGCCAGCTGATGTGATCAAGACAAAGATGCAGTTGTACCCAGGCAGATATCGCAGTATCTTTCATGTTGTGCTATATATACAAGAGGTAAAGACGGAGGAGTTGGTTACTTTCAAATGTTTTGCAAAATATTTAATTATAACACCAGGTGTATCGGTGGCGTTGTTTTCATGAGCTTCATACTTTTTTTATGTCCTCTAGTTATTTTTTATTTTTTTTTGGTTTGTGATTAAACCCCTAGTAGAGTTCATATTGAAATATTGGACCAACTTGTCTTTGCCCTCCATACACGAAGCATACTGTCATACAGGTGTGCTAGTTTCATCATTCTCTGTTTGAAGTTATTTGTTAACGATGGAAGTTCAATTTTATTATTGTACATTTTTCGGACATTTGCCTTCATTTGTGTGTTAAAAAATCAAAACACGACGTTTCGGGAATAAGAATCAATTCCCGTTATCAAGTTACTAAAAACTAAAGAAACATGAAACTAGAAACTAAGCCTATGTGAGAAGTAAAATTAAATAAGAATACCACCAACCTTAATATCCAAGCATGCATCTCGGAGCTAAAACTGAGAAGTCAAAAACACAATCACGGTAACACACAACTAATGTCAAATACGTGTTGTTGTATCAAAGATACAGCAACAAGTGACGTCGTCCAGAAGGCGTGACAAACTATTTAGGGGAGTGGCCTATTGTTAGTTGTATTAAGCTTCCTAGCCCGAAAGCGGGCTAGTTTTATGTTTCTTTAGGTTTTAATCACTTGATACAGGAATTGATTCTTATTCCCGAAACGTCGTGTTTTGATTTTTAACACACAAATGATGGATAATGTCCGAAAAATGTTATAATAATAAAGTTTCATCATGTCATGACATATCTTTATGATTATAACATTTGGTACTACGTACAGGGAGCGACATTTATCCTGTCTTTATAAAATGTCTTCCTGTGTTTCAATTTGACCACGGAAAAAAAATTCAAGTCTGATACTTTTTGAATGTAGGTATGCGATCTACGGTTGTCGTGTTTACAATTTTTTTAGTTTTGATGTTTTAGAGCCTATCTAAAAATATATAAATTTAAGTTTAGTTTTTGAATTGAAGTTTTACAAATTGGATAATTCGAAATTCGTACCTTATGTCGTACCTTATAGAATAAACTTATCGTTTGATTCTGTTTTTATACAACAGAACCTTTGCTTTCAGCTTGTTTTAATGCCCAAAGAGTTAAGAAATGATATGAGTTTTAGAATAATAAGCCTATTTATGCTAAGTGAAGAATCACACATAACCTAACCTACAAACCCACTTAGTAACAATATTTATTTTGTCTGATTATAGAAATATGGCGTCCCAGGTTATTTCAAAGGTTTGGTCCCACGCATGTTGCGAAGGACTCTTGTCGCAGCTATGTCGTGGACAATATATGAACAGGTGAGTTGATTTGTTTTCTAAATTCAGGATATCTGGTTAAGTTTTGTCTGTAGACGTATTGATACTGTGTTGTCATGATAATGATTTCGTATATAGGCCTGTTGAAAGTGGTGGAAATTTGATTTTTTTTTTTTTTTTTTTATTCGTTCACTTTGTGTTCAGTAATGATTATGATTTGATTATGATTTGAGATGGGGTGGAATCCTAACTCGAGAGGGATTCCCTGTACGTCAACCATTGGCTTATTGTACCCCCTGTATACCGTTCCTGGAAGATTAGAACCCTGTACCTCGAACGAGGTTCAGGATTTTTTCCACCAGGTACGTATCCTCTTCATCTCCCGGTTGCTGGATACCAAAGAGCTCCCTCCTTCTGCGCTCCAGCATCCCGCAAATACTTTACTTGTGTTCAGTAAAGTATTAATTTGAACAATTTTTTTTAATTTTAACGCTAATGATGCCAACCATAAATTTCTATAAAAAAAATAAAGTTATGTTTGATAAATAAAAGTTTTGGTGTGCTATACTCAAGAAAATTTTATATCAATAAAAGTAGGAGGCCCTTCCAAGGCTTAGGTGTAGACACGAGCGTAGCAAGTCTATATGTAGCAGTTATTTGGGTAAGTACAATGATAGGTTGTGTACATGTAACAACTCTTAGATTCTGATTTTGAACGATAGACTTCCACGGTCACAAACATCATTATGATCTTGTTCTTCGCGGTTCGACCATGTCAATATTCGGGCACTTTACAGATGTCCATTCTCAAGGCTTAACAAATGTCAAGTGAGTCTTAAATGTCAAGGCTTAAACATTTGTTAAGCCGTGAGAATGGACATCTGTAAAGTGCCCGAAACGTCGGCTGTACTCAACGTGCAGACAATATTGACACGGTCGAACCCCGAAGAACAAGATCATAATGAACTCTTAGATTCTGTTTATTGTGGAAAATTGTGTTTTAAAAAAATTTTGTCAATGTTTATTTATCAATTTTTTTTAAATTTTACCAAGGAAAATTGTCAAACATCAATGAACAACATTTAAACAATTTTCCTTTTTTCGTTACATTTTTTTACAAAAACCAATAACTATTTTTTTTCTTGGTTTTGTTTTAACTTGGAAGATATTAACACTGGAATTTCAAAGTCCGATAATTGGAGATGAAGAAGAGACGCTTCTATCGATACCGTAGAGATTCTTTTTCAAAACTAACCTAGCTGTAAACAATTTATGTAAGTGTGACTAACAATGTTGATACATGAGCTGTGTTAGATTTAACGGGATTTATTTTTGAATAGTGTGGATATTTGCTTTTGTTATATTATTTTCTTACGTGCGAGGAACGTTTCTAAGGTCTATTATGAAATATTAAAAGATAGAAATGATTATTATAACCATGAAAGTCGACCCAAACATAATCACCAATGATTTCCACGCATTTTTTTTTTTTATATCGTTTCAATAGCTTCCTTGTTCCATTATCGTAAAAGTCTTGTGATTAGTTTTGCGTTTCCAGTTGAAATTCAAGGTATTTCTTTAAACACAAGAATAAGTGGTGCGAGAGCAGGGCTTTAATAAGGTGGTCGACCGAAAATTTCCCAGCCAAATTTTTGTAACAATTGAACCGTTTGAAGTGATCGCCTAATAAAAAAAAAGGAAGAAAAGAACATAAAATAATGACTTCCAGCCCTCGAATACTGTTATAGTGTCAGGGTCGGAATAGAACAAGAGTTAGTCATGAAATACTTGATACGGAAGATGAAAGATAGGTATCTAACCCGATACTACAGGGGAAAGATGTAGATCCAGCTCAGGGCCCTTGGGATTGCTAAGCTCGTACTCATTATAGTGAGCCTCAACAGTGTTTCACACTGAATCCTGTTATGTTTCTATTAAGCGAGTTGTTTAAAATTTTCAAGCACACAGTTTTTTTGTAATGCAATTTTTCTCTTAAATGTCAAAAATACTGATCGAGAAAATAAAAAAAAACAATTTTGAAATTTAAATTACCAGTTTTTACATTCTTTTGTTCCGGTAAACCAAAATGTCATTACCGTTGGTCCTCCATTATGGTCATTGTTGTGCACATTTGTTCTTTTATTTCTATACATAGGACACTATATCCAGACTTTACCGGCCTCAATAAGTTGCCTATGAAAGTTAGTAACTAACAAAAAACAGCACGAATCTCACGGTTTGTTGGATTATTTACTGTAGCGTCCATTTTAAATTGCTCATACACCCAACGATCATGTGTTCATAAAATGGCCAACAGTTGGTTATTATGTTATAATATACAGCGTATGCTCAATCCCACTTCATTATTTCTCCCTGCGGTAATTTCAAAATGGACCTTACTTTTAAAAAAAACGCACCTCCACATTGATTTTTAGGAATTGCTTATAGGTGTGTTCAAATTTTGTTTTTATGTATTTATGTAAAAAGTAAAGATGCCATTTTAATGTTATCGAACCCACACAGAATACTTATCCGTTAGTATCAATGCGTCGTAATAAAAAGATAACGGATAATGAGATTTTCTTACAGTTTCATTAGTAAAAAAAAAGTGGACTTAGGAGTTTTAAAATGTCTTAAAAATTCACATTGGTATTTGAGGATTGGTTTACCTGACAATTCTTGTTTTTTATCTTTACTAATATTTAAATTTAAATTAAATGTTATGTCAACCAAATATTTTATTTTGTTCACAGCTGACTCAGACCGTCGGCCTAAAATGATGAATTCGCCCTCAATCTAACCTTGGAACTAAACGTCTCAAGTCCTGACATTAGAGAGAGTGGAACCTGGGAAGTTTTCCTTTTTCGTTAGGATAAAGAACATCTGCGAGACTCCATCCCTGTCCAACGTGTCGTGTTGGCGAGAAGAATAAACGCTCAGTATTTTGTGTTTTATCTATAATTTATTTGCAGTTATTATATGTTTAATAAGCACACATATCTACCATAGTTTTATTTATAATAGATGGTATAAGGCCAAATAAAATCATACCTTAAGTAAATATATCTTGTTTATGTAGGTTTTGTTTTTGAGAAGTGTATTTAAATATAGAAGTTATGTAGGTGAAATTAAAATTTTGGTTTTTTTGCTTTTGTAAAATACAAACTTCAATAATAGTATTTAATTAGTTTTATTTGAGGAACAAGTTAATATGCGCGACCATTTCTTTTACCCAGCTCCAACATATAATGTAATAAAAGTTGATCCTCTAAATAAGTCGATGAGGTGGGTTTCTTAGAAATGTTAAATTGTATTCGTAGATTTAGGAGTCTTATCCAGTGGGGTAAGTTTGTTTAACACGTTAGCTGCCATATCGGTCCAAGCGAGCCGAAACTAAGGTGAATGTACCGATCAGAACGATAAAGTCGCTGACGTAATGTTTTGTTTTGTGGCACACAGTCGGATACTGCAGCAACCTATCGGCCAATTCTGTTATTCTCTGGATTGGGTAAAGAAGTGTGTTAGATGTAGTACATTGTATGCTTTAATAACCGTTACCATGGTTACTCAATATAATAATAAAGTTGGTGGATATTTTCACTTTTTTGTCGGCACGATCGGACCGATTAAAAATTTTACAAAAACATTTTGGTTTAGTAATGAATAATTCACACAGAATACAGTTGTAAAATGAAGATATGTATTTATAAAATAAGTATTAGACAAATTAAATAGTGTGCATTGCCAACATAAAGAAATGAAATAGCCCGTTTAGATTTTTTTTTTTAATACGAAAATTGCCTCGGTCCGATCGGACCTAAACGTTATGATTAAAATTAAAGCCGAAAAATTGCATTTTGGTCCGATCGGTCTCGAAACTATATATGCATAAATGTAAATAAAATTAGTAAATACTATTGCCTTATATTATTTAACATAGGTAGATGCAAAAATAATAATGGAAAAATAATTTGGTAATCGTGGCACTCCAGGCAAGAGTATCGTATTAGGCCTCGGCAGCTAACGTGTTAAACAAAAGTTTTCTGATCCTTATAATTGTGTATCACTTCTTTCTTGACCTATAGGTAGGCCCTAATGAGTCTATTTTAAATTGTCTCCACTTGTTTCGCTTGTGTCACCATCTCGACCCTGCTGTACATATGTTTCACTTGTTACTCGTATTGGCGATTCTGCTTTACCTGATATTAATTTTCTTGGGAGATCAGGGTTCAAAATTACGCGTTTGACAATAGTTTCGCTATTTGTCATCGTAAGATTGGATTGAATTGAAATCCTGGAAATTTTAATCTAATTTAATGAAGTTGAAAAACAGGAGAAATAAACAAAAAACTTTAAATTTACCCCCATTTAAAATTTGATTTTTTGTAATTTTAATAGTGGTCTATATATATATATATATATATATATATATATATATATATATATAAGCATTCAAATATATAATTTCATATTCTTATCTTAATTTTTATGCCGGCTGTCATGTTTTATGTTACACAACAAATAGACAGCACTTCAAAATTACTTTTTTTGTTTCCTGAGGGTAATGAAATGTGAAAATCAGTCAAAAAACTTAGGTTGGAATTTTTCGCAATTACCGAACTTGCCCTATCATATACTGTGGATAAGTAATACCACATTTTCTTGTGAAGTTATGTATTTTGCTTGTATTATAATTAGAATTTTTATTTTTTAATTAATAATTTTCTTTACAAAATATGTAATATTTTCACACTCTAGTATATTTTGACGTTTAGCCTAAGAAGTCAATCTAAACATAGCTTTATTTTTGTCGGTTTTAATTTTAAGAACATTGTCTTTACGGTTGTTTAACATTTACTACTTAATGTATTCCATTATAGAGTTAAATAGAAACGGAAGCTTTGTGTAAGATTTGATTGTGATGTCTTAAATTATTTTCTCTATTAGAATTTGTTTTCTTTGTCTACTAGTTAGTCATATAACTTGTATAGCTACTTTTTGTAGTTCAGTATTAATTTGTTATTATTAAAAATGATTTATACTTGTTAATTGTGTTTTACTGTACTTTTATGAAATACCCAGAGAGATCGAGAGGTACTAGTGATGGTACTAATTTATAAAATACCCCAAATTTTGAGTTATGAAAAAAAGTTTCGGAATATGGCCACATACCAAATTTGATTCAAATGCGTCAACATATTTGGGCTGTGAAGCATTGCACAAATGACAGAGGGACGTCATTTGAAAAATAACTTTTTAAATTCGGGAGGGAGTGCTTCAAACAAACAAATTCACTAAACCAATTTTTTTTTAAACTATCACACAACATTTCCTATATATGTAAGAAATTAAAAATTATTACAAATTTTGAAATTATAAAACCTTATTGATTCCAAATAATTTAAAAATAAGACAACATCTTTAAAGAAACATAACCTCAAAATTGACAATCTTAATTGCCACTAATGTATCAAGTTTTTTGTGTCTTTTAGTTTCTTACTGTAACAATCTAAATGAAAGGTGGAGGGGGAAGTTAGTTCACAAAGTGAACTGTAGAGTGTCCACTAGTCTGTATGGGTATATAAGAAAGTGTCTTTCAAACTAGCAGTCGAGGAGACAACATCTCTCTTTAAAGAAACATAACCTCAAAATTGACAATCTTAATTGCCAAAACTGTATCAAGTTTTTGTGGATTTTAAAAAGTATCAGGAGAATATAATGTTAAAAGACATCAATGCTGCTGTGATTCAATCATCAGAGTTGCGGTAAATATTTCAATACCAATAGACCTCCTAACAACTTCTATTCGCTGGATAACAGGTTTCTTGTTTCACTGAGGGAATTTATGACCCGTTAAATATTTAACCAGCGGTTAAGTTTTCTCAGTGAGACTGGACAATTTTCTTGTTACACTGAGAAAACTTAACGGTCGATTAAGTTTGTACTGTTTCACTGGGAAAATTTATGTCCCGTTAAATATTTAACCAGCGGTTAAGTTTTCACAGCGAGACAGGAAAATTTTCTTGTTACACTGAGAAAAACTTAACGGTCTGTTAAATATTTAACGGAACCTATTTCAATCAATAATAAAATCAATTTTCATGTTAAGGAAGTGCTGTACTCTTAAGGAAAATAAACTAAGCTTATAACTTTCTGAGATGATAAAATCTTTTGAAGATTTTCTTCTCAAATTAAAAAAAATAAAATTTTCAATGTCAAGGAAGTCCTGCGCTCCATGAGAACAACTAAGCAATAGATACCATGTAAAATCGGAATCATGTGTAATCATTTTGTACATGATAATCATGTGTGTAAACCAAATGATAACTTTCTCAGTTCAAATCAATCTTCATCTTAAGTGCTTTCCTCTCTATATAAACAAAGTAGAGCAATAACTTTCTCAAGTAAAAATTTCTATGTGGTGCTTCTACAACAAAATTACCAATAACTTTCTTTAATGTCACTGTAAAACATTCTTATTGAAAATCATAAAAAGATATTTAATAAAATAATGTAAGCTGATAAATAAAATTATTTATTTAAATATTCATTTAAAAATTATTTATATTCTACTCCTATTAAGATATACATACTGTAAAAACATAAAATCAATAAACTCATTTATAGTTTTCTCTACCATAATCTATGGGAGATATTTTCAATTTGAAAAAAAAATTATAGGAAAATTTGGACTTTCTACTTCAATGGTTAAAATTTCATACCATGCAGACGACTAGTTACCCGGCTACACGTGGTGAAACTGATAATCTTACAAACAGGTATTTTTTATATATACTGTACAGTAATTTTAAACTGTGATTTTTACTAAACCCTTTTAGATTTCAAAGACTTTTTTTCTCATAAATTATTCGTCTGTTAATTCTGAATCTTTTGATCATTCATTATTGGTTTAAAAAAAATGTTGACATTGTTTTTGTTTCTTGAACTTTGAAACTGCAAAGTTCTCATAAAACCTTAGAGATTTCAAAGTTTGATTGAAAGTGTGATTGTTCTTTTAATCCTCCATTCTGTGATTGGTTTAACAAAATTAATATTAAGACAAATATAACCAAAGATAAGAAAACTTTTTTTAAAATATTTGAAATTTTGAAGTACAGTGATCTGAAATTTAATTCTGTTTGTATTTGGATATATAAACATATCTGAATCATTTATTAGCCTTACAAAATTCTTTACAATTTTTCAAAAATTAAAAATTGTCACTTTTCTCCTACAGAAACATTAGGAGATATTTTCAATTTGAAAATGAATGTCACGAGAAAGTTTGGTTTTCTTCTTTATTGATTAAAAACTTCATACCATTTTGATGAATAGTTGCCAAACTACAACCGTTAATAGAAAGGCTTGTAAAGTGACGAAATCTGAAATGTTGAAAACATGCTTTTTGTTTCAAGTTTAAACTACGATTTCTTCTAAACTCTAAGATTTCAATGTCATTTTTTTATAGGTTGTTTGCTTTTCAATTTTTCATCTTTTGATGTATTAATAACAAATTTTTAAATTGGTAAAAAAAATTCTTTATTTCCTAAATTCTTGGTTATAAAGACAGAAAATAAATATTGGTTATGTTTGTATTAAAGGGTAAACAGTAAAGTTATTCAAACAACGGACGGTTATGTTTGTATTAAAGGGTAAACAGTAAAGTTTATTGATTTTTTAATTATTTGATTTTTCCGCTTATACGTTTTTACTAGCAAGTATTGAATATACAATAATATTTCAAGTGAAAAATATACGACCTAGACTGGGAATCGAACCCAGTACCTTTGGCTTTATGCGCCAATGCTCTACCAACAGAGCTATCCTAGTCGCTTCCCAGTTCAGGGCGTAGACTTCTCACTTGACTTTACGTTTAATTGCTGCAATTTTGAGTTTCCAAATTAATTACCTCACATATGCGACATTGAAATTAATTTGCAGCAATTAAACGTAAAGTCAAGTGAGAAGTCTACGCACTGTGCTGGGAAGCGACTAGGATAGCTCTGTTGGTAGAGCATTGGCGCATAAAGCCAAAGGTCCTGGGTTCGATTCCCAGTCTAGGTCGTATATTTTTCACTTGAAATATTATAGTAAAGTTTATTCAAACAACCGACACGTAGCAACCTACAGCACTTGCTGGAACATACACTTTAACAGTTGGGGGGGGGGGGGAATTGTTTAAAGGCAAAAACCTCTTGGTCATCATCTCCTTATAAAAAAGAATAAACAAGTATTAAATAAAAACCCCTAGTCCTCAAATATTTTAATAGCGTCGGGGTCAGAAGAGAGCAAGAGTTCATAAAACAGAGCTCATAGGAGAGGAATCTCACTCAGGACTAAAATAAGAAATGTCAAGACCATCTAGGTTCCCTCCTGTTCATCACGCCCATACTAGTCAAAGAAAAAATCACTTTGACATCTCAAATGGTTTAAGAGTTATTGCAATTTATACGTTAATAAAAATACCAGATTTTAACATTTCACGTTTCGCTACTTGCAATACCTTTTTAAATCGCTTGTAGCTCCATAACTATACATCATAATGATATCAAAATTTACATGAGGAAAGAAGAAAGTTGAAATTTTACTGTGGTGTTTTCAATTCGAAAATATCTATTATAGTTTCTGAGTAATTAACTCGTGAAAACAGCCAATTTTATAACTTTGCAAAATGCTAAGGTATTTTACGCCCTTGCAGTTTTTTTAGGCGTAAAAGTGAGTTTTTGATTTTTGAATGTTTCTATAGCTTAATAGAAGAAGAATTAAATTTGGAGTTGAGTGGTGCTATTGAAATTTCAAAATTTTTAATATTTTTTTCATTTTTATCTAATTTTTTGTAAAAATTTCAACATTTAACAATACCAATGATATGCACATCAATAGATGCAGAATTTAAGCACTTACAAGGCATATCGACACATTAGTGGTCCCAAGTTTTTCCTCACATCTGAGGACTTAAGCACTTACAAGGCATATCGACACATTAGTGGTCCCAGGTTTTTCCTCACATCTGTGGACTTAAGCACTTACAAGGCATATCGACACATTAGTGGTCCCAGGTTTTTCCTCACATCTGAGGACTACAATGAACCACAATAACTTAAAAGGCATATTGACAGATTAGAATTTAGTATTCGATTTAGTGTGAATGACTGTACTGAGTTCTGACAGTAATGCTCCTACCACTGGAATAGTTTGTGGTGGTTCTCCAAAGTTTTTAAGTAGTCGAGTCTAGATGTATGTACATAAATATTGTCGGCTCCCTGGACCTACATCCCGAATACTTGTCCAATGGATCGACAATATACCTGTTCAACATTATTTACACTAAAATATTGATCAAACTTTCTCTCTCAATTATTACATTATCCTCAATTTATTACAAATACTAATAACAGTTTTTATGCGCTTTTTTAAGCTGAATAATTAATATACAGCTTTATTAATTTCACATCTCAATGCTTTTTGAAGTACATCTTTCTCATTCAACTATAATCGTTATAGGGTAGGTATTCTACAAGTAATCTTGAACTTTAAAAAAACAAATACCATTTACCGCGGTAAACATAATATTATAAAATTAATTGTAATCCCTATTAGTTGTTTTTGTTTTAATGGGCGCCCTTCTGGTCCACAAGGATTTCACTGGTTAAAAGTGTGTGATATCAATGGTTTATACAGTATACGATAAACATGCATCAGTCATTAGTGATGTTTTGTGTATATAAACACCCCCTACTCTTAGTAATTAATACTAATACAGTACTTTTAAGGAAATCTTGTTATTTTTAATTATTCGGAAAACAAAATTTAATAGATGGGTGGCAGGGCGACATTGCAGGAAAAGGGGAAAAACCTACATATGGCATTATTTGTTTTTCCTAATATTTGTTACTTTGTTTTTCTTTTACTGGGCGCCCTTCTGGTCCAAGAGCCTTATGGCATTCGGGGCAGATGCTCCGTTTACTTGCTCTCGAACCTAACCTAACCTTGCTCTTGATAACCTAACCTAACTTAAGCCTACTCACGAATTAATTGTCATGTATAAAATGATGGGAGATCTTCGTGTAAGAAAGATTGTGCAATATTTTTGACAAATTATTAGTTTTAGTATTTATGTATGACAAACTTTCTGCAAAATTTTTGGCCGATGATTTGTTAAATTATTTGTGTAAGAGAAAGTTTATGCAATATTTTTAACCAATTATTAGTTTTAGTATTTATGTGCGAGAAAGTGTGTGCAATATTTTGACAGGTTTTTAGTTTTAGTATTTTTGTATGATAAAGTTTGTGGAATATTTTTGACCGATTATTAGCTTAAGTATTTATGTATGAGAAAGTTTGTGCAATATTTTTGACCGATTATTAGTTTTAGTATTTATGTATTAGATAGTTTGTGACGCTTGATTCAAATTTACCCCTGCTAATAGTATTTTATACCTGGTGCACATAAAGAAGTTTACATTTCATAAAAGATTGACAATTGATTATATAGTTTTAACTGCAATTTTAATTTTGTTGCAGATTCATTATGGCAGCAGATTATTCAACATCAACGACATCAATAGAATCAAGTCCAAGTGTTGTATTAAAGACTAAAACAGTTGTGTAAAAGTGAATTTTAAAAATATTGTAATTTTATATATTATATTTTAATTGTTAATTTAAAACAACATTCTTTACATGTATTTACAATTTGTTACATCAATATATATTTTAGTTGAAATAATTGGCTGCGTTTTATTTTTAGTAGATACCAGTATATTTATTAAAAAGTTATTACTTAGTTTGATGTCTGGTAGAGTACAGCACTTTCCTACATTTAAACAGGAAGTAACATGAGATTATAATGTTAAAGGAGATCAATGCAACTGTGATTCAAACATCATAGTTGCCATGATTATTTCAATAACGATAGACCTCCTAACTACTACTATTTACTGGATAACAGGTTTTTTGTACTTTTCCAGGTATCAGGAGAATATAAAGTTAAAAGAGGTCAATGCAGGTGGGATTCAAAAATCAGAGATGCCATTATTATTTCAATACCGATAAACCTCCTAACAATTTCTATTCCCTAGGTATCAAAAACCTGTAAACAATAACAAAAACATATTTACCTGATAACAGAAGTTTGTCATTTTACTTGCAGTATCAGAAGAATATAATGTTAGAGGAGGTGAATGTCACTAGTAACTGTAAACGACAACAAAAACAAACTCACCAAATGGAAACAACAACAATAACAAACCAATGACTGTAAACAACAACAAAAACACACTGACAAAATGTAAACAACAACAAAAACAAACCGACAAAATGTAAACAACAACAATAACAAATCGACAAAATGTAAACAACAACAATAACAAACCGACAAAATGTAAACAACAACTATAACAAATCGACAAAATGTAAACAACAACAAAAACAAACCGACAAAATTTAAACAACAACAATAACATATCGACAAAATGTAAACAAAAACAATAACAATCTGACAAAATGTAAACAACAACAAAAACAAACTGATTAAAATTAAACATAAACAATAACAAACTGACAAAATGTAAACAACAACAAAAACAAACCGACAAAATGTAAACAACAACAATAACAAATCGACAAAATGTAAACAACAACAAAAACAAACCGACAAAATTATAACAACAACAATAACATATCGACAAAATGTAAACAAAAACAATAACAAACTGACAAAATGTAAACAACAACAAAAACAAACCGACTAAAAGTAAACATAAACAATAACAAACTGACAAAATGTAAACAACAACAAAAACAAACCGACAAAATGTAAACAACAACAATAACAAATCGACAAAATGTAAACAATAACAAAAACAAACCAACAAAATGTAAACAACAACAATAACAAATCGACAAAATGTAAACAAAAACAAAAACAAACCAAATAACTGTAAACAACAACACAGTATCGGGAGAATATAATGTTAAAGGTGGTAGATGTCAACTGAGATTCCGTTTTTATTTCAGATTGACCTCCTATCAAATCATATTTACCTGATAACAGGAGTTTGTCATTTTACTGCAGTATCAGAAGAATATAATGTTAGAGGAGGTTAATGTAACTAGTAACTGTAAACAACAACAAAAACGCACTCACCAAATGTAAACAACAACAATAACAAACCATCGACTGTAAACAACAACATAAACAAACTGACTTAATGTAAACAAAAACATAAACAAACCGACAAAATGTAAACAACAACAATAACAAACTGACAAACGTAAACAATAACAAACTGACAAAATGTAAACATAAACAATAACAAACTGACAAAACGTAAACAATAACAAAAACAAACCGACAAAATGTAAACAACAACTATAATAAATCGACAAAATGTAAACAACAACAAAAACAAACCGACAAAATTATAACAACAACAATAACATATCGACAAAATGTAAACAAAAACAATAACAAACTGACAAAATGTAAACAACAACAAAAACAAACCGACTAAAAGTAAACATAAACAATAACAAACTGACAAAATGTAAACAACAACAAAAACAAACCGACAAAATGTAAACAACAACAATAACAAATCGACAAAATGTAAACAATAACAAAAACAAACCAACAAACTGTAAACAACAACACAGTATCAGGAGAATATAATGTTAAAGGTGGTAGATGTCAACTGAGATTCCGTTTTTATTTCAGATTGACCTCCTATCAAATCATATTTACCTGATAACAGGAGTTTGTCATTTTACTGCAGTATCAGAAGAATATAATGTTAGAGGAGGTGAATGTAACTAGTAACTGTAAACAACAACAAAAACAAACTCACCAAATGTAAACAACAGCAATAACAAACCAACGACTGTAAACAACAACATAAACAAATTGAAAAAATGTAAACAAAAACTAAAACAAACCGACTAAATGTAAACAACAACAATAGCAAACTGACAAAATGTAAACATAAACAATAACAAACTGACAAAACGTAAACAATAACAAAAACAAACCGACAAAATGTAAACAACAACAAAAACAAACCGACAAAATTTAAACAACAACAATAACAATCTGACAAAATTTAAACAACAACAAAAACAACCCGACAAAATGTAAACAAAAACAATAACAAACTGACAAAATGTAAACATAAACAATAACAAACTGACAAAATGTAAACAAAAACAAAAACAAACCGACAAAATGTAAACAACAACAATAACAAATCCACAAAATGTAAACAACAACAAAAACAAACCGACAAAATGTAAACAACAACAATAACAATTCGACAAAATGTAAACAACAACAAAAGCATACTGACAAAATGTAAACAACAACAAAAACAAAACGACAAAAGTTAAACAACAACAATAACAAACTGACAAAATGTAAACAACATCAAAAACAACCCGACAAAATGTAAACAACAAAAATAACAAACTGACAAAATGTAAACATAAACAATAACAAACTGACAAAATGTAAACAACAACAATAACAAATCTACAAAATGTAAACAACAACAAAAACAAACCGACAAAATGTAAACAACAACAATAATAAATTACAAAATGTAAACAACAACAAAAACAAACCGACTAAAAGTAAACATAAACAATAACAAATTGGCAAAATGTAAACAACAAAAACAAACCGACAAAATGTAAACAACAACAATAACAAATCGACAAAATGTAAACAAAAACAAAAACAAACCAAATAACTGTAAACAACAACACAGTATCGGGAGAATATAATGTTAAAGGTGGTAGATGTCAATAGAGATTCCGTTTTTATTTCAGATTGACCTCCTATCAAATCATATTTACCTGATAACAGGAGTTTGTCATTTTACTGCAGTATCAGAAGAATATAATGTTAGAGGAGGTTAATGTAACTTATAACTGTAAACAACAACAAAAACAAACTCACCAAATGTAAACAACAACAAATACAAACCAACGACTGTAAACAACAACATAAACAAACTGACAAAATGTAAACAAAAACAGACCAACAAAATGTAAACAACAACAATAACAAACTGACAAAATGTAAACAAAAACAATAACAAACTGACAAAATGTAAACATAAACAATAACAAACTGACAAAACGTAAACAATAACAAAAACAAACCGACAAAATGTAAACAACAACAATAATAAATCGAAAAAATGTAAACAACAACAAAAACAAACCGACAAAATTTAAACAACAACAATAACATATCGACAAAATGTAAACAAAAACAATAACAAACTGACAAAATGTAAACAACAACAAAAACAAACCGACTAAAAGTAAACATAAACAATAACAAACTGACAAAATGTAAACAACAACAAAAACAAACCGACACAATGTAAACAAAAAAAATAACAAATCGACAAAATGTAAACAATAACAAAAACAAACCAACCAACTGTAAACAACAACACAGTATCAGGAGAATATAATGTTAAAGGTGGTAGATATCAACTGAGATTCCGTTTTTACTTCAGATTGACCTCCTATCAAATCATATTTACCTGATAACAGGAGTTTGTCATTTTACTGCAGTATCAGAAGAATATTATGTTAGAGGAGGTGAATGTAACTAGTAACTGTAAACAACAACAAAAACAAACTCACCAAATGTAAACAACAACAATAACAAACAAACGACTGTAAACAACAACAAAAACAAACTGACAAAATGTAAACAAAAACAAAAACAAACCGACAAAATGTAAACAACAACAATAACAAACTGACAAAATGTAAACAATAACAAAAACAAACCGACAAAATGTAAACAACAACAATAACAAATCGACAAAATGTAAACAAGAACAAAAACAAACCGACAAAATTTAAACAACAACAATATTATATCGACAAAATGTAAACAAAAACAATAACAAACTGACAAAATGTAAACAACAACAAAAACAAACCGACTAAAAGTAAACATAAACAATAACAAACTGACAAAATGTAAACAACAACAAAAACAAACCGACAAAATGTAAACAACAACAATAACAAATCGACAAAATATAAACAATAACAAAAACAAACCAACCAACTGTAAACAACATCACAGTATCAGGAGAATATAATGTTAAAGGTGGTAGATGTCAACTGAGATTCGGTTTTTAATTCAGATTGACCTCCTATCAAATCATATTTACCTGATAACAGGAGTGTGTCATTTTACTGCAGTATCAGAAGAATATAATGTTAGAGGAGGTGAATGTAACTAGTAACTGTAAACAACAACAAAAACAAACTCACCAAATGTAAACAACAACAATAACAAACCTACGACTGTAAACAACAACATAAACAAACTGACAAAATGTAAACAAAAACAAAAACAAACCGACAAAATGTAAATAACAACAATAACAAACTGACAAAATGTAAACATAAACAATAACAAACTGACAAATTGTAAACAATAACAAAAACAAACCGACAAAATGTAAAGAACAACAATAATAAATCGACAAAATGTAAACAACAACAAAAACAAACCGACAAAATTTAAACAACAACAATAACATATCGACAAAATGTAAACAACAACAATAACAAACTGACAAAATGTAAACAACAACAATATCAAACTGACAAAATGTAAACATAAACAATAACAAACTGATAAAATGTAAACAATAACAAAAACAAACCGACAAAATGTAAACAACAACAATAATAAATCGACAAAATGTAAACAACAACAATAACAAACTGACAAATTGTAAACATAAACAATAACAAACTGACAAAACGTAAACAATAACAAAAACAAACCGACAAAATGTAAACAACAACAATAATAAATCGACAAAATGTAAACAACAACAAAAACCAACCGACAAAATTTAAACAACAAAAATAACATATCGACAAAATGTAAACAAAAACAATAACAAACTGACAAAATGTAAACAACAACAACAACAAACCGACAAAATGTAAACAACAACAATAACAAATCTACAAAATGTAAACAACAACAAAAACAAACCGACAAAATGTAAACAACAACAATAACAAATCGATAAAAATGTAAACAATAACAAAAACAAACCAACCAATTGTAAACAACAAGACAGTATCAGGAGAATATAATGTTAAAGGTGGTAAATGTCAACTAAGATTCCGTTTTTATTTCAGATTGACCTCCTATCAAATCATATTTACCTGACAACAGGAGTTTGTCATTTTACTGCAGTATCAGAAGAATATAATGTTAGAGGAGGTTAATGTAACTAGTAACTGTAAACAACAACAAAAACAAACTCACCAAATGTAAACAACAACAATAACAAACCAACGACTGTAAACAACAACATAAACAAACTGACAAAATGTAAACAAAAACAAAAACAAACCGACGAAATGTAAACAACAACAAAAACAAACTGACAAAATATAAACATAAACAATAACAAACTGACAAAATGTAAACAACAACAATAACAAACCAACGACTGTAAACAACAACATAAACAAACTGACAAAATGTAAACAAAAACAAAAACAAACCGACAAAATGTAAACAACAACAATAACAAATCTACAAAATGTAAACAACAACAAAAACAAACCGACAAAATGTAAACAACAACAATAACAAATCGAAAAAATGTAAACAATAACAAAAACAAACCAACCAATTGTAAACAACAAGACAGTATCAGGAGAATATAATGTTAAAGGTGGTAAATGTCAACTGAGATTCCGTTTTTATTTCAGATTGACCTCCTATCAAATCATATTTACCTGATAACAGGAGTTTGTCATTTTACTGCAGTATCAGAAGAATATAATGTTAGAGGAGGTTAATGTAACTAGTAACTGTAAACAACAACAAAAACAAACTCACCAAATGTAAACAACAACAATAACAAACCAACGACTGTAAACAACAACATAAACAAACTGACAAAATGTAAACAAAAACAAAAACAAACCAACAAAATGTAAACAACAACAATAACAAACTGACAAAATGTAAACATAAACAATAACAAACTGACAAAACGTAAACAATAACAAAACAAACCGACAAAATGTAAACAACAACAAAAACAAAACGACAAAATTTAAACAACAACAATAACACATCGACAAAATGTAAACAAAAACAATAAGAAACTGACAAAATGTAAACAACAACAAAAACAAACAGACAAAATGTAAACAACAACAATAACAAATCGACAAAATGTAAACAATAACAAAAACAAACAAACCAACTGTAAACAACATCACAGTATCAGGAGAATATAATGTTAAAGGTGGTAGATGTCAACTGAGATTCCGTTTTTAATTCAGATTGACCTCCTATCAAATCATATTTACCTGATAACAGGAGTTTGTCATTTTACTGCAGTATCAGAAGAATATAATGTTAGAGGAGGTTAATGTAACTAGTAACTGTAAACAACAACAAAAACAACCTCACCAAATGTAAACAACAACAATAACAAACAACGACTGTAAACAACAACAAAAACAAACTGACAAAATGTAAACAAAAACAAAAACAAACCGACAAAATGTAAACAAAAACAATAACAAAATGACAAAATGTAAACAATAACAAAAACAAACCGACAAAATGTAATTAACAACAATAACAAACTGACAAAATGTAAACAACAACAAAAACAAACCGACTAAAAGTAAACATAAACAATAACAAACTGACAAAATGTAAACAATAACAAAAACAAACAGACAAAATGTAAACAACAACAATAACAAATCGACAAAATGTAAACAATAACAAAAACAAACCAACCAACTGTAAACAACATCACAGTATCAGGAGAATATAAAGTTAAAGGTGGTAGATGTCAACTGAGATTCCGTTTTTAATTCAGATTGACCTCCTATCAAATCATATTTACCTGATAACAGGAGTTTGTCATTTTACTGCAGTATCAGAAGAATATAATGTTAGAGGAGGTGAATGTAACTAGTAACTGTAAACAACAACAAAAACAAACTCACCAAATGTAAACAACAACAATAACAGACCAACGACTGTAAACAACAACATAAACAAACTGACAAAATGTAAACAAAAACAAAAACAAACCGACAAAATGTAAACAACAACAATAACAAACTGACAAAATGTAAACAATAACAAAAACAAACCGACAAAATGTAATTAACAACAATAACAAACTGACAAAATGTAAACAACAACAAAAACAAACCGACTAAAAGTAAACATAAACAATAACAAACTGACAAAATGTAAACAATAACAAAAACAAACAGACAAAATGTAAACAACAACAATAATAAATCGACAAAATGTAAACAATAACAAAAACAAACCAACCAACTGTAAACAACATCACAGTATCAGGAGAATATAATGTTAAAGGTGGTAGATGTCAACTGAGATTCCGTTTTTAATTCAGATTGACCTCCTATCAAATCATATTTACCTGATAACAGGAGTTTGTCATTTTACTGCAGTATCAGAAGAATATAATGTTAGAGGAGGTGAATGTAACTAGTAACTGTAAACAACAACAAAAACAAACTCACCAAATGTAAACAACAACAATAACAAACCAACGACTGTAAACAACAACATAAACAAACTGACAAAATGTAAACAAAAACAAAAACAAACCGACAAAATTTAAAAAACAACAATAACAAACTGACAAAATGTAAACAATAACAAAAACAAACCGACAAAATGTAATTAACAACAATAACAAACTGACAAAATGTAAACAAAAACAAAAACAAACCGACAAAATTTAAACAACAACAATAACAAATTGACAAAATGTAAACATAAACAATAACAAACTGATAAAATGTAAACAATAACAAAAACAAACCGACAAAATGTAAACAACAACAATAATAAATCGACAAAATGTAAACAACAACAACAACAACAAACCGACAAAATTTAAACAACGACAATAACATATCGACAAAATGTAAACAACAACAATAACAAACTGACAAAATGTAAACAACAACAATAACAAACTGACAAAATGTAAACATAAACAATAACAAACTGACAAAACGTAAACAATAACAAAAACAAACCGACAAAATGTAAACAACAACAATAATAAATCGACAAAATGTAAACAACAACAATAACAAACTGACAAATTGTAAACATAAACAATAACAAACTGACAAAACGTAAACAATAACAAAAACAAACCGACAAAATGTAAACAACAACAATAATAAATCGACAAAATGTAAACAACAACAAAAACCAACCGACAAAATTTAAACAACAAAAATAACATATCGACAAAATGTAAACAAAAACAATAACAAACTGACAAAATGTAAACAACAACAAAAACAAACCGACAAAATGTAAACAACAACAATAACAAATCTACAAAATGTAAACAACAACAAAAACAAACCGACAAAATGTAAACAACAACAATAACAAATCGATAAAAATGTAAACAATAACAAAAACAAACCAACCAATTGTAAACAACAAGACAGTATCAGGAGAATATAATGTTAAAGGTGGTAAATGTCAACTAAGATTCCGTTTTTATTTCAGATTGACCTCTTATCAAATCATATTTACCTGACAACAGGAGTTTGTCATTTTACTGCAGTATCAGAAGAATATAATGTTAGAGGAGGTTAATGTAACTAGTAACTGTAAACAACAACAAAAACAAACTCACCAAATGTAAACAACAACAATAACAAACCAACGACTGTAAACAACAACATAAACAAACTGACAAAATGTAAACAAAAACAAAAACAAACCGACAAAATGTAAACAACAACAATAACAAACTGACAAAATGTAAACATAAACAATAACAAACTGACAAAACGTAAACAATAACAAAAACAAACCGACAAAATGTAAACAACTACAATAATAAATCGACAAAATGTAAACAACAACAAAAACAAACCGACAAAATGTAAACAACAACAATAACAAACTGACAAAATGTAAACATAAACAATAACAAACTGACAAAACGTAAACAATAACAAAAACAAACCGACAAAATGTAAACAACTACAATAATAAATCGACAAAATGTAAACAACAACAAAAACAAACCGACAAAATGTAAACAACAACAATAACAAACTGACAAAATGTAAACATAAACAATAACAAACTGACAAAACGTAAACAATAACAAACTGACAAAATGTAAACAACAACAAAAACAAATCGACAAAATGTAAACAATAACAAAAACAAACCAACCAACTGTAAACAACAACACAGTATCAGGAGAATATAATGTTAAAGGTGGTAGATGTCAACTGAGATTCCGTTTTTATTTCAGATTGACCTCCTATCAAATCATATTTACCTGATAACAGTAGTTTGTCATTTTACTGCAGTATCAGAAGAATATAATGTTAGAGGAGGTGAATGTAACTAGTAACTGTAAACAACAACAAAAACAAACTCACCAAATGTAAACAACAACAATAACAAACCAACGACTGTAAACAACAACAAAAACAAACTGACAAAATGTAAACAAAAACAAAAACAAACCGACAAAATGTAAACAAAAACAATAACAAACTGACAAAATGTAAACATAAACAATAACAAACTGACAAAACGTAAACAATAACAAAAACAAACCGACAAAATGTAAACAACAACAAAAACAAAACGACAAAATTTAAACAACAACAATAACATATCGACAAAATGTAAACAAAAAAAATAACAAACTGACAAAATGTAAACAACAACAATAACAAATCGACAAAATGTACAAAATAACAAAAACAAACCAACCAACTGTAAACAACTTCACAGTATCAGGAGAATATAATGTTAAAGGTGGTAGATGTCAACTGAGATTCCGTTTATAATTCAGATTGACCTCCTATCAAATCATATTTACCTGATAACAGGAGTTTGTTATTTTACTGCAGTATCAGAAGAATATAATGTTAGAGGAGGTGAATGTAACTAGTAACTGTAAACAACAACAAAAACAAACCCACCAAATCTAAACAACAACAATAACAAACCAACGACTGTAAACAACAACATAAACAAACTGACAAAATGTAAACAAAAACAAAAACAAACCAACAAAATGTAAACAACAACAATAACAAACTGACAAAATGTAAACATAAACAATAACAAACTGACAAAACGTAAACAATAACAAAAACAAACCGACAAAATGTAAACAACAACAAAAACAAAACGACAAAATTTAAACAACAACAATAACATATCGACAAAATGTAAACAAAAACAATAACAAACTGACAAAATGTAAAGAACAACAATAACAAATCGACAAAATGTAAAAAATAACAAAAACAAACCAACCAACTGTAAACAACATCACAGTATCAGGAGAATATAATGTTAAAGGTGGTAGATGTCAACTGAGATTCCGTTTTTATTTCAGATTGACCTCCTATCAAATCATATTTACCTGATAACAGGAGTTTGTCATTTTACTGCAGTATCAGAAGAATATAATGTTAGAGGAGGTTAATGTAACTAGTAACTGTAAACAACAACAAAAACGCACTCACCAAATGTAAACAACAACAATAACAAACCATCGACTGTAAACAACAACATAAACAAACTGACTTAATGTAAACAAAAACATAAACAAACCGACAAAATGTAAACAACAACAATAACAAACTGACAAATGTAAACAATAACAAACTGACAAAATGTAAACATAAACAATAACAAACTGACAAAACGTAAACAATAACAAAAACAAACCGACAAAATGTAAACAACAACTATAATAAATCGACAAAATGTAAACAACAACAAAAACAAACCGACAAAATTATAACAACAACAATAACATATCGACAAAATGTAAACAAAAACAATAACAAACTGACAAAATGTAAACAACAACAAAAACAAACCGACTAAAAGTAAACATAAACAATAACAAACTGACAAAATGTAAACAACAACAAAAACAAACCGACAAAATGTAAACAACAACAATAACAAATCGACAAAATGTAAACAATAACAAAAACAAACCAACAAACTGTAAACAACAACACAGTATCAGGAGAATATAATGTTAAAGGTGGTAGATGTCAACTGAGATTCCGTTTTTATTTCAGATTGACCTCCTATCAAATCATATTTACCTGATAACAGGAGTTTGTCATTTTACTGCAGTATCAGAAGAATATAATGTTAGAGGAGGTGAATGTAACTAGTAACTGTAAACAACAACAAAAACAAACCCACCAAATGTAAACAACAACAATAACAAACCAACGACTGTAAACAACAACATAAACAAACTGACAAAATGTAAACAAAAACAAAAACAAACCGACAAAATGTAAACAACAACAATAACAAACTGACAAAATGTAAACAATAACAAAAACAAACCGACAAAATGTAATTAACAACAATAACAAACTGACAAAATGTAAACAAAACCAATAACAAACTGACAAAATGTAAACAACAACAAAAACAAACCAAAAATCTGTAAACAATAACAAAAACAAACCACCAACTGTAAACAACAACACAGTATCAGGAGAATATAATGTTAAAGGAGATAGATAGCAAATGCGATTCAGTTTTCAATTCAGATAGTCCTATCAAATCATATTCACCTAATAACAAAATTTTGTCTTTTTACCGCAGTATTCGGAGAATATAATGTTATAGGGGGTAGGTGTCAGTAGGGACTTTAGAACAAAAGTGGTGGGAAGTGACCACATGATTTAAGCCCCGCCCCTTGCTCCGCCCTTTGACGGATTGTTGAAGCTGTAGCATCCGTCACGCCTGATATTTTGCTGAATACCTGGAAAGAAACTGAATATCGTTTAGACGTGGCCAGGGTAATAAATAGTGCTCATATAGAACTTTATTAGGTATGTAAAAAATTTTGAGAACATTCTCTTCAATAATATATAGGTTTAATAACTATTAATTTAACTTTACTGTGTACTAATAAAACTTTAAATCAAGGACTTCTTTTATAAACACCCTGTATAATGTTAAAGGGGGTGGATGTTAACTGTAATTCCGTTTTCAATTCTGACAGACCTCCTATCAAATCATATTCACTTGATATCAGGATTTTGTGGGTTAAAAGCAATATCAGGAGAATATAATATTAAGGGTGGTAGATGTCAACGGCGAGTCAGTTTTCAATTCAGATGGATCTCTTATCAAATCTTATTCACCTAATAACATGATTTTGTTATTTTACCGGAGTATCCGGAGAATATATCGTTAAAGGAGGTAGATGTCAACTGCGATTCAGTTTTCAATTCAGATAGACCTCCTATCAAATAATATTCACCTGATAACTGGATTTTGTCGTTTTACCACAGTATCAGGAGAATATAATTTTAAAGGACGTAGATGTTAACTGTAATTCAGTTTTCTATTCACTAATACCAATTCCTAACAACTATTCTAACAACAAGTTGTTTTCTATTCCTAACAATTTCTATTCACTGGATAACAGGTTTTTTGTAACTTTTCAAAGCATCAGGAGAATATAATGTTAAAAGAGGTCAATGCAGTTGTGATTTCATAATCAGAGTTGACTTGAAAAATTTCAATTCCAATAGACCTCCTAACAACTTCTATTCTCTGGGTAACAGGTTTTTGTACCTTTTATAAGGATCAGGAGAATATAGGTTTTTAAAGATGTCTGGATTTTTTGTTATGGAAATTGCTGCCTTTTACCAGACAACAAACCAAGCAATAATTTTCTCAGTTTATATGGCTGGGAAGTACAACACTCTACCATACATTTCCTGCAAAATATCGCTACCTGTAAGACAACTTTTTTTCTGTAGGAAATAAATTTAAAAAACATTTTTCTGTTATTTTACATTTATTCATTAAACAATTTTTATTATTACAATTTTGCAAATATTTTTTTCTTTCTAGTACATGCAATGATTGGTATATAATAATTGTTTATATAATACATCTCACTACATAACCATTGTAGTTACATTAAACAATTGACATAAAACTATATAATTTTTGTTTCGTCACTATGATAAAACCAAACACAACACTGAACTCTTGTTTACATATGTGTAACACATCGTATCTTCTGAAACAAAAAAATAGAGAACCATTAGAAAATCTGCAAATACTTTAAAATAAACAAGGTAAACTACATTAACTCATACATTAAACTATATAAAGAAACAAATAATTTTCATATACTTTTCACTAAAATGCCAGATTGGGAGGTAAAGACTCAAAGTTTTACTTCCTTGTAACAGTAAAGGATTATAGGCAAAGGCTTATGTGACATGGTATATTAAACCGTTCCGAGATATTTGGATAAATAGTTACAGAGTTACAAGCATTTAATACAAAACTATTGCATTTGAATCGGGCGTTTTTATACATTTCAAACTACAATATCTCTCAAATGCATTAAAATATCAAACTCATTCAATTCTACATCTAATTTTGAAATTTTTATAAGTAATAAATATTTATATATATATTATTTTTAATAAATTAAGAAATCGTCATCTTTCATAGGTTTACTTATAAGTTACTCGATTTTCTGTAACCAAAGTTATGCACAGTTTATAAAGTCACGATGATTGTTTTTAAATATTGAAAGTTTTCAAAGTGAGAAATTGTAGTTAGAAATTTGACTTTACAAACATCTTGACTTTATAAACTGTACATAACTGTGGTTACAGAAAATCGAGTCACTTATAAGTAAGCCTATGAAAGATGGTGATTCCTAAAAATTTGTGTTAAATAAAATAAAAATAATAGCTCATAATATGAATTTGTTATGAAAAATTATAATTATTTCATCATAATTTTTGACATAACTAAGGGTCATTATTTCCTTCACATTCAGAGTAGATAAATTGAAGATTGGCAGAGATTTGAGAAGTTTTAAAATGTTTGCGCATTTTTTTATTTAGGATCGTAGTTTTAAAAAAATATATTTCAACAAAATTCTAACGAAATCTAAAACAGAGCCCAGTATTTTGATTCTCGAAAAGAAGTTTCGGTACCCACTGAACATCGAACTTGTGATACGTATACAGTCTGTGGAATTGTTTAGAAAGTTCGCATATCGTGAAACGCTGATTTTTCAGGACAATTTCCTGAATGAGTTCATTACTAACTTTACTACAAACGACCTACTACTTCTTGCATCATCTTAAATGTTTGTTCTTCTAAAACAAACAAACCTACTGATGAAAATATCTTCACTCATTATTGTTTGACTGTTCACGATGTGTGCCTGCCGCTGACAAATTTTTGCCATCAGAAATCTTAACACAGCATGCATTTTGCACTTCGTAAAGTTTTCTAACAGCGCTTATTTTGAATGGTAACAAAACCTTACCACTAGAACAGCTGGGCGCGCACTGAGCTACTGAACACACTACCACAGGAGTGGTGCTGCTACCCCTATTACTTCTCGCTCTAGACAAAACAGAGGTTGGTTTCCGAAGATCTTCGTAAACAAAAATAGAACAAAATATTTGACTGTATTGTGTTACTTACAACCATAAAATAGAATGTTCTGCATTCTGGAATGATTATATATTTGAGACAATTTAAAATAGTCAAGAAATGAAATAGAAAAATTATTTTCAGAAATAAGAATCCTGTCACAGCTTAATTTGATAAAAAGTAAAATTATTTCTTGAAATGTAAAATTCTAATACATTGATATGTCCAATGTTTACTTGGACTTCAAAGATGTGGACATTAACTATGAAGGTTTAGTTTTAAGATTTTTGTATTGATGTTAGATCCAGTGTGTACTAGACAAATCAACTTTATCAACCCCAGTTTAGTCGTGGAACATTATTTCACGTATAACAATAATTTTCCACACAACACCGTTCCCAAAAATGTAGACACCCCAATTTTAAAGTTTGTCTCAGTAAAATTCATGGAAACTATCTCTAACAATGTAAAAAATTAAATGCATTCTTACATTTCCATTGATTCGACTTCTGCTACGTTGGAGAAGCAAAGCTAATTCTGCTGGTAGGAGGAGAACCTGTAGCTTCGTCCAACAGTCGTAGGCCTTTTAAAAAGACAGTGCGATGCCATTCTCAAATTTCTGAAATCAAAAATAAACATTTTTTAATACAAATTGTTAATTTTTATTGGAGTATACAGATGATATTATAATGCAAGATAATAAAACAAGATTAAGGTTATTTTTGTCCTACATTTTTATTCATCTTCTTGGGTTAGATCTCTCTTTCTTATTATTGCCTACACATAATCATTATTTACACACTTTTCATTAAACATATGAATACCATTCATTCAGAAACATAAACACTGTACCACTCTTACAAATAAAACAATTTTTTTTAAAACATTAATAATGAGGGATTCAACTAATTAACCTTACATATAAAACAACTCAATTTGGATTTCTATATTTTCACAATCAAAACGCTAATTATTAAAAAAATTTTATTCTTTGTTATTTTAAACTTTTCCTTCTCATTTATAATAACATCCCCTAAGAATTGAAATCATTGAAACCCTCGTAATTTGTGTTGTCATCCCGCAAGGCACATGGAAACAATTTTGACACTACAGTTTCAGGGAAATAATTTTGCGAAGAACTGATGTGAAATTTATAGAAAATGCACAGAAACTGATGGGTTGTTTTGTAGCCTGTTCTTTCTAATATTTTTAACTGGACGCACATTTAAATCTTCTCACATTTAGTTCATTGTGCAGATTTTCATCCTTCATGAAAAGTCCCAACCATTTCAGTAACAGAGAATAAATCATTACATCTTTCCCATAAACATCATACATTTTAGTTGGTTTAATATTTCCGGACGGATGGGATGTCAGAACTTGTCTGCAACTTTTTTGTTTTTCATGATTTTTTGATGAATCCGGTTGTTTTGGAGTTATAGGCGCTTAAAATTGAGTTGTGATGCATTTTCAGTAGGCGATTTTTTGTACTTCCCATTGTTGAATAAAGTTAAAAATTTAATTAGGCATAGTATAGGAAGTGTAAACACCAACACAGGACTAAAGGTAAAATAAATAATTTGTTAAACTGATAAAAACTAGTTAATTCTGGAATTAACTAGAAACAGAAAAATCATATGTTATGAAAATGTGACTAGGGTTTAACTATCGTAACAGCAGTGAAATTAGGGATGGAACGGAAAGAACCAACTTATAAGCCTTTTAAACCATTCATAAGCCACTCCTCTTATCCCCGCTACCCACAACTTATCAAATGATTAACTGTGTCAAATGCTTTTGTTATATCAATGAAATGAAAGCAGAACATTTATTATTCTCGTTCATGCCATTATAGACAGATTCCAAAAATGAAGTTAATGTTACACAACACCAATATTTAAATTTTGAAAATAATTTCATAAGCCTTACCTTCATTAAACTTTCAAATATCTTTGGAAACTTATATAGTAGAGAAATGGGCCTATAATTACTCAAAGAGCTTTGTAGCCATTTTTAAATAACGGTATGACAAGAGCCGTTTTTAAGCAATCAGGAAAAATGCCTTCGGAAAAACTTAAATTGCAAAGATACTTTAAGATAGGTAATAAATGGTTTGGTGTTGTTTTAATAAATAATGTATTTACCCTATTATACCCTGGTGCGATTCCCGACTTTAAACCAATGATAAAATATTTAATCTCTCCTCTTGTTATTGGTAAAATAAAGATTGAATTTAATAGACTATTAGTGGGAAACAATTTCTCACTATCTATGCTAATATTGTTTATATTAAATCTCAGATCTTGTGCTACACGAAAAATTATTAAATGAAGATGCTACCTCTTTTAGATTACTTATTTCAACATTTATTATGGACTATTTTGTCAATTTTAAAATTAGATTTTTGTTCACTGATAATTTATCAATGAGTTGTCATTGTTTCTTAATATTATCACTTAAAGATTTGAAACGATTTGCATAAAATTTCTCCTTTGCTAACCAAATATCAGCTTTTAGTCTACGATCATATGACTTATAATATCGTTTTTGTTTATCACTGTAAGGTCGAGATTTTAGATTTTTATAAAGATGATGACAGTTTTTTACCCGAACACACAACCTATCAATGGATCCAGGGCTTCAATTTGACAAAACTTACCTTACTATCTGTTATTCCTTTAGAGTCCTCTAATTACTTTATTGAATATTTTCAAAAATGTTTCAAAAGCAGTATTGAGACAGTTAAAATTGTAAATTATACTCCAGTCACAAGAATCAAGTTTATGATCCAAGGCTTCGAAATTAATTTTACAAAGTTGTTTCGCTTGAATAACCTGTTTACCCTCAACCAGCAATAGTCATAGAGAAACCCAGGAATTGGTTATTGCCCAATTTAAAACATCTGATTCAAAAATTTATAATTTGTTTACGCTGACAAAGTCTCAAAAACACATGATCTATACATGAACCACTGATGTCCCTGGTTACTTCATTAATCAAGGATTGAAAGCCAAAACTCGCCATCAAATCTAAATATTTATCTGTTGTCGCAACCCTTTTCAAAATATTAATATTTACATCACCAATAACGATAAAACTTTTGCCTTGATTAGCTTGCAATATATCTTCGATATCATAAAGGAAAGTATGAACAGGCTGATGATGTAATCTATAAATGGCTAATATTGTTATCTCAGTCTGAAGTATAGATAGAGATAACAACACACAGTCTGCAGAGGAAACAGTTGATAAAGCAAGGCCTCTACAAGACAACTCGTGTCTAACATAAAATACCACCCCACCAGCACGATAATTATTATTGCAATTACTAAACATATTGTAACCATTTATTTTATAAAACCTCATCATCATAAATCCACGTTTCACAGAAAACAATATCTGGTTTAATATGAAAACTCTCCAATACTGTTATATTCTGTCAAAGTTTTCCCTCAACTATATTAAAAAGTGAAGAAATCAATTATTTACTGGAATAAAATTTTACAAGACTGAATTTCATTAACTAAAATTACAAGTATGAAAACCAACTCTCTCTCTCTCCTCCCATCTTTCTCTTTCACACACACTTTTCCTGATACTTGAGACATTTAACTATTAAAAATTTTCACAGCAGACTGAAGAGATCGACGTGAAAGTAGGGTCAGAGATGCTGTGTGTGTGTTGGGGACAGTTGTTTAAGTGTTGATGTACTGAGTTTTCAGGAGTGTTACCTTAAAAAATGAACACTCCTGACTTTTAAGTAACACTTCTGACTTTACTGATTAAATTATCACCTTACTGGTTTTTCTTATCTATGTAATATAAATTCTACTTTAAATGAAACAAAGAAATAAAGCTAACTAAATTATTTGTGTTCTATTTGTTTGGATTTTTAAACAACTGTCCCCAACAACCCGTCATGAGTGTTACCCAATTAGAAGAAGGAAAAAGGGGAATATTTGTTTTGTTTGGTTGGTGAAAATAGCCATCTAGTTTCTAGTTTCCAGCAATGTGGAAGTGTTTGAAGTATATTTAAAGAAAAGAAAATTATACCCAGGGCCAGATTTCCCAATAGGCCCTGAAGGCCCGGGCCTACGGGTGCAAGTTCCTTGGGGGCGCACGGCCGAGAGAAAAAATATCTAGAAATAAAAATAAATAGCCATAACTTAACATATTTTTTTAATTGATTACAAAAAAATCATGCTGATTTTGAAGTTCATTGGAACAAATAATTGTTGGTAAAGTTAAACTATTTTTCAACATTCAACTTTGTTACAACATAGGCTTGATATAATTTTTTAATAAAGGTTTTTGGGGAAGTAACTTTAACCAAACTAGGGGGCGGAAAAATTATTGGGCCTAGGGGCGCCAAAATGCTAAATCCGGCCCTGATTATACCCAGAATACATATTAATAATGGTAAGTATTTTTAATTCATTGTCAAGAGTGTTACCTGTATTTTTATACATCAAACAAACTTTGAAAATTGGTATTTAATATAGATTTTTAAGTGTTGATGTACTGTAGTACTAGACAGCCTCCTAATTCTAGCCTTCACTCATGATGCATTTACACAACTAAACTGTCAGATTTTTCAGGAGTGTTACCTTAAAAAAGTAACACTCTTGACTTGAAAGTAACACTTCTGACTCTGGTCTGGTTGAAACTTGTGTAGGACAAAAGCCCAACAAAGATAGTCAGGAAATTCGGTCATGTCGGATGGTCTTGTTGGAGCGTGTGACCTTTAGACTGCAAGTGAGTCCCATCATAATGAGCCAACTGGTGTTCCAAATAATTTCAAGTTTTTTTAACGCAACTTTCTAAATTTGTGGAGTGTTAGGTTATATCGTGTGTCTCAAAAATAAGTAGTGTAGTACCTGTGTAGCTCGAGCCAAAACGGATAGTCTCATGCTGATTGTTAAGGCGTAGCCTCTATTTAAGAGTCTAATTCATTAACAAACGAAATTTGCCTCATTAACCCTTCAACGCGGTGAACCGTCTATAGACGCGGCCAAACTTTCACCTTCTGGCGCGGCCGCCCGTCTAAAGACGCAAAATGTCGCTGCGGTACGTGCTGGATTCTAGCGTCTAAATAAAGAACTTTTATGAACTGAGCGTATACCCAGAACATTGCCAAGAGAAATGCCATCTGTTGAGTTATTGATTTTTATTTCTAGACCACCGTGACCTTCAGAAAAGGAAACAACACGTGGCTATATACAAACAGCTGTAGCGGGTTCGTGGAGGGCTCTCGTGTGTTATAGGTTATTATAACCTCATTTATTTATAAGTGTAATATTTTTAACAGTTTGACAGTAGATCGTGTGATTAGTTCTAGTGTATATTGTGTTTTAGTGATAATGTGGGAACCGCAAAGTGATAATATTCGCGAGTTTTTTTTGGATTACGCTCAAATGGAGTTCCATTGTGATCCAAATATTGAAGGTAATCATGATAGTGGTGATGAAGTTGTAAATATATGCAATGTGGCTAATGATACCGCAATAATCTTAGATAATGAGGAAGTTACAGTAAATGTAAATACGTATAATGTCCCGCCAGACAATCCACAAGAGAAGGAAATGTTAGTCGACGATTTTAACTACCGCACCAGAGGGTCTAGCGCTCGGAACGGCTTACCGCGTTGAAGGGTTAAAGGGCAGGAAGTTTATTTTTAAAATTTTCTCGTTAAATAAACTTTTAGTTATGTATAGTTTTTCTTCTTATCAATTAAAATTAAATTTTTCCAATTTAGTTGTTAAGTACAAAGTATATCCTACTTTGAAATATTAAAACAAAAGTCCGTTTTATTATTTAAAATATAAATTATATCAATCTAATTGTAACATATTTTTTAATTCCATATTTATTAGGCAATAATAAATGTTTGTTACAGATAAACAGTCTTTTAACTGAAAATAACGATATTATAATGAAAAGTTATAAATATTTAAATTTAACATTGTAGCCAACGGATTAGTAAATTTATGAATAAATAAATAAATTACCTTTTCGGTACGTCAACTAATCCTTCCGTACATTTACAGATTACTGCAGTTTCGGGCTCCGTGAGTCCATCTTCAGATCGTATAAAGTATTTAGTTTA
Source organism: Aphrophora alni (assembly GCA_963513935.1). NCBI lineage: Eukaryota > Metazoa > Arthropoda > Insecta > Hemiptera > Aphrophoridae > Aphrophora > Aphrophora alni. The sequence continues at coordinate 42,620,460 of OY740779.1, forward strand.
TATTAAATCGTTCCATATGGAGCTTCTCAATAGAATATACACAGTACATACATAATAACACAAAACATGACATGACACTATTACGCACATTTAATGTTCATACGATCACAAAATGAAAATAATTATATATCGGTCAGTATGTATGTACTGTGTATATATATATATATATATATATATATATATATATATATATATGTTATTATGTATATACTGTGTATATTCTATTGACAAGCACCATATGGAACGATTTAATATAAACTAAATACTTTATAAGATCTGAAGATGGACTCACGGAGCCCGAAACTGCAGTAATCTGTAAATCAACGGAAGGATTAGTTGACGTACCGATAAGGTAATTCATTTACTTATTCATAAATATTTAGTTTATAATAATTATTACGAGCTGAAAAAGTTAATAGATAAGAAACAGTGCAGAATGATAAGACTAATGTAGCACAGTAACAGAGTCAATCGGTTGTAAAAAAGAAGAAAAAGGTCGTGTGGTTGTTGCGTCAAGTATAGGCGAGGGGCTAAGTTGTTACTACAGAGAGGTATTGGGGGAAGATGCAATAATTTTGAAGTTGGCTCTGGGCGCCGGTTTGCCTAGGTACACCACTTACTACATTCGATTCATAGATAGTGTGACATATCCTCCCCTTCTTGACAAAATCTCCAGGTCCCATCATATTACTTTTGCCTCAATCAGGCCTTTCCTCAGTAATTATCCCAACAGTTGAAGCTAGATAATCCTTCTATGTTTCTGGCCTGTCTTCTCCTCTTTGGGATTCTTCTTCTATTGGGAGGAATATTCCTCATGAGTAGTCTGTTTGAACTTTCTTTACTAACTTTATTATCTCCACATTGTCAAAGAAATCTCAACAAGGTAGAAGACTTGCCTCACAGAGTCGAGTTACCCCACACAAACTTGTTATTTTTCATATCTCTCTAAATGTTTTTCCCACGAGCAGTTAGTGTCCTTCCGTCCAGTGGCCCGTTTGGATGGGTAAGGCTAAATACTGTGAGAAGTCACCGAGTTCCCACAGCCTTCATATGCACAACAAATCTCTTTTTCTTTGTGCCTTCATATGCACAACAAATCTATGTTTGGTCTGAAAAACAGAAAGAAGGAGGATGAAGATATTTGGTAGGGAAAAGTAATGGAAAAGGCTGATAGAATAGATTAGGAAAGAAACACCTGCATGGGAGTGGGAAGTAGTGCAGGTCACAGGAAGAGTAGGCTGTTTGCAGTGGAGGACCTACAGGGCGATGGGTTCGTCAACACCTACAGAAGTCATAACGTATATTACAAACAAAAAAGTATTTTGGTTTGTATTCTAGCAAAGGTTTTAATAAACTAAAATATAAAGTATTTTTATTTTCACTTTTATACAAAGTTATATATATATATTCCAGCGTAATATATTACAGTTCAAGAAAGTCGAGAAGAATAAAATGTTAAATAAACATACAAATATATTTTTTTTCATTTTATTATTTCGAATGTGGCTGCATTATTGCTGCAGTATATTGTAAGAAATGTAGATCTTGAAGTAATTGTGTCATTCTTTTGAAATGTCGGTCTGTATAAGGAAGAAGTGATTCCAAAGTAGAAGGCTGTATTCGTAAACTACCATCACTCATGTTGTCTAGAAGAATTGAAATCACTACCTGCAACATGTTGCATTATATTTATAAATAAAACATTGTACACACTTTCTTATACCCTAAATAAAAACAATGTATTGGTCGTTCGAAATGTGCCTATAATTGAACTGATTTTTCAGTCACTTCCCTGTCATCTTGGCAACAACGAGCATGGTAGATCATAAATCTGTATTCTCGTCTCCATCTACCATTACCTTTTCATACATGTACGACTAATAGTTCGGCAGCAGTCTTTATTCGAAGTAATTGTATCATTTGTGTTAATGAAATAAATTAACCCTAATTCAAAATTCATCGCTGAGAGTTTGTTTAGGCTGCTCTAGGACTGTTTTAAAGAGGATATGAATAGAGATGATCTGTATCCTCGTTGTTCTTGGATCTTTAAAAACAACCGCTAACATAAAAAGTGGGTGAAATTCTTCAAACTACAGCTGATCTTTCGAGCAGTTGCTAAATTAGCTAACATAGATTACATAAAGTGACTGTTACACAGATTTTAACATGGAAAAGACTTAACTCTTATAACAGAAGGAAAGTTGAATGAACATTTAAAATATAACAATATTTGATTTCCAGTTCATTAAAACAAAAGAAAGCAGAGATGAGCAAAGAATTTCGGTAATTAACCCTCCAAATGTTAAAGGCCCAAAACCGTACCCATTCTCCGGACAAGTTGGCTATAAAACACATATTTTGCAATTCAACATTTCGCCCACTTAGAATCGTCCTATCGCAATAAAAAAAATACTGTTGGAAAGCTAATATTCCGTAGATACATAATCATGCAAACAAAATACCACAAAACGTTATAAATAATATTCCAAAAATTGGTGAAGTTCGCGTATTTTTGTTGCGTAAAATTGTAATTTTCAACTCTGCGCCTTTTCGTAAAACACGAAGCCATTTTCCCGATATCATTACAACCCTATTTTTCTGTCATTTAAATCAACTAAAACACTGTTCTATAGATCACATGTTTCTCTTTCTAACCATAGATTACAAATTATTCTGCGTCTAACAGATCCAGAGATATTCCTAGTTGAGCAGAGAACAAACCTGACAACATGAAATTCAGTTTACATTCAGTGCATTTTAGGAATACACGTATTCGTTTCTCTACGGTTTTAAAATTATTTTTCTTTACACTAAGTTGTAGGGGAAATTCCATTCTACAAGTTGGTACCACTTGATATTTAATTAGAACTCTTGAAGCCTTTGTTTTCATCTCGGAACATAGGCAAATGTGCAGCGTAAAAACTCTAACAAATGACGTAGCGCAAATTGTTTTGGGGTTAGATATTTGTTATTTTGAAGGTTTGTGTATACAAATTGTATATAAATTGTGTATACAAGTTACAATATATGTGTTTTTATATCTAAAGTTTATGTTTTTTAGTGATAGTTTAGTTTTTGAACGGTTCATATTTGGGATAACCTAGGCCAATATTGTAAGTGTAGCCTATATGCATATTTTCTTATATTTAGTGTTTTATATGATTATAAAAGTAAATATGTGTGTTATTCTTTGTAAAGTATATATTTTCTTAGTAAAATATATTGATTTTGTCTTTGGCCTATCTTCAGATTGTTACTAGTGAGGCTAAATTGTTGAGGTTACAAACCTAACCTCAACCGTCAGAGTATCACTTTTTAGTCAAAATCGTTGTTTTTATTTAGAAAATGTAACATATTATTATTTCTTCCCCTAAATATATTCACAAATATATTAGAAAACTCAAATAAACGTTTAAAAAATTGTAAAAAATGTATTAGTATGTTTTTGATTACCATTTCTGTGAAATTTTACTCTCCGTTACTCTCGATTTTTTAGTATTTGACCAAAAAACTCCAAATGTGGTACATGTAACATTTTTTTGACTACACAAATAAATTCTATGCAACTTTCTGGACATAATGATATATAGAAGTTCTGTATAAAATATATTTTACTATTTTTTATGTTTTTTGGAAAAAATAAAGAGAAAATTCAGTTTTTTCGTAAAATTTTTTTTTTTATTTTTAAAATATAACGATTTTATTATTTTTTTTCCTAAATATATTCACAAATAGTACACAAAACTTTTGTATATCTTAGAAAAAGGTGGTAAGCTTTTGATTTTGGATGAATCAGGTTTTTCTTGAAAAATGATAACGTCGTTTTTGACATGTAACATACTTACCCCAAAACCGTTACAAAAAAAATTTTTTTTTTTACATAGATGAATTCTATGCATCTTTCTGAGAAAAATGATGTCTTATAAGTTAGGTTTTGTGTAAAATTAATATTTTTTATTATTTTTTTAAGAAAATATAACCTTTAACATTGAACAGTTGTAGGGTTAAATAATTGGTATTTTCAGAATAAATTTACTTTAAATCTACAAAAAACATGTCACATACAGTTTGAATTCCTTTCTTCTACTAACTTTCTAGGGTTAAAAATGTATGCAAATTTGAACTGTAAGGGGCACATTGAAGTAATACAAAATGTATGCTCTGTATTTTTTCCATTTAATACAGTTATATAATATCATATTTTGAGGCAATTCAACAAATAGTAATTTTCTCTTCAAACAAAAACAAAATATTATAATAATGTTTGGTGTGGTTAACATAGCTCATGAAAATACTATCTTTGCCTTTTCATTTTGGAGAATGTGTCATGTCATTTCAACGCCAGCATCGAGAACTGTAATTCTGACTATCATTCATATAATACACAGACAAGGTACGTCATCTCACTTTAAAACAGAAGTGAGTCCATTACATTATATAATCATCTTCCAGCGAGTATTAAAGTAGAAAAAAAGTATTCAGTGTTTAGAAGGAGAGTGAAAACTTTACTTTTTTAAACACACATTACTCTGTTAATAGTTATTTAAACAATTTTAACCCTTTCACCGCTGACGCCCTTTTAAAAGGATGTCGACTTTTGGGCCGAAAACCGCCGACGTCCTATTAAAAGGACGTTTCGTAATATGGCTATATTTTTGAAATTTAAGCAGATAGAGACGCCTAACATTTTTTCTAGGATGATTGTGATCCTGTACATTCTTTATAAAATTAACTCAGATAATCCTCTTTCTAGACTAAAATTAAAAATTTCAATTATTGAAGCGATCACTGAGGAATGGCTCGGCGACCCCCACCCGGCACAACATACAGGTTTTGGTGATGAGCCTTTTTACCTTTTAGCAGAAAATAAACAGCGTAATTGTTCATTATGTAGTGCTCAAAGTACCAGTTCTGGAGGCAAAAGGAAGAAAACTCGGTATGGTTGCAAAAATTGTAACAAAGGAGTTCATCCTATATGCTTGACTAAGCACAGGTGCTAAAAAAAAAAAGTGTTTGAACACAAAAAATAATGTTGTACATAATAGTGTAGATATTTTTAGTTTCCAGTTTTTTTATATCTTTCTAGGTTACTTATTTACGTTTTACGTGTGTTTAAAAGTGTACAAACCCATACAACTAACTGTCCAAACATCTATACAGAGTCTGCATTATTGACTCTGTAATACATAAGGTAAAAATATGTTGTAAATCGATTTTTCCATGTTTTTGAAAATAGTTTATTGCTTTGTTGTTTATCATTATATTTTCTTGAAATTTTTTACAAGTCTCCATTAGTACATTTACTTTAATAAAAAAAATTAAAAAATAATGTATAAAATATTTTTTGTTTATATTGATTTTTGAGTTCAAAATAAAAATTTCATTGTAAAAAAAAAAAAATTGTTTTAGGTATTAGTACTTTTTAAATATAAAAAATTGAATGAAACTTTGTTTTGATATGTTTATCCTATTGTATAGCTAAAAACAAAAATAACAAAACAAAATTATTGTTCTAACTTCAATATCATGGTTTTTAGAATGATTTATATAGAGTACTACAAAAACAGTGATTTCGGCCACAGCGGTCTAGGCTAGTCAGGCGCGCTGGGCGAGCAGCGGCCAAAGGGTTAATCAATATACAGTATTTAAACAATTTGACATTTAAATGCTGCTAGTTGTTTATTTGCATACCTATATGAGGTCTGCTAAGTCTAGGATTGTTTAATTTATTTATCTTCTTCTTTTGGTTATTTTATCTTTATTATAATTTCTCTCTATATTTGTATTGCTAAATTTACAGTTGATATTTTGTCATGTTCGCAGATTTATTTGTATGTACAAGTGTATTAAGTAGTTGCGTTTATTTGTTGTGATTTGTCTGATGCAAATGTTTAAGGACCAAAATAAATACACTACGTAAACAAAACTTTCCTCAATTAAAAATCAAGTATAACGATTACAAAAACCATCTGTGAACATCTAGTTTTTCTCATTCCCTATCTCTGATAACTACTAACCTGGGCTGCATGACAATGTTTACTGTTGGAATTCCACACCATGGCACATTTCAGTAAAGATTGCTTCTGGTCTTCTCTTAACTTTTTTATCGTTTCGTTCAGTCCACCATTGTCTTTTTTTATAACACCTGAAAACAGAAACAAACTATTTTTTTTTCAAATATTTAGACTAAATGTTTTGACAACGTTCCATGGAACCATTTCGTGACAACTATACAAGGTCTAAAATCTCTCATGTTTTTCATCATTCCTTTTACTAAATTCATTTTTAAGTAAAGCCTTGTTGTTTAAAAGCAATAAAGTTCTTGGTAATCTCTGTTGGAAAATCGCCTTATAAAAAAAACGAAAGAACATAAAATAAAAATCCCCTAGCCTTCGAATACTAATGGATTGGGAGATGTCCAATTATACCATATTATTAATCTAGTGTAAATTATATTTAGCAAATTAATACATCTGGGTACATGATTGGAAAATATCCACGGTTACAAGACAACTTTGAAAAATTCAGATAATGCTCAATGATTTTCAGATATATAGAAATACCAATAGACATTAATCTGCAGAGTTAGAACAGGACACATAATAAAAGAACAATATGTGGCCCAGCCAAGGAGTCCACCAAATAATAACCATAATAAGTATAAATTTGGATGTAATGGGAAGGGATTCTAAATAATAAAATATGAATTGGCGCTTGCGATTTTGTTGAGCAGTGCAAGATCACGTAGAAGGGAGGGAGAGACGAGGAGTGGAGGGTTTGAGTCAGCGAACCGAGAGAGAGTCTGTTCAGAGAGCCGCGAGGAGGAAGTCGAACGGCAGACCGCTACGGGACGAGGTCAGTCCATTTTCGGCCACGTGCTATATAATTAATCGGTATGCTTTTCGGCCGTTATGTCTTTTTTTTATAAATTATAATTATTTCTGAAATCTTCTAATTCGGCGCTAAAATAAAAGAGAACATTTAATTTAACTTGCGTTGCGTGCGTTCATTAGCGTCCTAACCCGACTCCTTGGCCCATCCTGACAAGATTCGGCTAAAGTGTACGCAGTCTCCAGCCAGCCGGAGCTTCCAGCTGGTCAAAAGAAGTGGAGACGGTCACAAATACCTGCATGGACGGAATCTCCCCTGTGCAAGATATGTTACACTGGAATGGAGACTCGGGAATATATTGTTGCAATGCATACATTGCCAGATTCATATCAACCTGAAAGAACATCTTCACAACTTAAACTAGGACAGACCAGGAGAAAATTTATAATATTTTCAAAACAGAAAACCAACTGATCTTAACGGCTCAATTGTAAGAGACGCATCGTACCATTGATTGTGAACGAATTAGACGCACATAGTCGGTAAGTAACAGTTGCCTTTACTATAAGTCAAAGCTATTTCTTTCAATGTAGGATTAAGTGGTCGTCATATGCTGTGAGACTAGACCGATACATCAGATGATCGATAATTTATCAGTAATTTTTTAGCAACAATTGAACAGTATGACCTGCTGCGTGAGGTCAAGCATTATCATACAAACATGATCTCAATAGAAAACAAACTTTTTTTTTTTTTTTTATAAATAGTGGCCCTATTTTTTGAAGTAGAACATACTTGTGTAAACTTCTTTCCTTTCGGAGACTACAACTGTCACCATGACGTGATATTTCTGAACCAAACCCAGGTTTCATTCCCAATGACACAGATCAATGTGTTTAAAACAGATCATCTACTTCCTTTGAAAAACGCTGAAAAAAATATTCAAGATTGAAGGCACATGTTTTTGTTTGTGTGCGTCAGTTAAAACATCTGACAAACAGTTTTTTTTATAAAACGAATCATCTCTTTCACCAAGTCATAAATAACTGATAGTGAAATATTAGGAAAATCAAAAGACAATTTCGAAACCATAAAATTCACTTTGTTGACTCTGGACTTAAATTCATGACTGTAAATTAATTTCTAGTTGTACTTATATTTAACACGTTAGCTGCCGAGGCCTAATACGATACTCTTGCCTGGAGTGTCACGATTACCAAATTATTTTTCCATTATTATTTTTGCACCTACCTATGTTAAATAATATAAGGCAATAGTATTTACTAATTTTATTTACATTTACGCATATATAGTTTCGAGACCGATCGGACCGAAATGCAATTTTTCGGATTTAATTTTAATCGTAGTATAACGTTTAGGTCCGATCGGACCGAAGCAATTTTCGTGTAAAAAAAATCTAAACGGGCTATTTCATTTCTTTATGTTGGCAACGCTCGCTATTTTATTTGTCTAATATTTATTTTATAAATACATATATTCATTCTACAACTGTATTCTTTGTGAATTATTCTTTACTAAACCAATATGTATTTGTAAAATTTTTAATCGGTCCGATCGTGCCGACAAAAAAGTGAAAATATCCACCGATTTTATTATTATATTGAGTAACCATGGTAACGGTTATTAAAGCATACAATATACTACGTCTAACACATGTCTTTACCCAATCCAGAGAATAAAAAAAATGGCCGATAGATTGCTGCACTATCGAACTGTGAGCCACAAAACAAAACATTACATCAGTGACTTTATCGGTCCGATCGTGCTGAAACGCTGCGTCTACATTCACCTTAGTTTCGGTCCGCTCGGACCGATATGGCAGCTAACGTGTTAATATGTGTCATTCATCACTAACACTCGTGTTTATATTAATTACACACTAAAAAGTAATCAAAACTTGCTTCTTACTTTCAATAATTTTATAGACAGCTGCAGGTCTCTCCAGACTCAAAGCCAGTTTTAAAGCTGGTAGAAGTTTATCAGAATTTAACAGGTTAGCCAATTGTTGTTCCTGAAGTGCACGCTCTTGTCTCGTATTTGATGCTTCCACCAATGTTTCTTCTGTTACATCTTTCCATACAACAAGCTTAGAATCAGTACCTCCAGTGATGATATGTTCTTCATTGTTTGACACTGGAACAATCATTTTAACAAGACAAGAGTATAAGTAAGGAATGTGAAATTGTGTCGTTTTTCTTCAGTTATTTAAAGTTTTTATTTTGCTTAAAAGTTAGACAAAAACTGGTGACAAATTGGTCTTCAGAATTTCATGAAAAATTAGAAAATTGAGGTTTTAAAAATTAGTTTGTTTGGTTCTAAATAACGACATCTACTGGGGTAGATTTGAACGCGTTTTGCAAGCATATTTTTTTTATAAAACTGTAAAAATTGAAAATCTATTCAAAATATAACAAGTGACATAAATTGTAGAATCTAGGTATGTACTGAAAAAAAAAAAAATAAAATAATCGAAAATAAATTTTTTTTTTCAGAATGTTAAATTTTTTCATTTTTTATTTATGAAGTTGGGTATACCCATGGTAGCCTACTGGTATACATACCATAAAAAAAAAAAAAAAATTCAAATTAGTTAAATCGTGGCAAATTTTGTAAGGAATTATAAATAAATATACTTTACAAGGCTTATTTGGAATATATAAGTTGTACAGAACAATAATTGAAAAATTGTGCTAACTGTAAAAACTGCCAACAAAATACGTTGTTATAAAAAATTAAAAAATCATATAAAATAAAACTTCTAATATTCACAGAATAATTGCATATCAATCGCTTCGGGTGTCTAGGTTTTGGAGAAGATGGGTTTAATAACAACCATAAAAAGGAAAGAAAAGATTTCCTTTAAAATTACTCCTCTCTTTAAGATAATTATAACAGATTAACAAATAAAAATTGCAAAACAATTCACATTTGTATAAAATCACAACTATACAGAATTTCAAACTATTATACAGTACTCTCATAAATCCGGACTATTGTGGTGGACGGCCAGTCCGGATTTCGAAAAATCCGGATTTCCCGGAGTCGGAGATAAGTCGGCCGTGGGGCCGATACGAGCGGTGATTAGCCGCACATGCAATCGCTACCGGCCCATGCCGATACCCAACAACACTTGTTACACTCTGACACATTAACTAATGGTACTGTTACTGTAATGTACATAATACAGTACTGGACTGCAATTAAGTAAAACACAGGATAGGGCGTGTCAACTACCTCAGCCGCGCGGAAACTTCCACTGCTCGTGAATCATTACAAATACGTCATTTATGCAATGCGGAAAATCGCGTGAAAGTTGAAGTCGCTAAAGCGGCAAATTGTTATTAAAAAAAATTTACCGTCCAGATGTTCGCGATCCGAATTTATGAGAGTCTACTGTATATATAATATATATAAAGACAAAATTATGGATACTAGGAGGAGTATGCAATATACAAAGCCTATAAAAACAATAAAAAGCAAATTTTGAATGATTAAGCTTCTTTTGTCCTCGAACACGCTCTATGTTACGGCAATCAATATACAAGACAACAAGATTTCAGATAAACATCGTCATAGGTTTACACAATCATGAGACGGCAGTTGTCTTTGGGATGCTCCCAACATTAATTATTTCATAGATTACTATTGACTGTGTTTATGTGTATCTTAAATGTTTAACGATCTACGAAGAATATTAATTATCTGAAGATGGAGTAAATCTTCAAAATGTCTCGGGGAAAAAAAGAGAGAAAGGGAAGTCACATTGAAGGACAAAATAAAAGTAAGTAAGCTTTAAATATTTTAGAAACAAATTCAACATTTTACTCTTCAAGAAAATCACTCACCAGCAAGAGCCCAAATTTTGCCATCATGCTGCTCAAATGTTTTGACACATTCGCTAGTCTTTATGTTCCATAGTTTCAAAAGTCCATCTCCACCAACGGATATGAGCTGCATCCCTCTTGTTACAAACTGAGCACTCATTACTGATGAGTCATGGCCCTCCAGTGTCTGAACAAACAAGATGAATATAAAAAGTAAAATTTATAACCGTACTAGTAAAAGTATCATATAAATAATTATTATCAATTTCGAGCATGGGCGTCATCGCCGGGGGGACGGGGGGGACGCCCCCCCCAATATTTGAGATGTAAAAATATTTTTGCTAAAAACGAATGATTTACTTAAAACCTTAAAAGGTAAACATCAGGCTTTGTCTTTACTAGGGTTTTTAACATTACATTTCTGTTACAAACGCATAAATAAATGCAAAAAAACAATGTTTTGAGAAGTTTTATTTTAAAAAATTTCCATACCCTCAGACCCCCGGCATATGTCCCCCCCAATAATTAACTGGCGATGACGCCCATGATTTCGAGGGTGATGATAACAGCAAGGTTTCTTGTTTCAAAGATTCCATTTCTTTTTTTTCATCAATGCAATTTCAATTTCATAGCTTTTAAAACACTACAGCAGCGTTTCACCGTATACAGTAGGCTTTATCAAAAGCAGATATGTATAACACTTCAAACTTTATATACATCAGGTACAGAAGTATGTAAAACTTAAACATGTAGACAATACATAAAACACAACACAATACATAATTTAAATCGAGTCAATGCTAACAAAAATTCGCATAAGATGTGGCCACAGTTCTCAGTCCATACAGCTTGTATGAACACAACGTCTATGTCGCCACATTTTTTTCTAAATTTTCTCTCAGTAGCTCCCTGTACAGGCTTAGCAGTTCTGATAGATCCTAGCTGGATTAATAGTTTTTCCATGTAAGATCCATTCCTTTCATCCTTCCTATCAGGTCTCTCTTGACCAACCCTTGTTGAATAATTTCTGATCTTGACACGAGGACTAGAGGTCTGTATTTTATACTTTTTCTCTCTTTAATTTTCATAATGGGATGATAACCGAGAGGTTTTTCGTTTTAAACAAAAAGGGAAAACAAATTTCAGAATTTTTACTATTGTCGACTCAACTTAAATAATTGTGTGTTATATGTTGTGTACAGTTAAATGTTTTAGTACCAACCGTCCGCAACAAACAGCACTGTAGTGTTTTTAAAAACCACAAAATTCGAATTGCACCAACTTAAAAATCAAGATAATTTAGGTCTATTTAGGAACTACGAAAGTAACTAACCTTGATACATGAGAGATCTGACAAAGACCAAAGTTTAATAGTACAGTCAGCTGATGAGGTTAACAACACCTGATCAACAGGTGAGAAACAAATGCTCCAAACTCCTCGACGATGACCTTTAAATACTCCCACTAGTGATAGATCAGCGGCACTCCAAATCTGTCAAACAAGAAAATTAAATTAAATATTTGTATATTTCCGTTATCTACTATCATTATAAATTGAAGCAAGAACTTGGAGTCTGATTTTTCAGATAAGACAAAACAAAATGTTCAACTCAAGATGGCCACTAGCAGGTTCTTTAAAACTATATACGATTTTTTTTTAACCTTAAATGGAGAACTTAAAACCTTTCCTACTTTTTTATGGAACTTAAAAATATGTTATCCAAATTTTGAAAAGTCGCTTCATTTTTCCAATGTGGGAAATTTTATTTCTTTAACTAGCAACACCAAGTTTTTATGGTATTTTTTGATAGAACATGTAATGTTAAGACTTTTTACTATTGGGTATTTTTTTTATAAACACAGCCGTTTAAAATCTACGGCCTATGAAAGATTGGGAATTTATTGTTTACTCGATTTTTAGTGGATGGTTTTAATTATATTTATCTTCGATTTGAGCTAAAAATATAATTTCTTACAGAATATAAGACAGACGGATTGAACGTGTGAAAGTGTATTTTATTAAATTATTTCACTTCTAGGGATAATTTTCTATTTGAGGACTAAAATTAACAATAGCGTGAATAAGACCAATAAATAGGTAGAACCTAGAAGTGAAATAATTTAATAAAATACATTTCTCCACATTCAAATAGCCTGTCTCTCTCATAAGCTATAGGAAATTATATTTTTACCCCAAATTAAAAATTAAAAAATACTTAACTCAATCTATATAAAAATATCCCTAAACTGTTTTGACAGTAAATTTGCTAGTTTAATATTCTTCACGCAGGTATTTAATTAAAACCGCGGGTATAAAAAATATTATACGAAACCCATATCATGATGTATATAAACTAATAGAATTTCTGAAAATTATATTTGTGCTTTGTTAACAAATCAATTAACTAAGCACGCATGCACAACATTCAATTACAGAGCTGTAATGCCTGCAGTGGTAATATTTAGAAATAGAACATTTTTAATAAACCTTGTATATTAGAAAGTACTTTAATACAGAGCGAGAGTCTGGAACATGTGGTCCTTGAGTGTACCCATGGTGATGGAGCAGTCAGAGAGGAAATACTGAGACATCTTCAGGTTGGCAATGCCACACAGGATCTTATGTCGTCCATACTCACTTCCACGAAACTTGTGCAACATGCTGCCCATCTGTATAGAAGACATCGTGCAATCAGCACCGAGGCTGGACGCACGTAGTAAGAAGTAAGAAAGTACTTAAAACAATATACCCATGAATAAACAATCACTATGTTCATTAGCAGCTTTTCATTTTTCAAATAAATGTAGTATATAGAAAGTTCTACTTGTCCATCTTCTGTTGTTAGTGCAGTGTTCTACAATCCAAATGTATCGACTGATTTTAATCAAATCTGGTATGTATTAGCTACATCTCGGGGATTGTTTCCCATTTTTTGATAAGTAAAAATTTCGAGGTAGCTATCTTAGGAAAAAAATATAAAATTATGATTTTATCAAATTCGGCCCAACGATTTTGCTCAATTTTACTCTGAGTATCCAAATAAAACGTCATCTCTCCAAAATTTCGGATTCATGAATTATCGCAAAAACAAAAAATAGCCAAGTTGGTTATAAAATACACAATTTTTCACAATTGGTTGTACCGATTTCATTCAAATTTCAGTGAAATATGAAGATTAATGATCCAAAGTCGTGTGCAAAATCACAAGCAAACAAATATCACAATTCAGGAATAATTCATAAAAAAGTAAAATGAACCTTGACTTTATTGAAATATGATTTTATAATTACTATTTAATTACCTTGTATTGAGGTGTTACCGTCGAACAATCCTTACTTTTAGTTTACACTATCTTATAATGACGCGTTTCGACTATTTGTCAGTCATTTTCAAATATAAAAAAACACATGAAACACTTAACTACACATATTAATTCACATTAAAAAAACACGATTAAAAACATACATATACGGACGACGCACGTTGTCAGTAACCGCTCTTGTTGACTCATGATCGTCAATTCAATTAATCCCTGGTCAGCTGATAACGATCTTCGTTATTGAGAGGGAGCACTTAAGCAAACATAATGGAATATGATTTATACTGAGAACGAGTTTATAGCACAAGCAAAACTCGTTTAGGCCATTTGAGACAGCGTCCTTTGCGTCCAGAGCAAGAACACGACACCTAGTAGCTCAATCTTACTAGGTTTAACCTGACTGACTCAGCATTGTGTATCTCTTGTAAGAAGGAAGAGGAGGCCATCGAGGATATCTTGCTTTGCTGTTGTTATCCAAACATGACAAGAGACACACTCAGAAGGGAATTGAAGCCTGGATGTGACACTGTCACACATCCCTGGCGAAGTCAATTTATGAGAGACTACAAGCCATTCGAAACACTCTAAATTCTCGTATACAAGAATAATAATAAAAACATTGTCTAAATGCATTTTCACTATTTTATTGACAACTATTGAACTGGCATTTGATTTCGGTGTTGATTAGTTTTGGTTTAGTTTTTATTTGATTGTGGGAGATGGGTGTGTAAGAAAGTTTGTCCAATGTGTTCGCATCGTTTATTTTTCTGGAGAAAACAAATATATATTTTGTTGGTTGAAGTGAGGGGTATAAGAAGTTAGACACAATAAATAATATAAATATGTTTTTAATCTATACAAAATATAAAAACAATAATACTTGATGAAATATTGGAGTTATTCAATTCTGTTCTTGTTTCAACATTTTCCAGGACGAATGAATTTATAACCTAAAAAAATAACAAAACAGTATAAATTATACATGAACTTTCTAAACTAACATATATAGTTAAGATATAAATTGTAAAAAAAAGAAACCCCAAACAAGTATAGTTTCAAAATGCCAGCCATTAAAATTATTTAACATTGATTATCTCGAAAACCAATAACTTTACTAAAAATTTTTACTGGCGCCATTTTGAAACTATACAAAATAGCGGTTTCTGTTTGTAGTTTACTAAACATTACATAATAAAATGAGTATACAAAACTTGAACTTTATCTAAACTAGAAGTTACAAAATGATAACTGGATTATGTCACTAGGAAAAGGTAGTGAGGTTAAGTCTATTATATTTCTGTTTCTGTTGTTATGGTTTCATATAATGTGTTCAATTAGAAAAGTAATTTTTCATAAAGTATTTCATCAGGATTAGCTTTGAACATTTTATATATTTCGTATTGTTCCAGTGAATTAATTAATTTTCCTTTTTTTGCAGAGATGAAGTATTTTTAAGATGTCTTCAATTATACAGTAGTTGTGGTTATTTACAATAAAGTGTTCTGTGTATTAAGATTCAATTTTATGCTGATAGCGTTTGTTTGGCTGTCGGGATGTGTTCTTTGAATTTCTTTTAAAAGATCTATCCGTTTGTCCAATGTATTTCATAGGGCAATTGGCACAAGATCTTTTAAAAAGATATTAAAAAAACACATCTCGATAGTTAATATGATGTATGTAGGCTTGAAAATGCCACCAGTGTAGGGATGGGCATTATATAACATAATAGGATGAATAACACTATTACCAAGTACAAGCCGTGATCACGGTAATACGTTACTGGAAACACACTATTACTTTAGTAACGCGATCGCTGGATCGCCACTAGCTGAAATGAAATTAATTACGTCACGAGCAAAATAATTTTATTTATAATTTGTTAGAAACCTATATTGAACTTAATTTGTAAATACATTATTCAGCCACAAAAACAACTGAGGTTATATGCCGTAATAATGTCAGCTAAAGTATTAACGAATTAATGTGAGACGTGTGAATGATTAATTACGGTAAAAGTCACTTGTGAGAGCAACACTAAACATCTAACCTAACTTTAAAAGTCACAACAGTCAATTGAAATAATAGCGTGTAATGATACGACACCTGGTTGGCTGCAAACCAATAATAGGTGATTTAAATATAGGTGATCATCACCTATTACTACAGTGACCAGTGACCAATAACGGCATAACGTGTTACCACAAAGTAGCGGTACTATCCATCATTACACCAGTGAAACATCTGTCACTAATAACAAATAAGCAGAAAATGCAGTGATGTTTTTGTTTCTACAAAACATTTAATATATCTGGAGATCCTTTAAAACATTTTCAACAAAATTTATGTCAAATTTTAGTTCGTAATACAAATAAAGCAAAAAATCCCTGAAATGAATTTTAAAAAGTCTGACCCTGTCCCAAGTAAAAGAGGCCCCACTTATTAATTAAGAAAAGATATATTAATTTTCAACAATTACACCTATTTGTTTCCAAATGTGCCTTGTAATATGATTCTATTTGAATAATTTATATGACGGGGCTTCATACGATGAATAATTTGTTCAATTTGTCTACTAAATATTTCCATTATTAATACAAACAAAGCCCTAAATTGAGTGATATTTCATAAATTATTTATTTTTAATTGAACACTGACACACAATAATTAATAAAAATTCATTTTGATTTCCTATATTTTGCTTAAACTATTAAATTAACCTAAATTCTAGACTCGGGAAACATTCACATTTAAAATCAGTACATTTATTTTATGGGCAGTAAATCTATATGGCAGAGATAGAACAAAGCTTTTTTTAAACAATGTCAATTTACTTACTTGTTGATTCACATTCATTGCTCGCAGTTAGTGTGCACCTATTGGGGAAAGTTTTATACTCAGGAATAGAGTGACGGTTATAGCCACACACAGGTTTATAATCAAATGTACAACTTTTAGGGCATCCTCGTCCCTCAGCCATAGTGAAAGATATTAGACAAGCTGCAATATAAACATATTGATTATTGTATGGTTTTGATTTTACCAAGTGTAAATTTGGTCTGGAATGTATACAATATTTAAAGAACGGCTCAAAATTAACTTAAAATTTTATTAACTTTAATGTAATAGCAGATATTTCTTGTTGAAACTCCATTTCAAGGATAAAATAAAGCAAAAGCTTAAAGTTTCAAATATTTTAATAATATAAATGAGCTACAATTGTTTCGCCTTGCGGCATCATCGGGCAACTGATAATTTACAGGTATAGACAACTATTTAAACATAAGTAACAGGAAACTGAAATACAATAGAGAAATCTATAAATTTAGAATGTTTAGAAATAAATAGATCTATTTCACTTAGGCCTATTCTCAACTTAAATGACCAAATTGTATTAAATTCGTCACCTCTTCTAAAACCCATCCGTAACATAGTTCATTAACCTTTATCTACCTGCTAAGTCACCCCCCCTACCTTTCCCGATTTCTCTATTGTATTTCAGTTTCCTGTTACTTATGTTTAAATAGTAGTCTATACCTGTAAATTATCAGTTGCCCGATGATGCCGCAAGGCGAAACAATTGTAGCTCATTTATATTATTAAAATATTTGAAACTTTAAGCTTTTGCTTTATTTTATCCTTAAAATTTTATTAACACAGGTGCTCATATGTTAACAGTTGAAACTAACGAATGTTTTATGTAATCATTTGTATTTGCAACATTTGAACGTGATTTTATTTACAGGCACACTTTCAAAAGTCCCTTACCACACTTGGGAATAAACAAAATAACAAAAAAAAAAAACATTTTGTCAAAAGTTAAATGTTTATTCCTATTAGACCCTTATAGCTATTACAACAACAAAGTTGACATATTCAGAGGGAATCTTAACAAAGACTAAATTAAAACTATTTACAACTAAAGTGACCAGTTTCAATACCCCACTCCTCTGGTGCATTGACCTATCAACAATAGGGTGCAAATAGGTCAATGCACCAATGCACCATCATTGTCACCACAGTGCTCTGGTCTTTGTTTATGGCTTTATTTTTTCATTTATTGACGATTGATCATAATTCTAACCCTATTTACAAAATAGTTAATTCAAGGCTTCCTTTAATGTTTGGAAATCCAAGTTTTGAAGAACGAAAGTGAATCCCGAAGGAAATGTGAGTAACCTGATACTGTTTGTAGTAACTGGGAAGAAACATTTTGAACTCAACAAATATTCAGATTTGTAACCAAAAATAAAAAATCTATCAATTCATGAATAACGATATTCTTTGGCACATATAGCAAACGAAAAATCAATTTTTCATTATTATTTAATACAAATTTGTATGTTTCTTGTTATTTTGTAAATATTTATCTGTATTGAAAATAGTTTTATGAAGTCGCAATGCGATTATTCATCTAGAAAATTTAATAAAATATGTTTGATTTAAACAAACTTTGACGGTGACTCTTTGTATATTTATAGAAATATTTAAAAAATCTGATTTTCTTAATAAATAACAATTATAAACAGTAACTGTGCGTTATAAAAACTAAAACAACAATATATTTTGAACATGTGATTACTAAAAATGTCGCACCCATCGATTTCTTAAAAAGGAAATATTTTAAAGCAACTTTCTATAGTTTTGTTTCTGAATTTTTTTTTTACCTTTTTGAGAAATTTATATAAATCTATTTTAACTCTACTTTTTTCTTTTGTCGTTTAAAGATGAAAACCTCTCGAAACATGAGGTAGAGACCCCTTAGCACTTGAATAATCTAGCATCAGAGTCGAAAGAGAACAAGAGTTGGTCAAGAGAGACCTGATAGGAAAGATGAAAGAAAAGGATGGTGTAGGTCCAGCTAGAGTCGTCGGGATTGCCATGAACATACTCATTATAAGTGAGAGCCTAAAAGATTTCTCTGTACTATTAGGTCTATGTATATATTAAAAAAATAAATAATTCTTTTACTTACCACAAACTGCTAATGCCAGTGAAATCTTCATGTTGCTTGATTCACAAGTTTATCCAACACATTGATTTTATATATAAACATCTTGTGAACTTCCATCATTTCCTTAATTATGTATCACACTTTATCACCTTGACAACAGGGAAATACCTAATTGCATAGTTCTAGGAAAGGTGAACTGCTATAATTAACACTTCTTTGTTTTAATGTTATACAAGAAAGATTTACTAATGAATGTCAGAGGAAATCATATCCATTAGATTAAATAAAACGATAGAATAACTTTTTCATATACTCATTTGTAAAATTATATACTTCACAAAAATACTTCACCATCTCAATAAAATTGTTTTTAAGAATTTTTTTAAAAATAAATAATTTGAACTTGATCAAGTCGTTGAGGTGTAATATATAACCTCAAAATTCAAACTGGCAATGTTTATACGGTTACTAATAGGTTTTTACTATAATTTATGGGATGATGCTGAAATTCAGGTTAAAATAATGAAAATTTAACGTTAAAAACCTCTCAGACATCATCCACCTTTAAAAAACATAAATATAAACAAAATAAAGACTGAGCCCATGAATTTAATTTTTTTAATTATTACTCAGGAAGCAGGTTTTACCCTTTAGAAAGAACTCAACCTAAAAAGGCTTTTGTGTATTTCCAAAATAGACTTTACTGTAAGATACAAAATTTTCTTCGCTAGGCCATCTACTTTTCCTGAAATAAGAGACCGACCAAAAATTAGTAGTTTCTTTTATTCGAATAGGTCACACTTCGAGTAATTATTCTGCAGTTTGTGTATTTGCCACAAAACTTGCATTCCAAATTTCACCACGGTTACACAAACATAATTATTTGATTAAAATCGTTAGAAACAATTTTGAGAAAATCTTAATTGTGTGTGTGTGTGTGTGTGTGTGTGTGTGTGTTTCTTTTATACCAGCTATTATTAAATTTTGAGTTATCAAAAAATGAAAAATTGTCCTGACATATGGCCAAAATATGTCCACATTGATTAAAATTGGTCCACACGTTAGGGCTGACATCGTTGCATATAAGACAGATGATAGACTCTCCAAAATCAACTTCTTTAGACTTGACAAGCAACTAATAACAAACGGGTCATTAATTAGAAGTAGATTTATTATCTGGAGAAAGTGGACTAACATCTTCGTTGGCTAGGGATTAGAGAAAAGACTTTATTTGTGATACAAATGTTTTTATTACAACAAAATACTTATAAAAGCAATAATACTTGATGAAATATTGTAGTTCTCTTTCAGTTTATCTTGCTTTGACACGGTCCATCATTAATATATTTATAATCTAAAAAAAATACAAAACAATATAAATGTGCGTAAACTTTCTAACATAACACTATATTATCAAATACTGTTAGGCTATAAATTGTAAACAAACCTAAATTATTATTTGATTAGATTTATTTAAAGTAATTGGCGTCAGACAGTGTTAGTCAATTTGTCACAATAAAAGCTTGATACACTAAGGACAATGCTTACCAGAAGGAAGAAAGACTTATCCATGCATGAGCTAGAGTTTTAAAACAAAGGGTAAAATAGTAACTAGAGTCCGAGGAGGCAGACTTGAGCAGGGTTGTGTCCTGCTGATACGAATGTACCATACGATGTTTCAATCAGAAACTAGAGTCATAATGGACTGTTTCTGAGAAAACTTGAGACACAAATACAAGGATACAGACAGACAGGTGGATTTTAAAGCCTTTTGTTCTAACAAATTCAAGTCAAGTTAGTGTGGGATTATTTCAGAATCAAGTTACTTGAGAACGTGTTTTCAGTTTGTTTTGATAATATAAAATTTTTAACTCTATCCAAGATCACGCAGATTGATATTATGGTTAGTTATACGTAAAAAAAAAAAAAAAAAAAAAAAAATGTAATAAATCTCCGATTTGGAAAGATCTCCGATCGGCAGATTAATAAAGGTAGAACGAATGTCCATGACAAGGTAAAGACGGCCTTCTGTCATCACCCAAGATTTTGTAAGGGAATTGGATGAGAAAATTTGTAAATTGATGGTTTACGATTTTCTTGCTTTCTAATGAGCTTCCTCAAAATTCAAGAAATGTTCATGACAGACCGTTTATGTTCTCAAAAACTGAGCACATTTTGGGTTTGAAAATGCTATTAGATTTGCACAAAACCAAACGACATTGCAAGTATTTTATAGTTTCTCACTTTATACAACGATGAATGTGATGCTTTTTTAACACAAATAGTAACCAGTGATTAGACTTAGGTGTCTCACTTCACTCCACAATCCATAGTGCCAGAGATAATCATAAATGATGGTTTTGTTTATACTGTTATAACTCAACCCTCGCCAGTTATTTCATCATCAAAAGGCTTTGACGAGGCTCTTACAAGACTGTCAATGCCGTAATTGGCGAAACCATGGCCGGCTAGACCAAATAAATTATAGAATTTTACAAAAGAAAAATTGTGTTTTATTTGTTAAAATGGAATTCTATCAAGTACCGTCGGTTATCAGTGTAAATAATATAAACAGATCCTTTACGTGTATTCCCCAAAAGTTGGTTTCTCGAGTCTTGTAGGAAATGTTAATCATATTGCTAGATCAAGGAGTCTTATCCAGTAGAGTAAGTTTGTTTAAAACAGTTACACGGGTTTTCTAAACCTTGTGATTGTGTATAACACTACTTTCTTGAAGTCGGGTAAGCCGTAATGAGTCTTGTAGATAGGTATAGATTAAAACGGTCTTCACTCAGTTTGCTTCTGTCAGTGACTCGGCAAGCCTCGAAGCTGTACACATATAAAGAATCCTTTCCACTCATTATGGTCATGTAGGTGACTCAGCCTTGTCAGATCTTGTAACTATACGAATGACTTTTTTTGTGAGATCAGGGTTTTGAAATTATATTTTTGACAATTACTTCACTGCTTTCCATCGTATAGAGGTTAGGTTGACACCATTCTGCAATTTTTAAATTAATTTAGTCCGTTTTAAGTTGAATAACACACGGGATAAGAACAAAATAGCTACTATTTTGTTATTCTCAATTTTATTTTTCTGAATTTCAATAGGAATCTAATTTCATGTTCCAATCTAATTTTTTGACTGCTATTGAAAATCACTTTTTAGGCCGTGAAACATGAAAATCAAGTCGAAATGTTTTGTGATCAAACTTACAATATACTTTCTACACTACGAAAGTGACTTGACTTACTTGACTTATTTCCTTTTATCTCCTATTGGAGCATAGGGCGTCCAGAAGAGCTCTCCATCTGTCCCTGTCTCCGGCAAGTGCCTTCACTTCTCTCCAAGTCTTATTAACCTCTTTTCCTTCTTTAATAACGGTCCTCTTCCAGGTTTCTCGGGGTCGACCTCTTCTTCTGACACCTTGCGGGTTCCAATCTAGGGCCTCTTTCTCAATAGTTCCGTCTGGCTTCCTCAGTGTATGTCCTTACCACCTCCACTTCCTCTCTCGAATCTGCAGTTTGACCCGATTTTGACCTGTTTCTCTCCATAAATCCTCGTTTGTAATGATCTCAGGCCAATGAATGTTCATGATATGGCGAAGACACCTATTGATGAAAACTTGCAGCCGAGACGTAATTAAACTTGTAACTTTCCACGTCTCACTTGCATACAGCAAAACAGACTTAACATTTGTGTTGAAGATGCGAAGCTTCGTTTTCTTTGAGATGTTTCGATTTTGCCAAATCGGGTACAGTTGTACAAAGGCGGCGTACACTACGAAAGTAAAACCTAAGAAAAAATTATAACACCAGAACTAAGACATATCATTTTCCTCGTAGCTCACAGTCTGTCAATATGTAGACTCAACATGTAGATGCACACAGTGAAAGATAAAATAGAAAACTTCAGTGATTTGTTATAATGCACTGCACTCTAGTGTAGAATATGTGAATTAGAAAAGATAAAGAATTGCCAATGCCTATTAATTTTGTAGAAGGGGGTAGTTCAAACAGAAACAAGAGAAATGTTAAGGGCCGCATCAGATGCGACAGCAGGCCTGTGTATTAATTTCCTCTCCCGTTGCAAACACGCATAACAGCAGTTAAATGTTTACATTATTTTTATGAACGATAAATCAAATATGACAGATAAGATGCCAATTTACTTACTTGTTAAGTCACACTCGTTGCTCACTTCTAGTTGACACCTATTGGAGAAAGTTTCATATTTAGGATCACCATTAGGGTCGTGTCCACACACAGGGGCATAATTATCTGTACACCCTTTAGGACAATATGCACCAGGTTTTCTAGCCATGATGATAGCTATTAGGCAAGCTGCAAAACAAAAATCAACGTAGTGAAGGATTTAAATCTTGTGAAATAACAATAAAAACATATTTAACATAAAAAAATAAAACTCTGGACTATTTTTTGTGGCTTAATTATAGATAGTAGACTGTCTTTGGCAGATAATATAAATAACCTGTGATATAAAATCACTTCAGAAGTGTTTTTGCTGTGTAAATTGTCCAAATACTGCAACTCTTGCGTATTAAGATAGGCTTATTATGGTCTAATACATTCCCACTTAAATTATGAGATTATTTTAATGGGGTAACTGTAATAAAACAGAATTTACAAATGTTATTTGCCTAACATTTGAAAAATACAATAAGCATAAGTTTAAGTTTAAGGATTTAAATAGCATAACTATCTCAAGCATGTAATGGATGGTCCAATATTAGATTTAAAACAGCTGTTATTTTGTTAGACTGTTAATTGTTGCAACAATTAAGAACACAACTGATGCCAATTCAGTAAACAAAGAGCAGTGGACAGTTCAACATTTAAAATAATAATTAATCTGTAACTGTTACGCAACGGTTATTTCATAACAATTTCCATGTTCCTCGTCGTGGTGCTTCTCCTTGTCGGAATACAATTAAAGGTGGATGGACAATTACAGATGCAATTCTTCTGCATTGAAAATAAAACCAACTGGCAAGTGTTGGATCTGTATGTAGGTACTCAGACCAATGTACTGCAAAGCCCAAACTGATCAACCAGGAAACAATCTACCACTTTAGGAGTTTCAAAGACAAGTTTACAACAAATTTTAGATCTTGACAAGTTAGCAGTTGCACAAACACTCAATCCTGTAGATCCTGTCTTATTATTTTTTTAAGATTATTGCAGCTCATTGATGACGAAAACATTTTCTAATGTTTAGTAATGTCCGATGAAGCTCATTTTTAGAGCTATCTGGTAATGTAAACATTCAAAATTGTCGTTACTGATCAAGAGAGTATACCAGAGAAATCCATCAACGACCTCTACATAGTAATAAAGTGACTCTATGGCGTGGTATTCCACGTTTTGGAGTGTTTGAGTTTTATTTTTTGCAAATCAAAATGTTGCAACAGTTACTGTGAATAAAGAATACATAGAAATGATTCAGAACTTTTAGTTCTACGATTGGAACAGTTTAGAATAGAAATGGACTCTTTATGTTACCGGCAATATGAAAGGACTACGTACATGGGAAATGTGTCAATGACTGTTTTGCTAAGACTGTTCCCGATGCATCTCATTTCACATTTTGGTGATGTTATATGGCCTGCCCTGTCTCGGGATCCAACTGCTTGTGATTTTCGGTTGTGGGGTTATCTTAAGAGCAAAGTTTTTGTAACAAAACCTCACACCATTACCGATTTAAAGAACTGCATAAGGAATGAAGTTGTAATTCCAATGTCCATGAACCGTCGAGTAATAGCAAATTATTAGAAAAATATGTGGAGATTTGTGGTGAACACTTATGTGATTTTATATTCCACAAATTAAAATGGTGTAACTATGTACATATTTTGGCTATTGTTAGGAATTAGGATAGTTTTAGTTAGAAATAGAGTCTAAAAGTTTTTTTTAAGAAGCCATAAACGACAACAATTATTGTGACAGACCTGGAAAACTGACGAAATTGCTTACCTTGCAAGCAAGGCAGACTTCATTGATGCTACAATGATATATAAACCCTTGTGTGGGAGGAAACGTGGTCAGGGAAGGTGCTGCAGGAATTCTTGAAGATAACCAGACGGACTTGGTGAGTAAGAGCTTCCTGGGAGAATTGAGACTTCAGACGAGCATCCACAAGAATTGCAAACAGGGTGAACAAACTTTGTGTATTAAGAAACTTGTAATTATTTCAGAGTCAGATAATTAAACTGTAACGTAGAATCAGATCTATGAGTCACAACAATTAGAGTCAATCTGGATTAATAGTAAGACAAAGAAGAAGATCGTAGTATTATAATAAGATAGGAGATTGCAATTCTTGTTAACAAAGGTTAATTGAGTACTTTAACCACTAATTAATTTAGTTTAAAGTTTAAAAACCCAGGCAAGAACCTTGTTTCTTAACACTATTATAATAAATTATTACTGTTATTTCCCGTAAAGTTATTTTATTTTGAGGTTTTATTGAACCACCTGTTATACCCTTGAAGTATTATTGTTATATTGTCGATTTAAGAGCCATACAGCTCATAATAATAATTTTGATATGATCAGCACAGATTAAACATTTATAGGACTACTTGCTCAGGCGGGAATTAGTCTATTGTAATACACCCAAAGTCTGTAAAAGACATGGACAGTTTAAAATATTTAAAGTTAAATTGAAACACTTGTTGCTGGGGAGTTATTGGTGGGCAAGTTTAATTCATAATGCTGTGTAAAGGGGACAATGCCCTCGCTGTGGTCAATTCCTTTGTTATTATTTATTATTATTATATTAAAATTTGTTTTACTTTGTGTAGCTGTATATTTTTAACAATGTTTTAATGATATTTTAGTATCTCCAATACTGTATAATTATTTTGATATTTGTTATACTGACAAATTTTATCAACACCAAAAGAAATAAATGAAACTAAATATACAGTAATTGCAAACCTTGTTAACATACTTACAATAGGGGAGAACATATTGAAAAAATGTGTAAATATAAGAAAAACCATTTATAATAAAAACTGTCCAAAGGAAACATTCTAGTTTTATATGAAACGTTTCAAAACAGCGTCCATTTGAAATATTTAATCCTGTAAATGGTTAACATAATAAATAAATGAAAAGTAAATATTAGACAAATTCCCCCCCCCCCCCGCCCACAAGAAATAAATAAAGGACCAAAACTAATTGACACCAAAAACGTTAGCTCTATAGTTGTCAATCAAAAATTGAACCATTGTCTTTTAAAGATACGAGTATATTTAAATAAAGGCGTAATTTAGCTTCACTTGTGTCTTAATTGCACCCTCAGTGTTGATTGTATTTGATTAAAATCAAACTTTTAACGATAACGGTAAAGGTTAATTTTTGTTTTTTTGAATTATTCCAGAATTAAACTTTTTCTTTAGTTGTGATCTTGCACACAATTTGGGGATTAATATTCACATTTGACTAAAATTTGAATGTAATTCAAAGCTGACTTACAACAATCCAATAAAAAAATTTCTTCTTTTTTTTAATAATAGACAACAACACTAATTTCTAATATTTGTTATTTATTATTGTTACGGAGTTACATATTATACTTTAGAAAAGTCTTTCATTTTTTAAATATTTTTTTCTGTAGGTCAAAGGCTAACAGAGTTATCAACCAAAAACAAAATATACAATTTTGTTTTGTAATTTTCTAAAACACACAAAATTAACCTAACATCAAAATATTTATACTGTAATTTTTATCTATGGAAACCAAAAAATATATACCTTTCAGCTCTATTGATTGGCCAGAACTATCTACGCTTCCTAGAAATTCTTTTACCCCAATTACATGGAAGTTCCTTTAGAAACGAGAAATGACTTGTAGTATATGCATCAAGGTGCGCCTGTATGGTTTACTATATACCAGTGTTCATAATGTACAACAACTTCGGTAAATAATTTAAGAGGGTTACGGTTTTAAAGTTATTTGATAATGATGGATTTAATACACAATGTTTCTATTTCATAGCTTTACTCTTGATAACGAGAGTCGATTTATACTCTGGAAACGTTGTGTCTTAATTTTCATATACGAGTGCAGTAGAACCTCTGTTAACCGGTCTCGGATTAACCGGTCCTCGGATTAACCGGCCTATATCGTAGTGTACTGGTTGGATGAGAGTTTCCGAAAATAAATTGTAATTGAAACACCATAGCGGCGGCGATATCAAACGACTTTGTCGATAGCGGTATCCCATTGTTGGCGGCGTAAAAACACAGCGGCACCAAAGCAGCGGCGAGTCAAACGATTTTGTCGATAGCGGTATCCTATTGTCGGCGGCATAAAAACACCGCGGCATTGGCACCCGTCGGTATAGCAGACATACACCCACAAAAACGTTTGATGGGCCGCTTTTTTTCCACGAATCATTTTAGTATACATTATGGAAAATATAACATTTCTTTTCAGTTTTCGGAAGCGAGTGTTGGTTTCGTTTGAGACGCGGTTAAATGTGTCAAAAGACTTGACAGAGGGGAATCTGTAAAAAAGCTTTGTAGTGTTTAATTTTTTCATGTTTGATGTATAATATACATTAACATAATATATACGATACATTTATGTACAATAAAATGAGTTGCAATAACATTTTAATTGCATAATTCTTAGCGCTACTTGAATAAATAAGCTTTCTTTGAACGAAAACTTTTTTCACGGGAACCTCGGATTAACCGGCCAAATGGGCGGGTGTCAGTCCCGACTAGACCGGTTAAGAGGGGTTCTACTGTATACACAAATTATAGCAAATATTAAATTAATAATGATGACGATTGTCAGCATATTAGAGTAACGTCTGGCATTTTTGAAATAATATTTTCATTTTTGACACTCAATGATACGACGACTTGAGCGGTGCATATTAAATTTTATAAATAGAGGCTACATAGAATACTCGTTGAAAGTTTACAATACAATCTAATGAACAAGTGGATAAAATTATCCTAATTCAAAAATATTTTGGTGTTAAGCTAATTTTGGGTATTGTAGACAACAAGAAATTGTGTTTTTAATTTTTTACCTTAACCGAATTATTCTTTGATCTACAGAAATTTATTTTTTTAATTTTGTTCATCGTTATAAAAGAAAAATATTTTGTCTCTTTTTTAATGTTTACAACGTTTGAGATATTAGGCGATACAAATTTTCAATGATCATTTTGAAAATTTAAAATATAAAAATAAAGTGTTTGTGTTTGTTACACTTGTAAAACGTAACATACAAAATGCTTACATCAAATCTGAACTCAATATCTTTTCTATTTCTAATGTTTAATTTTTTTTAAAGAACAAAATGGCAGATAGACGGATAATAAAGAGGAATTTGACTATGTATTATGCCATTTTTTGTTCGTTTTGATGTATATAATTCAAAAATGAATAGCCAGTCCATCTTTCGGGACACCCAGTATATTTAAAAATAAATAATAATAAATGTTTGTTTTACTTACCACAAACTGCTAACGTCAATGTTATCTTCATATTGCTTGTTTTACAAGTGTATCCAAGGAAAGAATTTCATTTATATACAAATATCATACGACCTTGACAAATTCTTGACCTTTATAAATTATACAGTACAATCCAAACACATGACCGCAAGGAAATACCTAATTGTAATTCCCGATAAGTAAATTACTATAATTAACCTTTTCTTCCTCATCTTTAATGAAAAAGGAAATGTAAAGTATAGATTGCAGTTCTGAACACGATTTATATCAGAAACAATCAATTACTTTCAATTAAATTTAATCGCATAAATTTATTGCCTATTCATAAGTCAAGGCATAAATGTCGTTTGAAGATACAGTGATACAAACACAGCGTTAACACAAAATTGTCGGTTAGATTTCTCAAAATACCAGGCGGTTTGGTGTATTGGAACCATATTTTCATTTTTGTTTGATCGTTGTTTAAAGTCAAAAAAACTTTCCCCACCAATGAAAACTCAGAAGTGTTGTCTGTTATACAGTGAACAATTTGTGAATGTTAAATCAGTCCTGTTGGACCAAATATGCAATAGTTATTGATATAGCAAGTAATGGAGGACCAGTTAATTAAAAACATTGACAACTTAATAATAAATTATGTGTTTGACTCTATGTAAAACTAAATTGATTATCTATGTCTAAAATAAATAAATAATAATAATAATAATAAATGCTTTATTGCCGGTAAACATTTTACAGTGTAATGAGCAAAAGTCAAAGAAACAATATACATAAAATTACAAATACATGCTTAATAAAAACAAATTCTCTATCTTAACACATTAACTTTGTCAAATCACATGTCATATATTCATTTAACGAGTAAAACGCCATACTCTTAAGCCAACCTGAAATGACATTTTAAAATTTACTTTCAAACATCTCTCTAATTTTTGGTGATAATTTATTAAATAATTAATATTGCTGACAGATAAAACTATTATAAGATTTACTCAGGTCTAGCACACGGAGTAATAAGGTCTTGTTTATGTCTTGTGTTAAATGTATGGTTAGAACCCATAGTATTAAAATCATCAATATAAAGTCTTACATAAACTAAATTACAGAAAATATAAAGGGCAGGCACAGTCATTATTTTTAGCCTAATAAAGCTTTCTTTACAAGAATGCCTATCTTAAAGATGTTTTATAATTCTAATTGCCTTTTTTTGCCATAAAAACACACGATGAGCTAAGGTGGCATTGCCCCAGAGCCTAATACCATATAATGCTTGTGATTGAAAAAGACCAAAATACACAGTTACCAATATCTCCTTGCTAACACAAAACTTCAGCTTTCTCAATAAATAAACGACACGAGACAATTTTTTACAAAGATTTAATATATGGGGCTGTCATGTAAGCCTGCTATCCAAGCATATTCCTAGTAACTTCATCATTTTAGTTTCGTTATTTTTCCTAAGAGCGTTATTAAGAATTAAGTATAAGTGCTCCGTTTTATCATCATTTATGGCTAGGTCATTTGCCATGTACCAGGTTTTAGCAAGCTGCAAGGAAACACTGAGCTCAGTTTCTACCAGTTAAAATATCCCTCCAGGAGCGGAGAAAAGTGGTGTTATCTGCATATAGAACTGAGAGGCACGAAATATTACATTGTAAATCATTTATAAATATTAGAAATAGAAACGGTACCATATGGTTTCATACCTAGCAAAGTTTATCTGTGAAGCAAGTAGAGCAGTTTTGATGCACAGTTCATTATGATAGTTCATTTAATAGAACTTATACAAACTATATTATTATGTTCAAACACAGATGAATTTATACACCTACTTGATATAAATAATTACACTTCGTTTGAAATTATTGTGCTTCGATTGCATTTAGTTTGTTTAATTCAAAAACACATAATTTTAGCATAGTTACAAGGCAAACTAATACTGTAACTAACGAAGTGTTACTGATGAACTCAACATATTTGTCGATTATTTCATTAATTTGGACACATTTTGGTATGTGTAAGTCTAATACTTAATCTCAAAGCTTTCACTAAACTCTCCATAGAGCATAAAATCAGGCATGAGAGCACCGTGGCTGTTGCTCGACGTGTTCTTCATCCAACGAATGCAGTACGCGTCTGCCGAAGGGAAGCTACAGCTTCCACAATTTGCTACCGTACCGTGTAGAAAAATTTACATCCCAAATTATAAGGTAGCTAAAATAGACCCCTTCAAAACAAAACAAAAAAAAAAATTTTTGGAAGAAGGTTTTACTCCTCATCACCTTAAAAGCCTTTTCAGCTTCCAATAGATTCAGCTTACTTCTTTATCTTTTTTAAGACACAGAACTTGTTACACTATTATTATACATTGATCGGACATTTGCCATCATTTGTGTGTTAAAAATCAAAACACGACGTTTCGGGAATAAGAATCAATTCCCGTTATCAACAATTCCCGTTGTTACACTAGATCATCTGCATTTCCTAGAGTAAAAGACAGACCAGAAACCAGTAGTCTCTTTCCCCCCAATCCATCGCAACTAGGAGTAATTTTTCTGCAGTTTCCATGTACTTGCCCCACAAAACCTGCATTCCAAATTTCACCATAGTAACACAGACATAATTTGATCAAAATCGTTAAGAGGCAATTTTAAGAAAATCTTATTTGTGGTTGTTTTTTCTTGGAGCAGCTACCACTAAATTTTGGGTTTAAAAAAATTAAAAATTGTCCAGACATATGGCCAAAAATATGTCCACACTGATCAAATTGGTCCACACGTTAGGGCTGACATCGTTGCATATAAGACAGATGATAGACTCTCCAAAATCAACTTCTTTAGAGTCGACACATATAAATAACAAGCAACTAATAACAAACAGGTCATTAATTAGAAGCTGATTTATTATCTGGACTAACATCTTGGTTGGCTAGGGATTAGAGAAAAGACTGTATGTGATACAAATGTTTTTATTACAACAAAATACTTATAAAAGCAATAATACTTGATGGAATATTGTAGTTCTCTTTCAGTTTATCTTGCTTTGACACGGTCCATCATTAATATATTTATAATCTAAAAAAATACAAAACAATATAAATGTGCGTAAACTTTCTAACATAACACTATATTATCAAATACTGTTAGGCTATAAATTGTAAACAAAGTTAAATTATTATTTGATTAGATTTATTTACAGTAATTGGTGTCAGATAGTGTTAATTAATTTGTCAAGATAAAAACTAAGGACAATGTTTACCACAAGGAAGGAAGACTTATCCATGATTGAACTAGAGTTTTAAAACAAAGGGTAAAATAGTAACTGGAGTCCGACGTGACAGACCTGAGCAGGGATGTAACCCGATAATGGCAATATACCAAATGGTGTTTCAGTCAGAAATGGAATGTCTTTGAGAAACCTTGAGACACAAATACAACGATAACTATACAGACAGTCAGGTGGCTTTTAAAAGCCTTGGGTTCTAACAAATTAAAGTCAAGTTAGTGTGGGATTGTTTCATAATCATGTCACAGCTCGGCAGGCTCACTTTGATAGGTTCTTGGACATGCTGAGATTAGTGGAGATGAATTTGCAAATGTCTTGGTACACAACGAGTCAGAAGTGACATCCAAATGTTTGGTTACGCAAGTCATCAGGATTTAAGCTCAGAAAGAGCTTGAGTGATGTTTTAAGGTCTACAAAAACCTCTTTTTTTTACTGTTCCTCAAACTAAATTCAGAAAAGTAATTTTAAACAATAGGCTACTACGAACACTCTTAGGGAAACATGAAATCTGTGACGCTAAAGGAAACGCCCGGTCTCTGGGACCTCTATGTAATTTTATCACAGTTTTCAATTGTCTACTATGATGAAATGTATTGGTTCATAAAAAAATGGCAAAATAAAACAATTTTATCTATTTAACTGTTTATTTGTATTATATAACACATATTTTTGTATAACTGAACAATATTTATGGATAGTGAAGTCAGAAATGTTGATGAAATTAATAGTCCACACGTTTGATATAGAAAATTATTTAAGGTGTATTATTGACGAGAAAAAAAATATATATATATATATATTTAATGTATTAGAATAATAGCTAGGTGATATAAAACTATTTTAAAAAATCATTTGTTCAACACTTATCAAGAACACACAGGGAAACAGCCCGTCTCACAAACCGCTAGACTTTGAAAAAACAATACGTCACGACTGTGCGGGGTCACAGAGAGAAACTAAAATCAAAATCAACCGGTTCAGGAGGGGGTAGGAGGAAGGTACTGATTTTGTCATCTACCGGGCCGAAACAGTTCTGCCACTACAATAAAACAAAAATTCCCTGGGTGCTCGTCAGACCGATGTTTCCTTAAGAGTGTTAATGTATGTTTCTGAAATTTTGCTGTTGACAAAAGTCCGAGTAAACAGTTTAAACATCTTTGAAAGAAAAGTGTTTATAGTAGGCCTACATGGAACCAAGAGAATGGTGTCTAATGAATTGTACAAACAATCATGTGAAGTATAGTACACAACATAACTTGAATGCTTGAGATGGACGGGACATGTCATTTGACGAGAGGAATACTCCAGAGGGAACAAGAAGGTTGGGTAGACCTATTTAGGACGGATGGATGGAGTGGACAATGACACTAAACAAATAGGTGCTTGCAACTGGAAAACTTTAGCATGGGATCGTAATAGTCGGAGGCAAATTTTGAAAGTAGTCAAGACAAAGTCCAATATGTAGTCCCAGAGATGATCACAAATGATGGTTTTGTTTAATATACAGGATGACTCAAAATTGCAGAGCAATGTTTCGGGAACTGTTTCTAGAGCTAAAATAAGAAAGTTTATTTAAACATAGGACCCAAAACACTTGGTTTTCCATCTGTCGGTCATTTTGTGTTTTTACAAAATAAAAATACGTTTGGAAGTAGATAAAATATTGACTGAAATTTGATATTCACATTATTTATGTAACCTTTAAACAATATTCCCGAAATCCAAAACTTTATTTGGTAGATTTTCAAAATCGCAAGTGTTTTAAATATTTATTGTTGAACATTTCTAAAACCATTAACATTTAAAATATTTACTAGAAACAAAAGATTTTCCCCTTTTAATAAAACAATATCACTTTTTCTGTAGATACAAAAAATAACCAAGTTATTGACAAAAACTAAAAAACATAATTTCTTGGTAATTATCTACAATACTCAAGATTAGCCTAATCCAAAATATTATAAAATTATAATAATTGTATTAATAATATTTAACAGCATGTCCGTAAATTTTCCAAATGTGTATAAATTCATGGTATTGCCTATTACGTAAGACAAGCTGAAAATAATTTTTAAATAGTCAACAAGGGAATATTCCAATACACCATATTAAACTTAAATGTGGATCAGCTGTTACTTTTCAACTTATGGGAAGAAAATTATAAAATATTTAAATTAGTATTAAAACACCAGTCACCATTGTAAAACGGTTTAGGCGAAACATTTTCATTTTTGGTACAATTCTGCATAATGGATTAGAATATTATTATTAACAATTATTACAATTCCATAATATTTTGATTTAGGCTAATCTTGGATGTTCTACACAACTACCAAGAAATTCACCCTGTATGCTATTATAACAAAACTCTCACAAGTTATTCCACGTTAGCAGAACTTTTTGTAGGAACTCTTCTAATTCCTAAATGATAAATGTTTAAACTCATACGTTTAAATAAAATTATGGATACAAAAATTGAGAAAACACCAGAACTAAAAGACATTTTCATCATTTTCTTCGTAAGTCACAGACTGTCAACATATAGACTCAACTATCTACATTCTTGTTTGACACAATGAAGGAGAAAAATATAAATTTTAGTGTTTTATTATCACGAACTGAATTCTAGTGTTGAATAGTGAATTAGAAAAGATGACTTGCAGGAGCATATTGACATCGTTGAAGTGATAGTTCAAACAGAAATACATAGTTCAACAGCAGGCCTATGTATTAAATTCTTCCTGTTGTGTTAAATACGACTGCAGTCTTGTAGTGTTAAAGGTTTACATTATTTTTATGAACCAAATATGATGATGGTATACGATGTCAATTTACTTACTTGTTAAATCACATTCATTGCTCACTTCTAGTTGACACTCATTGGAGAAAGTTCTTAACACAGGACCACCATTGGGGTCGTGTCCACATACAGGAGCGTAATTAGCTGTACAGACCTTCGGACATCCTGGATCAGGTTTTCTAGCCATGGTGATAGCTATTAGGCAAGCTGCAATATAAAAATGAACATTATTTTGTGGATTTAAACATACTTATGAGCTAACAACAATAGTGGAAAAACACTGCACAAACTTGTCCATCCACAAAAACAAATTTAAAAAAAGAACCAAAACTAACTGACACAAAAAATGACAATTCGGTAGTTGTCTATCAAAATATTTTAATATAACTGAATACTAACAGCTGATAATGTAGAACAGCTGATTTACAACATATTAACCAATTTAATTGAGGTTAGGTTACCACAATATTATTTCAAATATCATTAAATCAATTTAAAAATTGTAGGCCTAGACAAAATTACAGTTTTCCCCACATAAACTAAAACTTTGAAGACAATATAACAGAGAAATATTCTACCTGCATTTACACACTTTATAATTTCTTTTAAGCTTAGAAATTTTAAATATTATGATCTGCCTTAAGGGAACTCTGAATCGCGCAAAAATATAAAATGTCCATTGATCTCTTATGCTTTAGAAGTATGTTGTGTTATTATATACAAAGTGTTCTAAAAGTTCTGTCCTCCTTAATGTTTAAACAAAACAAAACAAAAAACATTGCACAAACTTTCTCATACACCAGTTCACAATAGTACTAACCACAGAAAACTAAGTATCGCTAAAAATGTCAGTTCAGTAGTTAAAAACTCGTCTTTAGCATAAATATTCTAAGATGTAATCAGGTTAAAATGAGACAGCCGAGGTTCATTTTGATTTTTAGAAATTATTCCTTAAGGGTAATTTTATATTACAGTAGAACCCCTCAAACTCGACATTCCGTTAAACTCGACAGGGCCAGTGACCAGGAGCGTGGGATTTCCAAGGTCATTCACTTTATTGTTTTACACCATGTGCGCCTGCCAGATGCCGGAAGGTTGAGGCTTGTCACTTTTGTTTATACAACTGTGAGGGTTGCTCCTTTGTCTAGCCACTTTCTAATCCTACTGTATATATAGTAGAGGCCAAAGTTAAAGATAAAGGGTCCAGGTAGACCGGGACAGCCCTAATCATGTGTTGTCAAAACATTCGTATTGTTGTGAACCCAAGCGCCTAACCACCCTGATGCTACCAGTTATTAGCACCGATTCCATTAAAGTAAGCGGCAAGTCTTTTGTCATAACAATTCAACGGAGCGTCGTAGAACTATGATTCAAGTTTTGTAATAAAGGTTTTAACCAGGTGAGAAAAATGACCCGACTCTTAATTATATGCGATCAGCAAGTTCAATTTATAGCATTTATATTGGACTGTGTTTGGTATGGACATTCTTTTTCTTCGGCGACTTCGAGATGAAGCTGCCAGACATCCAGTCGAAAATGAAAAACAAAGATCAATCAAAAGTTTTTTCAAACAATGCTAACTTTGCTCTAATGTTTTTTTTTTTATATAAAATTGTTTTAATCTTTAAAAATATTTAATGGACTGTCTGTTTTTTACTGTAGACTTTACTGTAAATTTTATTACAGCATATTAGGATAGGTCTCTTTAGTTTACTGAGCCTATTGTACAAGGCCAATATTTTTTAAATCTCATTTGACCCATCGATAAATTTCATTTTAATGTGTGATTGAACACACTATTATTGTTGTTGTCAGACAGGGACTTTTTTGCAATAAACGTGTAATCATTGATAATCAATAAATGTACAGTTATTTAAAGTAATTTTGAGTATTTGTTGCAAACCTAACCATTAAATACCAAAGTTCCCTAAAACTCGACAACCTTAAAGTCCACATTGTGTCGAGTTTGAGGGGTTCTACTGTAGACTACTTCTAATTTTGTACACTGGTTTGGGTCATTCATTCAAAATGCAGATAACATGATTAACCAATGTCATAACAACTTTGTACTTGGTTTACTTCCTTATTTCCTTATTCTATATCCATTCTATACCTAATAATGTCAATAAGAAGTTAAATTAAACATAGCACAGGTGCATAATACCTTGTAAACCATGGAATCAGCAATATTCATGTCTTTAGTTTTTTTTTATTATTTGGTTAAAAAACACATTTCTCTGACTAATTTTCAATTGAAAACATCATTATGACAAAAGAAAGGGATTCAACTAAAAAGAAAGGGGGGGGGGAATGGGGTTGAAATTCTAAAAAACTCATAAATTTGTTGGAAAAAAAGTCACTCAGACAGACGGATGGAAACTGAAGTAATTTCGAAATGTTTATATGGAGTTGATATAAAAGAACTCTTTTTTTCAAAATCAGTTGTACCAATTTCAATCAATTTTTTAATGAAATGTGAAAATTAATCTCCCAAATCAAAATGATAAATCGCAAGTGAAAAATATCATACAAAGTAACAAAAAAATTGACAACCATCATTAAAAATAACGTAATCAAATAAGATTTACTATTATGTCGAGATATTTTACCCATACGTCGGGACTCTTTACATTTGTTTGATTTGGTAATCGTCAAAGATAAAAAGTGCAAAATTACAATTTTCTCGAAATTGGCTCTAACGATTTTGAGAAAATGTTGCTTTCAAGAACCAAACAAAACGCATGGATCGCCAATTTCGTTCAAATTTGTGTGAAATGAAAAATTAATAACCCAACCCATTTGCAAAATCGCAAATAAAAAAAAAACATTATTTCAGGAATAATTTGCAAAAATAAAGATGAACCTTGATCACCATCATTAAGAGCTAGATTTTAATTTACGCTGTGGACCTGTTTGACACAAACAAAGCAAGCTTATTTTAATTTACAAAAACGTTTCGATGGCAGCATGAATAGTTCATTTTATTATTGACACCTACCAAAATACACTTTTAGGTGACGAATACTTTTGGTTCATTTTGTTTAGTTTTGGCTTTCGGCGAGACAGTTAGTGCA
The DNA here is from genome assembly GCA_963513935.1 of Aphrophora alni. Lineage (NCBI taxonomy): Eukaryota > Metazoa > Arthropoda > Insecta > Hemiptera > Aphrophoridae > Aphrophora > Aphrophora alni. The sequence continues at coordinate 42,658,066 of OY740779.1, forward strand.
CTATTTTTACACTGTTTATAATACATTTTATAATTTTTACAATTTGAAAAATGGCAATAGAATGGTAAAGAATATTTTAAATAGGCCAACATATTAATAAAAATATATATATATATTTAAAAATAATAATAATAAATGTTTGTTTTACTTACCGCAAACTGCTAATGTCAGTATTATCTTCATATTGCTGCTTTTACAAGTTCATCCAAGGAAAGAAAATCATTTATATAAAAACATCTTGTAACCTTGACAAGTTGTACAATCCAAACCCACAATCATAAGGAAATACCGTAATTGCATAGTTCCCCGTAGGTTAAATACTATAATTAGCATGTTTCTTCCTAATTTCTAATGCAAGAGGGAGTGTTGCCAAGTAGCCTACTGAATTCCAGTAATTATTCTAAGATAATTTGAATCAGAAACCATCAATTACTTCAGATCAAAACAATATTCGTATTTCAAGGTAGAATAGTTTTTTGTGTGGGTAAAGTGAGAGCCGTTTTGACATCTAGGGGAATGCGGGTATTTCTCAAATTTGTAAATGAAGATTCCACATAAATTACACACAGTTTTTCCTATAAAAAAATTTGTAAAGGCGGAAAATCGAAACAAGTTATGTATAAGAAATTGTATGTTGCTGTAACATTTTTATTTTACATAGTTCGTGTAGGCCTAGAAACAATTGAGATTTAGAACACTTGCCACGGCAACTTGTAGTGTGAGAAAAAAACAACAAAGCGAGTTGCATGCGAGAAATGGTAGAATGTAAGAAACAGCTGTTTTACAAACAGTTTTATAGTTTAAAAAAGTCAACTTTTTAAAACAACTGTAAGAAAAAGTCTTATGCTTGAAAATACAGCAATACAAACAGCAGTTTATATTGTATTATAACAATAAACTGTATATAGAATAAATGGTTTATTCTAATAACAATAAAATTTCCGGTAAGATTCTCAAAATGCCAGGGTGTTTTTGGTATTTTAAACCATATTTTAATTTTTCTACTTGCTGTTTAAAGGTGAATTTTTTCCTCTCGCTCACCGTCGCCTTACAATAAAAAGAAAAAAAAGAAAATAAAATAAATATTCCTAATTTTCTAATAGCATCAGAGTCGGAAGAGAACAAAAGTTAGTCAAGACAGAACTGATAGGAAGAGAGGGATCTAACCCAAGACTACATGAAAGTAGGTATAGGTCCCTCAGGATTCCCAACCTTGTTGATCAAGAAGGACCTGATAGGAAAGAGGAAAGAGAGAGGATATAATCCAAGACTACATGAAAGTAGGTGTATGTCCTTCGGGATTGCCAAGACTGAAATGAGTCCTTGAGGGGGTAACCATATTTTCATTCCCCATCAATGAAAACTATGAAGTGTTGTATACGGAGTGTTCAAAAAAAGTCAGAACATTATAAGATCTCTGTTTGTAATTTAGATAAACTTTTTTTTTTAAATGAAATTTTGTAAAAATTAACTTTCTCTTTGAACCAAAAATTAAGTAATACATACAGACAGAATGTCTCCAAAATTAGGTACCTTATACACACAAGATGTCGCAAAAAGTAGGTCCCATATATAGACAGGATGTCCCAAAACTTAGGTACCATTTACAAAATCTCCCAAAAACTCTTGTGATTTTTTTCTAATTTTGTCTAACGGATAAAAGTATGTTTGTGCTTTCTTTAATGTACAACAAAAACACATTGAATGTATATTTTTAATGTTAATTATTTTCCACACCCTCCTGGGATGCTACAGAATACAGACTACTACCAACAGCTTAGCTCACTACGAATAGAAACATTTGAGCATTTATTGTAAAAAGAACAAGATTAGTAATTTTAACCGCTATAAATCTATGGGGGGGGGGGTGATTGTGAAACACTTTCCAATGATAAGCCGCACATGCAATCGCTACAGGCCCATGCCGATACCCAACGACACTTGTTACACTCTGACACATTAACTAATGCTACTGTTACTGTAATGTACATAATACAGTACTGGACTGCAATTAAGTAAAACACAGGATAGGGCGTGTCAATTACCTCAGCCGCACGGAAACTTCCACTGCTCGTGCGTGAATCATTACAAAATATATATCATTCATGCAATGCGGAAGATCACTAGAAAATTGAAGGCACTTAAGCGGCAAATTGTTATAAAAAAACTTTACCGTCCGGTCCGGATTTTCGTGATCCAAATTTATGAGAGTCTACTGTATGTGGGAATGTAAAAAAAAATTTTAAAAAAATATTGTTTTCTTAATGAAAATCGACAAGTACAAAAAAAAAAAAAATTAGAATTCTACACCATGTTTCCAATTAACCAAAGGATTTAGCAGTACACTCTAGTTAAAGTACACTACTTGTATTAATTTAAAGAACGGTGGATTATATACTGGTGCTAATCTCCGATAAGTAAACTACGATACCTTAGCAGTTTTATCCAGAGAAGCTGTGGCAATAAGTTTATCATTGGGTGACACACAGACAGAGTTGATGTCCTTTTCATGTGCAATTGCTGTTAATTTTGTACTCAAGATTTCTTGTTTATCTGAAACATAAATACCTTCGTATAGTAATGAACTTACAACATACACAACTATCCCAGTATACAAAGAATATATGAAATTTTTTGACTGATATTTATGTTTTATGGCCTAACGAAGCCGAAAAAAGAATTTGACGTAATCACTTCCACATAATTATTGTTATCTGTATGTAAGAACAATAGTAGTCATTAAAATAAAGATAAGAATATGAAATTGTTCATTAGAACTATTGAAATTCAGAAAAATCTAATTGAAAATGTCAAAATTTCCATTTTATAAAGTTTTTTTTTGGTTCATATCTCTTGTGTTATTCAACTTACAACACGCTAAATTAGATGTACCAACCTCACATCTCTAATATGACAAATAGTGAAATTATTGGCAAAAAAAATAATAGAGTTATTCCCTAAATGACATGGTCCGCACCCGTCTCGTGTATTGTGTTATGTTAAATATATGTGTTATGTGTTCTTAATGTTCTGACGACCTCCAAGGAGTGAAACTATTCTGATGCGTAAATGACTATAAATCCCGAAACGGGTAATTGTTTTATAAAAAAACATCAAAATAAGCTCAAATACGGTTAGTATTTTAGTAAAAATATAATGTCGAAACCTAACCTTCCAAGAAAATGTGATATTCACAGTTATGAAATTCAGCAGATCCTAGTCCACCAACATGAGCATAAGTGGAAGCTCCTTCAAATATGTAAAGCTTCAAGGGCCAAGACACTGCCATGAGCAAAGGGTTCTGGAAACTTTATAATACATACACGTCTACATGGCTCGTTAGGGCCTAGCTGACGTCTAAAACATAGCGATACACACAATTATGAGCTTCAGGGAAGAAGACAGAAAGAAGATAAGTGAAGACGTGGGTGTTGAGGTCGACGCTGACAACATGGTCACCTTAATGCTGGAGTCAATGAATAAGTGAGAACATATAGCCAATTTCATTGTCAGAATTATGAAAAGAAAGTAAACTAGGAAGAAGCAAGGAAGGAGGGCTGCCAACACGATGGATATAGCCGGAAGGTAGTTCCGCGTTTGGCAAGGAGCCCTTGGAAATAGGAGGTGGGGTTTAGTGTGGTATACCTTTCTAAGGGGAGTCCCACACACGGGGTGGTACGTACGACCACCTTATGTGCTTAATGCATTCCCCACCTCCACGGGGGGGGGGGAAATATGAGCTTCAGAAAACCTGTGTAACAAGCTGGATAAAACCTCTAATCAACCAATACAATTTAACATTTCCTACAATTATATTGTATGATAAAGCTGGGTAAGTACCATCAGCTTGTTTTTCCTCCTTGTGCGTTATGCAGCTACAGGTAATCTCTCTCCTCTATGACCAAAACAGAGTTATTGTGCAATATATATACAGAGTGTGCTTATTATATAACAAGACTAATACAATAACTCACATTTATTTATTACGTAACAATATTCTAATTCTTGTCCCTTCGGTATAGTCCCTATTCACACTTACACATCATATAGTCTTGTTTTCCACTGGTCGAAAGTTTGAAGCAAATCAATAATTTCTGTCAGCTGTTGTAACGCATCTTTATTCCATCAACTGACTCAAATGTATTTGAAGAGTATAAGTCTTTATTTTATATATTTTCTTTCCTTCTTTTTATAACACTCTGATGACCAAGATATAAACAACAACGGTATTTATAATAAAGTATTGTACCTTAATTTTCCGTCAGTGAACTTCTTTTTCTTTAATCTTGACGCGTTTCGAGATTTTTATCCCATCATCAGAAATTCCCTCTATGGATGGAGATCGTTTTTGTGTGTTGTATAACAACGGACAACCAGTGCATATCCGGGAGCCGTAAGATGCGCATCTACAGACTGTGTTTTTTAAATGTGTTGTGTGTTATGTGTATGTGTTTGTGCATTTGACGTTTTGACGACCTCCATCCATAGAGGGAATTTCTGATGATGGGATAAAAATCTCGAAACGCGTCAAGATTAAAGGAAAAGAAGTTCACTGACGGAAAATTAAGGTACAATAATTTATTATATATATTAGTGACTTGGATACTGGAAAAATGAATTCAACAACGGTATTATTTCTTACACTACTCTATCTGTTAACAGTTATTGTCATCTTTAAATACAAACTTTCTGGGTTTTAAATACATTGAAACATTGTTTAATTTCTATATACACAAATAGAGTGAAGTAAATTAACAAACCTGTTGAAAATATTTTCGGCAGATTCCAAAGCTTAAGTGTAGTATCTTGTCCCGCAGAAATAATGAAATTTGCTTCCAACCTTGCAAGACCGACGCTCGTTACTGATGCTGTGTGCCTCGTTCCGACGGCAACGCACTTGGCGGAATCATCCACCAACAACCAGACGCGAATACTCTTATCCTGCAATATTAATATTGTTGTTTAACAACACTTATAATTTAACTAGTGAAGTATTTTACACACATATCAATAATAAATAAGAGTGGTAAAATTAAGGCGAACAAATTACTGTGCTTTACAGCTTCCAACCGTCTAATTTCTCAGTTGTAAACCTTCCATCTGATTTATTAAAGTTAGGCAGTGAAACAGTATTAATAAAGAGAGAAAAATTTAATGCTTTAGATTTTTAGGTTTAAATTTTTTTTTTTTTTTTTTTTGAATACAGAGATTTTTAGCGAAGCAATTTACTTTTAGTTGTTTTGAATACTAATAAATCATTTTCAACAAAGTGGCCTACAGTTAATCAAACTTGTGAAAACTACATAATATAGTCTATATAACTTGGTTTTAAAATATACATGGATGTGCTGCTTGAATTACTTACAGAATTTTTCATCGAAGTTTCGGATCACAAATTTGTCTATAAATATACAGGTTTTAAAGGACAGAGTTTTAAAACAAAATAGTCTATTCACAAGTCTTAACCCTTCGTACGCTACCATGAAAAGAGTAAAAAATCACTCTAGCGCTTAATTAGGCGAAAAATTTAAAAAATATTATTTGTTAAAGTTTTATTTATTTTTTTAGTTCTATAGGTTTGTTACCCCCTGAAAAACAAATATGATTAAACATTAATAAGCAAGAACTGAGTATCAACTGTTCAGTGTTCACTGCCAGCCAGCGAAAATATCCGCTTCCAGCGTACAAAGGGCAACTGAATGCGCATGCACGTGATAAAACAAAGGCTTCTCTTGTTTGTCAACAGCTGTGATGCGTCATACAGCCAACAACACATCATCTGACTACTCAAGGAACATTGTCACGCATTCTATCGGTGTTTTGGTGAACTAAAATAAATAAAAACCTTCCCAACGGCCAAGAGCGGTATATTCCGCTTAAAAATGCGTAGAGTTATATACGAGTGGCGGAATATTCCGCTTATCGTGTTCGAAGGGTTAAAAGGACATAGTTTTCAACAAAAGTCTATTTACAAAATAAAATATCTATATATATTCAAATACTGTAACTACGAAAATCACTAAGGTTATGCAAATTTTCCTTTTTTTTTTATACATTTAATAATTTTTTTAACATAACTATCATTCAATTTTTGAAAACAAATTAAACTCTCCTTCCTTTTAGAACTCTAATAAATATCTACAAAAACATCTTCTGTGTTAACTGGTAAAGCAACAACTCCCTTTTCAGAGGTTAAATTTATTAAATGGCGTGAACAATCCATTACAATTAAATTTTTAATTTCATCTTCTTAGCTACCATTACCTATCATTACTGGAACATTATTGGTGCTAAAACACAGTGCAGTTGTCCAACATCACATTTTTAATTTTTAATTTACTTAGATGAAGTTCAGAAACTCGAGTCCTGTAGGCATCACCTTTCCATATTTAATTTACAATTCCTCTGTGTCTAAATATGTAACCACAGTGGGTAAAGTTTTGCATTCCATCAGTAGAAATACAAAATGGGAATACACATTAGTCATGAACGAAGTGTAAAGATAGTTTGTCTGTTATTGTCGGTTTAGATAGTTTTTATTTTCTATAAATAATAATAAAAATTGGACCGACAAGCGAATTGTTCGAATATATTCTAGAGTTTATAATGAACATTTGACACCACTCGTTAAAATCAGATCATTAGATCCGAAGATATTTACAAAAATAAACTGTGGAAAAACCTCCAAAAACTTTCTCTCTCATCCATCCCAAAAACGAAATAAAATCGAACCAAAACTAATCATCAACAAAAATATCAATTTGATAGTTGTTAATTAAAAGTGGAAATGAACCATGGACAGTATCTTTGAAAAAAATAATGTATATAAATAAGGACCCAAACTTTCTTCACTTATCAATAAACACGTCCTCAGCGCAAGTCGTATTTGATTCAAATCGAGCTTTTATTAACGGCTATCCAGGTTGAACACAGGTTTTTTTGACTCATCACATTACTACTTTCTTTATACTAAGTATATGTGATAGAATCAAAATACTTTTACCATACTACAGTAGAGTCCCGCAAACTCAGCGTAATGTGAACCGGAAGTGTGCCGAGTTTGTGAAATGCCGGGTTATCGGGAATAAATGCAAAAAATAAATTGTAATTGAAACACCAAAGCAGCGGCAAGTGAAACGACTTTGTCGATAGCGGTATCCCATTGTTGGCGGCATAAAAACACCGTGGCATTGGCACCTGTCGCTATAGCAGACATACACCGACAAAAACGTTTGATGGGCCGCTTTTTTTCCACGAATCAATTTAGTATACATTATGGAAAATATAACATTTCTTTTCAGTTTTCTTCTTGTCTTTGACTGGTTATGATCTACATACAGTACATACAGTAAATAAAAATGAGCGAGTTACAAAAACAGAAGCGTGTGTTGGTTTCGTTTGAGACACGGTTAAATGTGTCAAAAGACTTGACAGAGGGGAATCTGTAAAAAAGCTTTGTAGTGTTTAATTTTTTCATGTTTGATGTATAATATAAATAACATAATATATACGATACATTTATGTACAATAAAATGAGTTGCAATAACATCTTAATTGCATAATTCTTAGCGCTACCTGATTAAATAAGCTTTCTTTGAACGAAAACCGATTTTTCACGGGAACCTCGGATTAACCGGTCAAACGGGCAACCAGCCCGGGTGTCAGTGCCGACTAGACCGGTTAAGAAGGGTTCTACTGTATATAAATAAGGACCCAAACTTTCTTCACTTATCAATTAACACGTCCTCGGCGCAAGTCGTATTTGATTCAAAATAACCTTTTATTAACGGCTATCCAGGTTCAACACATTACTACTTTCTTTATACTAAGTATATGTGATAGAATCAAAATACTTTTACCATACTATTTATTACCCCTACTCACCTTTGCTCCAGAAGCAAGCAAACAAGGATTTGCTGAAGACGTTGAAAGTGCTACCACCAGATCAGTGTGACCTTGTAACAGCTGGCAATTCATGTTGGCAGCATTGTAAAGCTTAATATCTTGACTGTTAGTTGCTACAGCTAAATGTGATTCCTTAGGTCCTACGTAGACAATATCTAGGATCTCGTCACTAAAACCTATGAACTGAAAATAAAACAAGTTGATAATATTTTACAGTCATGAGTCGATATGTCGGCTTGATAAAATGACCGATGTATCAACTTATGGTTACTATACACTTATTTTTTACACAATTTTTATAAAAATTAAATGTTTAAGGAACACTGTGGCGATATTCATAACAAGAAAAACAAGGATTCCTCAAACCACAAAAACAAATAAACTTAGTTTATAATAAATCTAGTATGTTTATTATAATACCCTATGTACATTTCAATGACCTGGTCATCAACCTCACACGTTCATAGCTAAACTCTTTTGTTTTAATGATATAATCTCTACCCTAACCATTTTGATAAACCATAACTCTGCGAGTTAACTCCCGAAACAATGGGTCTCATCCTTCTTTGTACTAGACTGGAAATGTTGAATTTAAAACATCTTTTTTAGGTGTTACTAAACTAAAATTTTTAACGACATCTTTTTGTTACATTAATTTATTTGTTCGAGAGATTTTTTGATCGTTTCTTATAAAGCCCTGCACCTAACATTTTTGATACTCTACTGAAATAATCTATTTTATTCGCTTTAAAATATTCTAATCCGCTTTTAAATAAAAACAATCCAGTCCTCTCAGACATTTAATTAGATTCAAATTCTTTTTGTACCTTTTTTACTCTCCCAACAGGCTTAAGAAGAAAAGAATCATCTGTGGTTCAACATTCAACACAGTTCCATCCCAGATAATACAAGTCAATCTTCTTTTTATATTCTCTACTGATTCAAAAAAGTGAACAGTGATTACGAAATATTTCAGAAGTTTACTGTTTTTCGTGTGTGTGTTTTCTTATTTGTGTACTACTAGGTAATATCAAGGACCACTTTCCAAGGTAAACCTGTGTCTCCTATCCATGCAAAATCTAAACTAATAGGCTATGTGCCTATTAAATTCTAACCTAAAACCAAAGAGTATTGTAAGAAACATAATACAGTAGAACCTCTGTTAACCGGCCTCGGATCAACCGGTCCTCGGTATAAGCGGCCTATATCGTAGTGTACTGGTTCGATGAGAGAATAAATTGTAATTAAAAAACTAAAGTTGTATAATTTGTATTTATAGTGTTTTCTTTTTACAGTTGAGTGTTTGTTTTTCAATTAATTATGAATAATAAACAATGACATTGTGTTTCTCCGAATACAGAGTTTTTTTGAAGTTTTGTAATACTTTTGAGTTTTTTTATCTGTGTTATGTGTATTGTAAACCTGAACAATTATGTTTGCTACTAAAAAATGTTCTCGCGTTGAAATCAAAATAGTGTTGTATGCAAAGTATCATTTCAATTTTTTTTTTTTTTTATTGTGTAAAGTTTATTATATAACTTATAGGTCAACTTATAATTAATCTGTGCTGTTTTGCTACCGTTTTAAAAAATCTAGAATATTTATTTACTGTGGTCTTGCTTTAAAATTTTCAATGTTTGTAAAAAATGCTCTAATATATTCAAAAATAGCCATTAAAAGTCTACAAACTAGAAAAAAGGTAATTAACCCTTCCCACGCTGCAAACGAGTATAGCCGCAATGGTAAACTTTGACCCAAACGCGAATGACGATTAAAGTCGTAAAAATATATTTTAGCCTATGGTTAGTTAATTAGTTCACCAAAGTTCCAGTAGAATGCAGAGGCATGTCCGCTGTCTATTCAGGAATAGAAAAACGTTTTGTTGAAAGTTCTACGCCTTGAGGCAGTGGAGGGGGACGCTATTTTGTCTGGAATTGCCAGGCGGCGCACGCATTCTATAGCTTCTACAGAGCGGATACGGCTATACTCGCAGTATCATTAGTCTGATAGGCGACGACCTCCGTGTTTGCATTTGAGCATTGTTTTGAAGAAGTATTGCTTTTTGTTTTTTTTAACATTACCTTGTATTGTTTTTTTATATATATATTATTTCACAATATAACTGTTCCAATTTACAAAAATTAATAAAAACTAATTTTTTACTATTTTGTTGTATGTAATAAAAAAATGTTAAATGTAGCCGAAAACCAATGACATTTTTTTTTTCAATTAACCTTTCACATACAAAACGAAAACAAAAATTAACTTTGAAAAAAAAAAAAAAAAAAAAAAAATTTTTAAGTTATTTCAGCGTTGAGGTGAAATAACTCAAATTTTATTCAGCGTGCGAAGGTTTAATTTATTCCAAACTCAAAAAACAAACAAAACCAAAAAAAATTCTTTATCTAAAATAATATAAGTTTGGATTTTATTACCAGTTTATTTTTAATTAGTTTTATAGGATATTATTAGGATAAAACCAATGCAACTATTACAGTTCTACTGCAGTTTTAGGCGAGGTACAAATATATTTGCGCCATCAAGATAAAACTGCCATTTAATGATCTGGCCTTTCTCGTTTACAGTGATATTTAAACTGCTGCCCATTTAGGACCAATGAAAATATTTTCTCTGACTTTAAAAGGGATACTGTGTGTCCAGAAAGTCATGATGGGCTTAAAATTGTTACGGCTTGGTTTCACAATCTTCCGATAGCTGCCCGATACGTTCCTGATAGAACTATCGTCCCAATAAATTCAGGAAATATATTATACAACCTACCGATATATCTTATCGGGAAATTAAACTTTGCTGTTCTCCTATAAAAGTTATCAACTTAGTTGAAGCTCCTGTTATCAGTCGTAAACAGTTGGTTATTTTTGTTACGTTTGATTTATGACTGCTGTGTTTTATTTATAAAGATTAAATGATGAGGATAGTGAAGAAATAGTATAATCATTCTTCTTTATTAATCATTTCATATTTAGTCAACTAAGACAAATACAACATGTTTAATTATAGGGCATGGAATTCACAGGAAACATGAAAATTGTAGACCTCTACCAAGGAGATGTGGCATACACAAGGAGACTGCCCAACATGTGGTCTTTTAATATGAGATGCAAGAGCGAGTCAGAATTGAACAAAAGGCTATGCTACGTTTAGATGAATGTGAAAAGTTTAGTTAAAGGACTAAAGGTCTCACTAAAGCTAGAGAGCGTAATAAGCCAATGGCGGCTGACATGCAATTACGGAAAGTACAATTCTCTCCTTCGCACAAAACGTTCAAATTGAGTCTTCATTTGATGGTCTCAAATTTACTCGTTCTACAAATCTAAGAAAATCTTTTAATTACTAACCTGTTTGTCACAATTCAAAGTGTCCAGTTGATGTAAAATAATATTATGATCAGACGAGATCACGGCAAGTTGTTGTCTCGTAGAGTTAAACAAGAGTTTAGTAACAGCAAGGCCTCCGTCATTAGAAGCTACGACTTTAGAGTCTGTCTGTGAAAACAACTTTGTTTTGTGCATTACATCCCAGATAGTGATCACGCCTGGAAATAAACAACAGGTAAGTAAACTGACATGAAACATGTGTTTGAAACAAGGGTTCAATGACAGAGCTGTCAATAATATAACACAATAAATATTGTGAAATCATTGGACAATCATTGGACAAACTTTCTCATCTCCAAAATTAAAACTAATATCATCACAAAAACAAAATCAGTTCAGTAGTTGTAAAACAAAAAGTGAATATGAACCAAGAAACCGCGTTTGAAAAAAATATTTATATCTACATAAACACACTGGCTTTGTTTGTACCATGAATACGACCGCGTTTTTTTTTATTTTTTATTCCTGATCTGTACTGGTTTTTTACTTCCAGTTTAACATACATTGAGTCATTAACTTCACATTTCACTAAACGTATTCGATAGAGAAGATTTTGAAAAAAATGTTGTCTTTCATATGGCCCCTAACCAATTTTTTAGTTTTTACTGAATAACTCATTTTGTACAAAATAGATTACTAAGCCAAAAAAGAGAAAATATATTTTTGAAAATTTCATGAAAAGTGTTCGGGGGGACCCTTCTATACAGTCAGAGCAAGAAGATTTCTTTCATTCGCTAAAAATACTTTGTTTGCTGCAGTAACCTGAGCGAAAGAGGAACCAAAATGTCTCACCTTTTTCTCCCGCTACACCAACATATACTCCTCCAGTTATATTCCTATCATGTCCTGGCAAGGAGATGATATCAGGCAGGAGGACTAAAGATTCCAAACTCTCATAAACTGGTATTGTATACAATTGTTTGCTTTGTACTAAATCCCATAGTATGATTACTTTGTCCCTGCTACAACTGTAAACAAGTAAATACCATTGCATTAATACCATATGGACCCTAAATAAAATGTACTGAAATTCCCACACATATGGTTATTTATTGGGTCAGCTGATTAAATTGTTAATGCTTAATGTTTACATTCTAGTTTGAGGTTAGTTCTTACAACTGAAGAGAAAGTTTTATTCTCTAGTATTATTTTCATTCATACAGAGTCAGGCATTCTAATGGTAAAAGTTTAAAACATGTTAATATTATTAATATGTTTTATTACAATTGACAATCTAGAGAAAACTGGATATGCTTAATAAATAACTGTTTATTATGTCATTTATTGCCAGCAATTCTTTTGAAGTTTTTTTTTCAAATTAAATTATTAATTACGCAACACGTGTTTCGAACATTATTCGTCCAATTGTCAGATGATTAAAAACACTCAAATAAGAACAATAACAATACAATAATATTCATGAGACTCGCGCACAAATAATAATGTTTACCATTCTATACTATGCCTCCCTACCTAGTGGTTGTTTTCCTGTATATTGTCTCCGTGCCGGTGTTACATCCTACACTCCCAGTACATTATATAAAGCTCGCGCAGAAACAATATACAGGAAAAGCAACGACAAAAATTAAGATACGAACATGAAATTTGGTATAGGGACTACAGTGTCGATTATATTGAAAATTGACAAAAATCTAATTCAAAATGTCAAAATGGTGGCCATTTTAAACAGTTTTCAAAATTCATATCTCAAGTGTTCTTCAACATATATTTGATTAGATAAAAATTTGCAGATTTCAATTCTGCATTTAATGGTACCCAACCGCACCTCTTTATGATAACAAATAACAAAGTTATTGTCAAAAATGTAATTTCGAACTATGACCTAACAAAAACAAAATTTGATATTTGAATAGTTACAAGTTCTGGTAATGCCTAGTCACTGACTTACGCATTGCGAGTGGAAGTTTTTTCATAAATGTACAGCTTAAGGGATTAGCAGAGCCCGACACTGACCTGAGTGAAGAGAGAGTAGACTGTTTTAATACATATACATCTACGAGGCCCGTATGAGTCAAGAAAGTAGAAATACGTAGAATTAAAAGTTTCAGGTAACCAGTTAAACAAACTTACCCTACTGTATAAGACCCTGTGATCGTAGCAATACAATTTAACATTTCCTAGAAGGTACAAGAAACCAACTTATAGGCATTATGTTTAGAGTGGCTTGTGCTTTATGACAGCACTGTTTAAGTATCACAATGCCATGCATCAACTTGTTTCTTTATTGTTGTGACCGTCTCCACTTCTTTTGACCAGCTGGAAGCTCCGGCTGGCTGGAGACAGCGTACACTTTAGCCGAATCTTGTCACGATGGGCCAAGGAGTCGGGTTAGGATGCTAATGAACGCACACAACGCAAGTTGAATTAAATGTTCTCTTTTATTTTAGCGCCGAATTAGAAGATTACAGAAATAATTATAATTTAGAAAAAAGACATAACGGCTAGATAAAGCCTTAATAGTGGCCGAAAAGCATACCGATTAATTATATAGCACGTGGCCGAAAATGGGCTGACCTCGTCCCGTAGCGGTCTGCCGTTCAACTTCCTTCTCGCAGCTCTCGGAACAGACTCTCGCTCGGCTCGCTGGTTCAAGTCCTCCACTCCTCGTCTCTCCCCTCCTTCTACGTGATCTTGCACTGCTCAACAAAATTGCAAGTGCCAATTGATATTTTATTATTTAGAATCCCTTCCCATTACATCCAAATTTATACTTATTATAGTTTTTATTTGGTGGGCTCCTTGGCTGGGCCACATTGTGTTACTCATATAAATATTAGATGTTTATTCTATTTCAACACTTGCTTTATGACGTGTAACAGTGAAAACATACTTAGCTGGCAAGAGTTAACTCATTGTATTTTCTCTTCCTTATTATGAAATTTCACAATCATCTAATGTTTTCCTATAATCATAATTACCTGACAAGATATTTATTGTTCGGATGGAAACCAATCCCTGTGACTGTACTGAAGTGTCCAGTCAATGACAGTATCACACTACTTGTCTTCAAATCCCAAGCTCTTATTGTCGTATCATCGGCAGATGCAAACACACGTTTTGTTCCATTTGTGTTCTCACGGAATGCCAAAACACTAGAAAAGAAGAATTGTTAATATGGTTTAAGTGCACATTTGGCATCATTTGTGTATATAAAAACTAATACAGTACAGGCCATGAGGTCAGTGATGAAACTCTCGATGCGCGTAGGAGGGGCGTTAGGAAGTAGGAGAGGAAGCTCCCTTTCCTGAAGTCGGTAGCTACACTTGTACTAGCCACCCTCCAAACATCAGTTTTTTGCTATCGAATCTATACAGTTTGAATGTACGATTTTCCTGATTATCTATCATTAAAACATTTTAATTTTTAGATTTAATATAATCCTGATGACCCTTCTGGAAAGTTCAGTGTTTAGTTATACTGTAGTTTTACTGTATTTGTAAGTACCTAAATTTAGAAATGTTCCTATTCAAAACTAACAAACACTATTTACAATGTTACGGTTCTGTTTCATGTTATTTCCTCGTAGTTACAAGTGGTCTGCCGGTGCTTAAAACTGTTTAAAATATAAGAACTGATTTAAATTTCTAGAAAGAATAACCTACAGTATAACAATAGGTATATATAACGTTTATTATCAAGTTGTCTATAAATACTGATTATTATGACTGCAATTCACGTCATTTTTTCAAAACCATTCAAGTGAAACTTAATTGTTTTTTAAATTCATATAAGAATACAAAACTGTATGCTTAATAAAAAAAAATTTAGAGGGCTTTAGGTAAAGATTTTTATAAAATAAGCGTTATTGAACAGAATAAACGTTAAACAATATTACACTCGTTTATGATTCTACCAACACTACTAAAAGATACACCGCAAGCAGCAGCCACATTAGTCTCTAAAGATTTTCGCTTAAGCTCTTATTGTCTTTCTTCATGAAACTATAAACGTTATAAATAACCTTCCTGCTGTGGCTGTGGATCACTTTCTTCTCAACAGACTTATTTGCGGGCGTTTTATGTGACGATGACGGCCCAGACATTCCTGGAGGCAACAGCTACACAACACTAAAAGTACAATGCAATGTTTTTAGAAAGGTCGCAACACAAACATCACTGATGGAGACCACAAAGCCAACTGAGAGGGTTGTTGCACCTAGCAGCTGTCCCGCGCATGCGCAAATATTTTCTTTGCCACTGCGTATCCTCAGGATAGTTTCATAACTCGCCTCACGACCTGTACACAATGTATCAGCACCAGTTATCAAGTTATAAACCTAAAACATGGAAAAAAATTATGAACATCAACACAGCCTAGGGCCAAGTTGGAAACTAAAATGTAGCCTGCGAGTACAAACTGCTGAGCATGTGGTATTTTAATGAGAATGCCTCGATCGAGAAAGACCGATACCCTTGGATCTTTAATAAACAATCTCTCAAGACAACCTTGCCAGGAAGATTCAACGAGCTTACAGGTCGGACAAGGGATATCAAAGGGCACATATACTTGCAGTTTGTGATCATATCTATGTGGATGACATGCAAATGGGATAGACCACAAATTAAAGAAGAAGTGTACAACTTAGACCATCAAAGTAGAAAGGCATGAAAATTGATTCAATTATTTTACTCTAGTATTGAACACAGATTTATAAAATAGAAACTAACATCTTGTAACCCAATATTTTTTTTTTTTTACAAATTAATTTATAGAATAATTGAAATGAAAAAAGTTTTGTTTTGACTTACAATCGGCATCAAATCTCAAGAATGTGAGAACATTAGATGCTCACGCAAAAGTATAATGCATATTTAAAAGTTAAAGAACAAAATAGTGTAGTTTACTATAATAATACCTTACAACCCCTTGAAGGCCAACCAAGTTGTGGGTACAAGCGTGATGCATCAAATCCCATATACGAACACTGGAATCAGTTCCTCCAGTTGCCAAGAGAGTGCAGTCTTGTGATAAAGCTAATCGAGCTACTGGGCCCTTGTGTATGCTCTTCCACATCTTGACCAACTTTTTTTCTGAAAAAAATTTGTCAATATAAACACTCTCTCACTACTACATATTTTTTTAAAGGGGTTTTAAGGCAAAAAACCATTGCAGTCATTGTCGCCTTCACAAAATTGAACATGAAGGTTACATTCAAATAACACAAAACAATAACATACAATTTTTAAGAACAATAACAGGACTAATAAAAATTAACAAACAAAATTAAACGACAACATAACATGTTACAAGTCTGTAAAATGGTCCTGCAACAAGTTAACAATTATAATATATGAAAAATACAATTAACAATAATAAAAACAAATATTAAAGGGCTGTAAAAGGGCCCTGCAACGAATTACGAAGAATAAAATTTAAAAGGAACACTAAACATATTATGTTGTAATTTAAAACGGTTGTTAAAGTTGTAATTTTTTGACTCTGCAATAATTGACTAGATTTTATCAAAATTTTTCAGACGACATAAAAAGGATAATACCCGATCAAGGATCTGAGTATTACCCGCCAACATCGCCTGAATAAAATTAGGAAGGGCAAATGTTTTACACACACCTCTCAAAGCAATACACTCAATGAGTATATGCTTAATTGAAAACACACCTTGACCAAATGGCATTGTGGAGGTCCCGTGTTCCATCAGAAATCCATGAGTAAATCTTTGAATGACCGATATGAAAACAGGTAATCACCACTTACTCTCGACGACTGGCAAGTATGGATATATTCTATAGACGAATAGTGTCTTTTATTCCCCTCAGCTTATTGAACTCTGTTTTTGTCCACTCTTCTTCCCATTGCCTATACAAAATGATTTTCACAGACGGTACTAAGTCAGATACCATAACACGCTATATGACTGGTATCTGACTTGTAGCTTCCTTCGTCAGCTTTTGTGGTTCCTGAAATTCCACAATGCCCAGGTAACCAGCAAAATGATACTCCGACGTCTCGTAGCTGAAGTCTGTGTATGAAACACAGAATATCTTCAACTAAGGGATTCTTATAATACCCTGTAGAGCACTTTTGGAATTGGAAACCAGATGAAACGGTATACAGGCCTTTCAAAATAGCAGAGTTCGGCAGAAAATACACTATAAGCTGAGGGTAATCCGTACATATTCGTCTGACCGGATGAGTAATATGAGCAACCGACTTTATTGTCCAGTTTAGAACCATCTGTAAAAATAATTCATCATCAAGTATACCGTAAAACTCCTAACGTTATACTACATTAGGAGTGTTGTGCTTGACGAACCTGGACAGTGAAAAATCAAAAGTTGGCATTTGTATGAACCATGGAGGAATCAAACAAGGAATATACACATTCATCGGAGGAAGTACAAGGCCCAAATTGTCAAGAAATCTAAGTGTTCAAATGCCAAATGGGGCAGTACTAATCTGACGACATTCATATCTGTCAGCCAAAGCGTTATTAAAACCGTAAGCCGGTTGATACGATTTAGAGCGCAGACTACAGGTATATGTTATTTGAAGTTGCTGTCTTCGTCAAGTAAGAGATGGTTCAACAGTCTCAGCATGTAAGCTAGAAACTAGGTTCGAACGAAATGCTCCAGAAACAATACGCAGTGCAAAGTTATGTATCGAATCGAGCTTCTTAATGGCTGATGGTCTTGCGGATGAGTAGATTTCACTACAAAGTAAACACCAAAAATATATTTGTATATATTATACTTTAAAATGTATTTCCTGTTTTAATGTTTTGACTATTTGACATTTCATATACATGTATAATTGTTTTTATGTTTGATTAAGCTGTTTACATCTAAACACAATTAGCAATCATGAAACGAGGTGGGCAACTTTCCGCGTGGGTTCGGATTGGGGACCAATCATATCTGGGCAACTCTGACACACCGAATCCAAAGCCAGCTTTGATGAGCATTTTACTAATTATATTATGAGAGAAAAAAACACTGTTATAATATAAAAATTTGTGTTTATTTCACAACTAATTTCAACCTTTACAGGTCACACGGTTGATCTGTTAAAGTTGAAAATAGTTGTGTAATAAACACAGTTGTGAATTATAACAGTGTTTTATTTTTCTTATAATATCATGTTGACTTCTATTAAATAAATCTTCAATTTTAAAATAATATTACTAATTAACAATTAATGAAATGACTAATATTAAATAATACAAGTATATTAGCGCGCAAAAAAAAACCACAAACTCTTTTGTAACTATTCATTTCAACTGCAAAATATAGCCGCATTTTAATTCTTGAAATACATTTCTGTATTGAATAAATTATATTATACCGGTCAGCGAGAGATGCTGGACATCGTTTACAAGATTGGAAGACATAAACTATGCGGACAATATTTCCCTTCTACTCACACCTTTTTATATATCTGCTAAACTGTAGAGACTAGAAACTGAGACATAGGCTGGACACAGAATAAATGTCTCAAAATCAGGAGTTGAAATTAAGCAGATGTCAAAAACAGGCTAAAAAAGCCAGATAAACATTTGGCATATTAAGACAATTCTAAATTTATTAAACATCTAATTTTCAACTCAAAACATTAAATCTTATATGGATGTCAAAACTGGAAAACATTAATAAATGCTTTAGTATGTTTTTGAGAAACTTCTAGCCAAACCACAATCATTGGCAGTTAGCAAGTCAATAAACGATAAATCCTAAATTAAAACTAAGGAAATAGAAAGGCCATGTGTGTGAGTGCATGTATGTGTGTGTATGAGTGCTTGTGTAGATAAAAACATAATTAGTTTTGTTTTTATACTTAGCTTTCAATCTGTTAAAAGCGTTGATGTATCATATATTTGAATAATAGATATGAATAAAATTTGTATTTAAAAAAAAAAAAAAAAGTATTCTCAAAAACTATAATTGTCTTGAGCTAATTTCGATTTCCATTATAATATGTATTATGTAGCTAATGTAACAATCAATGTTGAATCTAAAATATACGTGTACGAACCCACAGTTAACAGCTAGTCTTATATAAAATAATTTCTCGGTAATTTTTTCTTTTATATATAGTTTATTACTTGATTTCAGATAAACTATCAAGTAAATTATCTTTAAAAAAATCTTAAAATTTTACATGAATTTTGTTCGAAATTGGTTTTGCTAATATCAAACATGTAATCTTCTCTGCTGGAGTAGTCTATATGTTTCAACTTTATATTCTGACCCAGTTACACTAGTCTCAAAATTTTCAGCGGAAAAAAATAACGATATTTTTACTTGAATCCTTCCAAGGAAGCTAACTTAGAGTAAAATCAAAATCATCATAGCCAATTATAACTTTGTTTTATTTCGACCAAATACCCATTAAAAAATTAAATTATAAAATTCCCCCAAAATCATCTATACTAAATTTTATGAAAACTAATTAGACCTAAACGTTTAGTAAGACAAAGGAGGACAAACACTGATGTAAAAAATAATAAACTAAACTGGCATATGTGAATGGCCTACCTTTCCACTTCCATTCTTTGAATAATCCACTTTTATGTGCAATCACAACAGTTTCATCATCTTCGCTTAGGATAAAATCTAAAACCGTGTCTTGTTCATCTTCTTCAACGTCATCATCAGCTGCTTCTTGGCCAATGACAGCGGTAACTTTCCCTTGATCCACGTCTAATACTTGAATATTCCCTCCACATTGACATAATAATTCCGCTCCTCCTGATGTCCACTGTAACAAATCAGTTTATTGAATATTTTATATATATATTATTAATATCTTTATAAAGACATTTGTGTATGGTAAATACTGCAAGCCTTCATTATCAAGTGACTACTATTATGCTATAGAAAATAAGGGACAAAAATAAGTCTAATCTAAAAATACAATATAAAAATGGGGCTGTTAAAATAGGTTGAAAAATAAAGAAAAATATTGTTCCTACATGTTAAGTTATCGATATGTATAAAGTGGTAAAGTACTAAAAATTGCACAAACTTTCTCATTCTCCCATCCCCAAACCAAATAAAAACAAACAGAAACTAATCATGAGCAAAAATGTCAGTTCGGTAATTGTCAATCAAAAAAGTAAAAACAAACCATGGACACGGTTTTTGAAAAATATTTAAATAAGTGCCTAAACTAGCTTCGATTGTACCATAAACATGTACTCAGCATAAATTGTATTTAATTAAAATCAAGTATTTTAATGATGGCAGTCTCAATTCATTTTTGTTTTTTGCCAATTTTTCCTGAACCGTAAAATTATTTATTCTGATTTTGCACAAGGGTTTAAGTCATAAATCTTCACCATTTCGTTAAAATTTGCGACAAAGTTAGTATAGCCGATTTTGAAAGATTACGTCCTTTATAACAGCCCCATGGCTGATTTTTTGGTTTTTTAGCAATAACTCATGACTAGGTAACTACCCATATATTTGTTTGGGTCCTTTAATTGAGGTACACTTTGGCAAAATGTATGGTAGCTATAGGCCGTGAGGCGAGTGATGAAACTCTCGATGCGCGTAGGAGGGGAATTGGGTGGTGGGGAGAAAGACAAACACCATGCACGGAGACATAAACCAACTGAGGGGGTTGTTGCCACGCATGCGTAAACTTTCTCTTTGCCACTACGCATCGCCAAGACAGTTTCATCACTCGTCTCACGGCCTATACCCTCAAATCTTGAATTATAAAAACATTAAGAAAAAAAGTTGTGAAATATAACCAACATAGAATATTTGTTTCGTGCGTTTGGACTCTTAAGTACTACTTGCACATGTATGATTGACAGACAAGTAAGAAACATAAATAAACTTTTTTAGACTAAGGGATTTCAAAATAGATTATATCAACAAACTTTTTTTTTTACATACATGAAACCTCTATAGGTTATGTGAATATGAAAAAGTAAAAAAGTTAAAAGCCTCATACTGATATGTTCTAAAAATGTAAAAATACCTAAGACACTGACATGTATAGTAAAATAAGGAATAAGGTCAATCGATCGTCTTTGTACTACACGTTTTGGTGGTTTAAAAAAAATGAAGAAAAGAATATATAATAAACACTTGAATACTCTATAGCTCTGTAGTAATAAAAGATCAACAGTTGGCCAAGAGAGAACTGATAGGAAAGATGTAAGAGAGGAATCTAACCCAAAACCAGCTAAATTGAAAAATGGTATATATCCATCTAAGTCTCTTGGGTTCGCCACAACTGTACTCACTATACATGAGCACCGAGCCCCTGAAAGTAATTACTATTTACTTCGGTCATGAAAGTACAAGATAGGAACTGTAAGCAAACTAAATTGACTCTTTGTAAGTTCTAAACAATAAACAATTATGATAATTAGAGAGGGGACGTTAAATAAACACCCTTCGTGTAAGTAAAACTAGAGTTTATGGATGATACAACAGTTGTTACTTACTTTTACGTTACCTCCTGTGAAGAATGCCTTATGAATACTTTCCACTTTAAAGCTGTAACAAACAATATCTTCGGTAAATATATATAAGTGGAGTTTTAATTAAGGTTATCTTGAAAGATTTATTTAAGATAAAAGTAATGTACAATCAAATTATTCATAAAAAGACAATTATTTGTGAAGGAAAAAAGTTACAATTTCATCGCTCAAAAAATTTCTTTAGATATTAGTAAAATCCAGTCTTATAAGTGAGCTCTTGTGAGGACCAATTTTTTAAACATTAGGACCTAACCTGCCCTAAAAGACAAATATTGAGTGCATATCTATCCACATTTGTCAATATTAAATTATATAAAATATAGGATTAATATATTAAATAAATATATCAATATTAAATTAATAAAATATATACAGCTCTATATCATATTTCAGATTAAATTGATAAAAGTGTAAGAATGTGTCATTTCATACTGGAAATTACCACTGGTCCTGTCAATAGAGTCACTACATATCTAAAAACCTAAATACCTATTGTATGTCGGCATCAGATTTTGCTATGAAATTGTTAACTAATTACCTCTATTAAAAAAATCCGATCATATTTTTTGTCAGAAGACACTTTACAAGTCCCAAAATCCATTTCTTCACAGTCAAATAACATATAAAAACCAGGGAATCCAGCTACTGATAGGTTAAAATCAACTCTGATTACGAAAATCTATGTTAATTTTTAAGACTATGTTCGGCAAGTTAGTGGATGTGTCATCGCTCGATGTTTATTATTAAAACATAGGTAATGGCATATATATAATCAACAGCCCAAAACTATTCTCATATCATATGTCATAATGCACATGCATCATATATATTATACATAGTCACCTAGCTAGACCTAATGAAACAAGCGATCACACATTCACTAAGTTGACGAACTTAGTTATCAATATTATCGTAGTCTAAGCTGGATTTCGTACTTTTATATTTCTTATTTTCTACTAAACTGGGTATGCCACATTTATCTACCATGTGAATGTTATGCACTAAAGCTATTTTCTTTTAACAATACATAAATAATGTTAATGGTTGGTTCAACGGGTAACTAAGACCCGATAAACTTAGAATCAATAATGATTAGTTCATAAACATACCTGTTATAATTTCTTAAAAATAATAAATCTAAATAAACATAACCTACAATATCAACTGAACATACGATATATATATAAAATTGCGATGAAAGGAGAATTTAAATTATAGATCTGACTATTAGTTTTCAGTTACTGTTTAAAAATCAATAAATGTGAATTTCTATTATAGATGTAGGCCCTACTTTATTATTGTAATAATAAATATGTTCAGCTAACCTTAAAAAACATGTCTAAATAAAAAGTAATAATAATAAATATAATCATAAGACTACTTACAACTCTTTTAACTTTACTTGAGCCATATTAATGATTATTACAACACGTACATTGATAATGCCACTTAACTGTAATCAATATTATAAATAGTCAAAGCAGGTAAACAATACACAAAATAATCACATGGACATACCGACTTCCTTTACATCAGCAATTCACTCATTCACTGCACACTGCGCAATGCGCATGCGTCAGTACATAATTTTCCTGAAGTTAAACACGAACGGTAGATTAATAAGCACTAAGCAGGAGAAGATCCGTGACGAATTAGTAGAGATGCCGTTTTAACTAAACAAATATATGTAGGCCTATAATATATAAAATAGAATATCTTGATTAAAATTTATAGATATTAAGTTGAAGTAAAAAACACTCAAAGTTGTACTTACAATGATTAATGGATAACATTTCACAAATGGCTGATAATACACTATTTCAAACTATAAATAAATAGAATAAACCTTCTCCAACACTCTTTCAATATTTTGTAGCGTAAATATGAAATTGGAAATAAAGAGGCCAAGATATTATACTTTTTTTTTTTTTTTTAGATTACCGTACTGTATAAATATATAGGTACACTGTTACACTTATGAAAATAACAGATAATAATCCAGATTTAAATTACAGACAACCTAATTGGTACGCTGTGGTAACCAACGCCGGGAAAGAGTTATATTATAGTCTAATACACTATAATGTTACTCGAAAATTACTATACTCTGGTAGTCAAAGACGATAGGTTAAAATAGAATACACTATAGTCTATAACACGTACCTTTTCGAGTAATTTATATAAAGCTCCGAGTATGTATGTTTATTTGACGAATAAATTAATGTGTTCCCGCTAGGCCGTTTAGAAATAAAAATAACTCTCCCTATATGCCTGCGGACCCTAAATTGTCTGGTTTCACCACATGCTTGAACCTTTTATATTGATTTTAATTTTGTTTCCAATACTTTGAATATGTAAAACGAAAACAGTGTATCGAGCAATGTGACGTAGAAGTATGAGTGTGCCAATATAACTTTGAATATTATTGTTGCTTCTTTACATGTAGTGGGGGAAAGTTATCTGATTGGTTTAAAAGTATTTTACGGATATCCGTTTTGAGTTCAAGAAAATGTGTTTAAAAAAAAAATTAATCTGTCCATCGTCTGTGCGCGGCGCTATACAGCCCAAAAGTGTGGAGCTATTTCATAAAATTTTAACCAAATTTCGAGATTTTCAAAATTTATATTCAAAATTCTGGCAGAGAAAAATAAAACCAAAATTACTATTTTCTAAGAATTTTGCTCGAGTGTGATATCTTGTCGTCATCTCTTTAAAAGGGTTGGTTGGTCGGTAAAAAGTTGAAAAATCCACCGTTGGGGGCTTATATATAGAAAATATGCAACTTCTCAAAATCGGCTCTAATAATTTCGTTCAAATTTTAAGGAAATGTACAAATTAATGACCCTAAAACGTGTATAAATAAATATTGAGCTTGACTTGTGAAATAATATTAGATAACTCGAACACAAGATGTCACAAAAAAATACGTTTATTTAATCAAACGCGTTTCAACAACAACGTCGCCATCCTCAGTGATACATGGGCTACAATAACAAGACTATAACCACTGAAGATGGCGACTTTGTCGTTGAAACGCGTTTGATTAAAATTAACGTAATTTTTTTGAGATCTTGTGTTCGAGTTTGTTTTTTTTTTTACCTTTAACGTGTACAAAATTGCAAGTAAAAAAAAAAAAAAAAAAAAAAACAATAGGTTAAGGAATAAATTGATAAGAAAAGTCAAATGATTTTGACTGGTGTCATTTAAAACTTGATTTTTACCAAAAAACCGCTTGCTCTGGCCTTATAGCGAGTGAAGCAAGTTGGCTAAATATTTGTTCAGAGACGATGTTTGACTGACAACTACTTGGGGGGGGGGGGCAATGTCTACTGTTTAAATAATTTTCTGCAATAGATTCTCATTGAACATGGTGTTGGTTTTGGCGAACGCATCCCCCAATGGGCGACAACTTCAAACAATCTTCTAGTTTTCAAATCTTCATGTTGTTTTGATGTCTCTTCTGTCATCTGCATTTCTTCCCCAGGTAATGGGATTTTTTAGGTGGAGTGAATTCATCGGAGTGTGACGTCACACGAGAATCGTCACGTCACGCGATAATCGTCACGGTAATAGTATAGACGCATCTACAGCTTTTTAAAATATATATATAACTTTGTGTCTCATATCCCTTGGCT
>OY740779.1:42683677-42746795 GCA_963513935.1 Aphrophora alni
ACATATGTAACCTGTATTTTTGTAAATTGAGCTTCTTAACGGCGGTGATTAAATCTCCTTTTTATTATTTTTTTTAATGACAATCATATACACGTTTAATCGTGGAACACTGCAGAAATATAACTCACTACTCCAACTTGCTGCAATACACACGTGTACATTGATTGCATAACCAACGCCTGCTTAGAAACGTCATCAAAGCTTATTGTAGACCTACAGGCGAGGCAAGCCAAGCCTTTACCTTCAATGAGGCCTTACCTATAGAATCATCACATGGTTGTGAAGCCTGAATATGTCCCTTCTAACCTGGAGTCTTTCACATTCTAAGATGATATGTTCAACAGTCTCGTCAGACTGTTTACATCATCATTGATGATTCGAAGTGTTAGCAGATGTTTCCTAAAGTGTCCAATGAGTAATGCCACAACTTGTTAAAGAAAAGCTTTTTTTCCGTCATTCGTCATACTGCTTCTAAAACAGCTGTTTTCAATACATGCATTGAGATGCTAAAGTTGTTCTTTTTAGACCTAAAAACATCAGCTGAGGTCGAGGTCATCAGCTGTTACTTCGTTTATACGAATTAATTAACGATTGTAAAGCATCTATAAAAACACAACCGATACTCTCGATTGTAAATAACCGTTAAAACAGCTGTTACCATCGATTTGAAGGTAAATAGGTTGTAACATTTTAGTTTTTGTAATTGTTTTCTTATATTGTTTGCAGTATAACGAAAAATATAGTTCGTCACTTGGACCAAAAGAAGCTTTTCGATCCTCGCTCAGTTAAACTTGAGCTTGTATTGAAAAGCTTCACTTTTGGTCCTAGTGATGCAATATAGGACATGTATATTTTTAGGCCTAAACACTGGAAAAAAAAAAACTTATGGAATCGAAACTGGAAAATGTTTTACCCTTTTCGATATAACCTAACCTAACCTAAACTAAACTAACCTAATCTAACCTAACCTAACCTAACCTAACCTAACCTAACCTAACCTAACCTAAACTAAACTAACCTAACCTAACCTAACCTATACTAACCTAACCTAACCTAACCCTACCTAACCTAACCTAACCTAACCTAACCTAACCTAACCTAACCTAACCTAACCTAACTTAACCCTACCTAACCTAACCTTACCTAACCTAACCTAACCCTGCCTAACCTAACCTAACCTTACCTAACATAACCTAACCTAACCTAACCTAACCTAACCTAACCTAACCTAACCTAACCTAACCTAACCTAACCTAACCTAACCTAACCTTACCTAACCTAACCTAACCTAACCTAACCTAACCTAAACTTACTGATATTTCGAAAACGGTAAAAGTTTTTCGGTTTTATTCCACTACCGTTTATAAAAATACTATGCTAAACTATATGTCGTATGACAACCTTCCCATTAAAATTTCTAAAGTTAACCTTGAACCTAGAATGATTCCCTAATTTCCCTAACTCTTAAAAAGTCAATGTTTTTACATTTATAATGGATGGTATTGGTTAAAAAACAATATGATATCAAATGTGTAAAATAAATAGGGAGGGAAGAAACTTTAAAACCGCCCTGTATATAAAGAGTGATTCAAAATGAACGGCGCTAATTTGGGAACTGTTTCTAGGGGTAAATAAGGGAGGAAGGGATAATAAAACCGCCCTGTTAAAAATTACGGCGCAAATTTGGTGTTCCTATACGGTTTTGTAACCTAAAAAATTGAAAAAAAAATAGATCCCTGAAATAAATCTCTTGTAGTTTTTGAGAAAAATCATTGTAAAACCCGCCCAAAAATGTAGTCGAGAAACACAATTCGAAAAATTTAATTCTGTGAATAAAGCCAATAAAAACAAAGACAATGCAAATAGGAAATTTTCTTTTTAAATAGACTTATTTTGTTCTAAGGCATACAATTAAAAAAAATAGAGATGAAAATGATCGGAAATTGTTTTTGTTTTTAGTTTAGAGTAAATCTAATAAATTAAACTTTTAGGTTTCTGGCGATAACTTGATTATCTTTTGAGCAACAAAGAAAATTAACAAACTAATTTTGTTTTCGTTAAAAATAATGAAAACCGTCGCTTTTCTAGATATTTCAAGGATTAAATAAAGCAATAAAGCTTAAAGTTTCGAAATTATTTTAAAAATATAAATGAGCTACAATTGTTTCGCCTTGCGGGATCACCGGGCAACATTTAATATTATTAAAATAATTTTGAAACCTTAGCTTTACTGCTTTATTTAATCCTTGAATATGGAGTTTCAACAAGAAATATCTGCCGTTACATTAAAATATCTATTCGAGATATTTTAAAAGTCCGCCGTTTTGAAGACGTAGAAAATAAAGTTTTTGTTGTCTGTTGTACTGGTTGAATACATAAATAATGCGAACACCAAAATATTCACACACTATCTTATCTTCTTTACAAGATAAAGTTTCTTCTCTTTTGAACACAAAATGGCCGCGTGTTGAGAAATGAAGCGTTACCAGACCTATGTTTAAATGAACTTTTTATCTTATTTTTAGCTATAGAATCATTTCCCGGAGATATTGTCGTGCAGTTACGAACCACCCTGTATATAGTTATGTGATAGGTTGAAAAAATCGTTTCGTAAATCCAAAAAAAAGTGTCTGTCTTTCCACTCTTTTATAGCCCAAAACAAGTTCCGATTTTAATCAATTTTTTTTTTTTAATTCAAAATTTGGAGATAACCCTACCATACAGTCAAAAACAAAAAATTACGATTTTCTTAAAATCGGGCTTTACAATTTTTAATGAAATTCGCTCAAATTTAGCTCAAAATTACAAAAAAAAGTATTGGTTTCGTGAAATATCGGTAAATTCAAAATCTACTCAACAGATTTTGTTCAAATTAAAATGACACGTGTATAGTAATAACCCAAACAGGTGTGCAAACATTATAAATTAACAAATATTACGCTACAGAAATAATTGGCAAACAATTTAATCAAACTTTGACGGCTCGAATTTAAATTTAACATTTCCCACGCACCAACTACCTGCGATTTACATTATATGAACTAGCTGGGTAAGTTCCACGATGTCGGTGCGAACTATAGCGCGACTCCAATTCAAAAGCCACTCTTCCATGGGAACCAGTATTGAATAAAGCATAAGCAATTTGTTAAAGTGTTCCCTTCTGACGCGGCGGACGAGTCGCTTTATTGAAAAGAAGACCAATTTATGAACTGAAAGGTGTCAAACAATCAATAAACTATAACCGGAGAAAGGGGGGGGTGGTAGCTCCGCCTTTTGTCCAATCGTGTCATATATCATACCGCCCCTCATTCCATATCACCTCACTTTGATCAGTTGTCTCTCTGGAGCGTACAACTCATAAAGTAGGTTTAACACTTGATAACGCGAGTTGATTTATATTTACGAAACGTCGTGTAAATACACACATACAAATCTCCGTTGATAATTAGTACGGTTCAATCTGTGATTTTTTATCACCAAAGAACTCTTATGTCTCTAAAGAGTGCCATCGTGGTATTTACCCAGCCCTTACATTGCACCACAACTGCATATTCTAAATGTAATATATCCTAAAGTTGGTTTCTTGTACCTTTTAGGAAATGTTAAATTGTATTGGTAGATCAAGGAGTCTTATACAGTAGTGTAAGTTTGTTTAAAACTGTTGTTACACTGGTTTTATTGAAATTGTTCGTTTTCTTGACGTGGGCTAGACGCTAGCGTCACTCGTAACAAGTCAGTACTCGCTTCGCTCGTGTCACCGTTACGAGTACTCGCTACATCCGCGTCGGTGACTCGGGACTGCAGGATCTCCTACCTATACGAATCACATTTTGTTTTTAGGTTAGGTTAGGTTAGGTTAGATTAGGTGAGGTTAGGTTAGATTAAGTTAGGTTAGGTTAGGTTAAGTTAGGTTAGGTTAGGTTAGGTTAAGTTAGGTTAGGTTAGGTTAGGTTAGGTTAGGTTAGGTTAGGTTAAGTTAGGTGAGGTTAGATTAAGTTAGGTTAGGTTAGGTGAGGTTAGGTTAGGTTAGGTTAGGTTAGGTTAGGTTTCGAAATTATTTTTTGACAATATTTCCGCTATTTGTCATCGTTGAGAGGTGAGGTTAGGTTTCGAAATTTTTTTTTGAACATAACTTCGCTATTTGTCATCGTAGAGAGGTGAGGTTAGGTTAGGTTAGGTTTCGAAATTTTATTTTTGACAATATCTTCGCTATTTCTCATCGTAGAGACGTGAGGTTAGGTTAGGTTAGGTTAGGTTAGGTTTCGAAATTATATTTTTGACAATAACTTCGCTATTTGTCATCGTAGAGAGGTGAGGTTAGGTTAGGTTAAGTTTCGAAATTATATTTTTGACAATAACTTCCCTATTTGTCATGGTAGAGAGGTGAGGTTAGGTTAGGTTAGGTTTCGAAATTATATTTTTAACAATAACTTCGCTATTTGTCATCGTAGAGAGGTGAGGTTAGGTTTCGAAATTATTTTTTTGACAATAACTTCGCTATTTGTCATCCTAGAGAGGTGGGGTTAGGGTAGGTTAGGTTAGGCTAGGTTAGGTTTCGAAATTATTTTTTGACAATAACTTCGCTATTTGTCATCGTAGAGAGGTGAGGTTAGGTTTCGAAATTATTTTTTGACAATAACTTCGCTATTTGTCATCGTAGAGAGGTGGGGTTAGGTTAGGTTAGGTTTCGAAATTATTTTTTTGACAATAACTTCGCTATTTGTCATCCTAGAGAGGTGAGGTTAGGTTAGGTTAGGTTAGGTTAGGTTTCGAAATTATTTTTTTGACAATAACTTCGCTATTTGTCGTCATAGAGAGGTGAGGTTAGGTTAGGTTAGGTTTCGAAATTATATTTTTGACAATAACTTCGCTATTTGTCGTCATAGAGAGGTGAGGTTAGGTTAGGTTAGGTTTCGAAATTATTATTTTAACAATAACTTTGCTATTTGTCATCGTAGAGAGGTGAGGTTAGGTTAGGTTAGGTTTCGAAATTATATTTTTAACAATAACTTCGCTATTTGTCATCGTAGAGAGGTGAGGTTAGGTTAGGTTAGGTTTCGAAATTATATTTTTGACAATATCTTCGCTATTTGTCATCATAGAGAGGTGAGGTTAGGTTAGGTTAGGTTTCGAAATTATTATTTTAACAATAACTTCGCTATTTGTCATCGTAGAGAGGTGAGGTTAGGTTAGGTTAGGTTAGGTTAGGTTAGGTTAGGTGAGGTTAGATTAGGTTAAGTTAGGTTAGGTTAGGTTAGGTTTCGAAATTATATTTTTAACAATAACTTCGCTATTTGTCATCGTAGAGAGGTGAGGTTAGGTTAAGTTAGATTTCGAAATTATATTTTTGACAATATCATTGGCTATTTGTCATCGTAGAGAGGTGAGGTTAGGTTAGGTTAGGTTTCGAAATTTTATTTTTGACAATAACTTCGCTATTTGTCATGGTAGAGAGGTGAGGTTAGGTTAGGTTAGATTTCGAAATTATATTTTTAACAATAACTTCGTTATTTGTCATCGTAGACAGGTGAGGTTAGGTGAGGTTAGGTTTCGAAATTATTTTTTTGACAATATCTTCGCTATTTGTCATCGTAGAGAGGTGAGGTTAGGTTAGGTTAGGTTTCGAAATTATATTTTTGACAATAACTTCGCTATTTGTCATCGTAGAGAGGTGAGGTTAGGTTAGGTTAGGTTTCGAAATTATATTTTTTTACAATAATTTCGCTATTTGTCATCGTAGAGAGGTGAGGTTAGGTTAGGTTAGGTTTCGAAATATTATTTTGACAATAACTTCGCTATTTGTCATCGTAGAGAGGTGAGGTTAGGTTAGGTTAGGTTTCGAAATTATATTTTTGACAATATCTTCGCTATTTGTCATCGTAGAGAGGTGAGGTTAGGTTAGGTTAGGTTTCGAAATTATTTTTTTGACAATATCTTCGCTATTTGTCATCATAGAGAGGTGAGGTTAGGTTAGGTTAGGTTTCGAAATTATTATTTTAACAATAACTTCGCTATTTGTCATCGTAGAGAGGTGAGGTTAGGTTAGGTTAGGTTTCGAAATTATATTTTTAACAATAACTTCGCTATTTGTCATCGTAGAGAGGTAAGGTTGGGTTAGGTTAGGTTTCGAAATTATATTTTTGACAATAACTTCGCTATTTGTCATCGTAGAGAGGTGAGGTTAGGTTTCGAAATTATATTTTTGACAATAACTTCGCTATTTGTCATGGTAGAGAGGTGAGGTTAGGTTAGGTTTCGAAATTATTTTTTTGACAATAACTTCGCTATTTGTCATCGTAGAGAGGTGAGGTTGGGTTAGGTTAGGTTTCGAAATTATATTTTTGACAATAACTTCGCTATTTGTCATCGTAGAGAGGTGAGGTTAGGTTTCGAAATTATATTTTTGACAATAACTTTGTTATTTGTCATCGTAGAGAGGTGAGGTTAGGTTTCGAAATTATATTTTTGACAATAACTTCGCTATTTGTCATCGTCCTGTGTGACCTGTCTCTAATAGGTTTATTATCACCGCATTATCAAGGACATCTCAACAAAGTGTAGGACTCCTTGTGCTGGTTTGTCATCACAGAATGTTGAGTTGAAAGGATAGCAAGAGCTCCGCTTGGTCAGGTACGGCTATATACTGTGAGCGATTATCCCACAAGCTTCGTATGTGACACGTTTTCCCCGTTGCCATTCACCCCATCAGCACGTGTTCCTTTACACTTTAGTGTTTGAACTGAAACAGAAAAACAAAACTATTGGGATGAAGACATAATATCAAGAAAGATACACCTCCACAGAAGTGGGAAGGTCTGTGGAGGAATGGATTCACGTATTATTAACTTTCTTATTTGTTTGCAGGTTGTTATGCTCTACAGTCATGTTGGTGATGACAAGTAGGTCAACCGATGAGAACTCACAGCCGTCACAATGTGACGTCGACCTCACCAGCCTCCACTGGCTACATAACCTCAATATTATGAGTGTTCCGTCTCTGCCAACACCTCCGACATCACCGAAACCAGCAAAAAGCAAAAAACACTCTGCTACATTAAGACTGCAGCTAAGTATGTTTATATCTCGTAACTATACGAATATCACATTTTCTTGACAGATCCCAATTCGAAATTACATTTTTGAGTATTTTCGCGATTTGACATCGTAAATATGTCGAGTTCATATTACACGCAGAATTAAAATGTGCAAATTTAATAAAGTATTTTGTTTTTATCTATCTTGTATGTTATTCAATTTGAAACATAAAATTATATACAAATTTGCGGATTTCAATTATGCATTTAATGGTACCCACTCCACCTCTCTAAATTCACCTAACCTAACCTAACCAAACCTAACCTAACCTAACCTAACCAAACCTAACCTAACCTAACCTAACCCAACCTAACCTAACCTAACCAAACCTAACCTAACCTAACCTAACATAACCTATTCTAACCTAACCTAACCTAATCTACAAATTTGTATTCAATTTAATGCGTTATAAATTGATTAACACAGGAGATATGAACAAAATACTGTTTGGGGGGTAGCTGGCATAAACAACACAACATTACGATTTTCTCAAAATCAGCTCTAACAATTGTGCTCAATTTTTGCTCAAGTGTAGCCTCCAAGCGTCCAAACAAAACGAATTGGTCGCCATTTGTCTGAAAATTTTGATTTGTAAATTGTCGATAAAAAACCAAAAAAAAAAAATCGACTTTAGGATTATTCTCGAAATCGTTCAAATTCTAGTGGAATGTGGAAATTAATAAGTCAAACCCCTGTGAAAGATCATGATTTAAAAATACTATATTATGGTTAGGAATAATTGTCAAAAACCAAAAATGAACCTTGACCGCCGTCATTAAGCTCAGGAGATGTTTGTAGCACGAGCAAAACAAATTTGTCTTTATTTAAATACATTCGTATGTTTGTCATACACGGCTTTCATGATTCACTTTCACTTTTTGATTGACAACTTAGGCCTACTGAAAATCACATTTATGGTAACAATTAGTTTTTACTTGGTTTTCAGAATGGGGGAGTGGGGAAGTTCATGCAATGTTTTCCGACAGTTTACTCATTTGTAATACAAATATCACAACTAATAATAAAATTAAAATATTCTGTGTAAATGTCTCCTAAAGATATTTAATCAGCAAACAAAACTCTTTCTTAACTATTACTCATTTGTAATACAAATATCACAACTAATAATAAAATTAAAATATTCTTTGTAAATGCCTCCTAAATATATTCAAACAGCAATCAAAACTCTTTCTTAACTATTACTCATTTGTAATACAAATATCACAACTAATAATAAAATTAAAATATTCTTTGTAAATGCCTCCTAAATATATTTAATTAGCAATTAAAACTCTTTCTTAACTATTACTCATTTGTAATACAAATATCACAACTAATAATAAAATTAAAATATTCTTTCTAAATGCCTCCTAAATATATTTAATCAGCAATCAAAACTCTTTCTTAACTATTACTTATTTGTAATACAAATATCACAACTAATAATAAAAATAAAATATTCGTTCTAAATGCCTCCTAAATATATTTAATCAGCAATCAAAACTCTTTCTTAACTATTACTTATTTGTAATACAAATATCACAACTAATAATAAAAATAAAATATTCGTTCTAAATGCCTCCTAAATATATTTAATCAGCAATCAAAACTCTTTCTTAACTATTACTTATTTGTAATTCAAATATGACATTGAATAATAAAATTAAAATATTCTTTGTAAATGCCTCCTAAATATATTCAAACAGCAATCAAAACTCTTTCTTAACTACTACTCATTTGTAATACAAATATCACAACTAATAATAAAATTAAAATATTCTTTGTAAATGCCTCCTAAATATATTTAATCAGCAATCAAAACTCTTTCTTAACTATTACTCATTTGTAATACAAATATCACAACTAATAATAAAAATAAAATATTCGTTCTAAATGCCTCCTAAATATATTTAATCAGCAATCAAAACTCTTTCTTAACTATTACTTATTTGTAATACAAATATCACAACTAATAATAAAATTAAAATATTCTTTGTAAATGCCTCCTAAATATATTTTATCAGCAAACAAAACTCTTTCTTAACTATTACTCATTTGTAATACAAATATCACAACTAATAATAAAATTAAAATATTCTTTGTAAATGCCTCCTAAATATATTTAATCAGCAAACAAAACTCTTTCTTAACTATTACTCATTTGTAATACAAATATCACAACTAATAATAAAATTAAAATATTCTTTGTAAATGCCTCCTAAATATATTCAAACAGCAATCAAAACTCTTTCTTAACTATTACTCATTTGTAATACAAATATCACAACTAATAATAAAATTAAAATATTCTTTGTAAATGCCTCCTAAAAATATTTAATCAGCAATCAAAACTCTTTCTTAACTATTACTCATTTGTAATACAAATATCACAACTAATAATAAAATTAAAATATTCTTTGTAAATGCCTCCTAAATATATTTAATCAGCAAACAAAACTCTTTCTTAACAATTACTCATTTGTAATACAAATATCACAACTAATAATAAAATTAAAATATTCTTTGTAAATGCCTCCTAAATATATTCAAACAGCAATCAAAACTCTTTCTTAACTATTACTCATTTGTAATACAAATATCACAACTAATAATAAAATTAAAATATTCTTTGTAAATGCCTCCTAAAAATATTTAATCAGCAATCAAAACTCTTTCTTAACTATTACTCATTTGTAATACAAATATCACAACTAATAATAAAATTAAAATATTCTTTGTAAATGCCTCCTAAAAATATTTAATCAGCAATCAAAACTCTTTCTTAACTATTACTCATTTGTAATACAAATATCACAACTAATAATAAAATTAAAATATTCTTTGTAAATGTCTCCTAAAGATATTTAAACAGCAATCTAAACTCTTTCTTAACTATTACTCATTTGTAATACAAATATCACAACTAATAATAAAATTAAAATATTCTTTGTAAATGCCTCCTAAAAATATTTAATCAGCAATCAAAACTCTTTCTTAACTATTACTCATTTGTAATACAAATATCACAACTAATAATAAAATTAAAATATTCTTTGTAAATGCCTCCTAAAGATATTTAAACAGCAATCTAAACTCTTTCTTAACTATTACTCATTTGTAATACAAATATCACAACTAATAATAAAATTAAAATATTCTTTGTAAATGCCTCCTAAAGATATTTAAACAGCAATCTAAACTCTTTCTTAACTATTACTCATTTGTAATACAATTATCACAACTAATAATAAAATTAAAATATTCTTTGTAAATGCCTCCTAAAAATATTTAATCAGCAATCAAAACTCTTTCTTAACTATTACTCATTTGTAATACAAATATCACAACTAATAATAAAATTAAAATATTCTTTGTAAATGCCTCCTAAATATATTCAAACAGCAATCAAAACTCTTTCTTAACTATTACTCATTTGTAATACAATTATCACAACTAATAATAAAATTAAAATATTCTTTGTAAATGCCTCCTAAATATATTTAATCAGCAATCTAAACTCTTTCTTAACTATTACTCATTTGTAATACAAATATCACAACTAATAATAAAATTAAAATATTCTTTGTAAATGCCTCCTAAATATATTTAATCAGCAATCAAAACTCTTTCTTAACTATTACTCATTTGTAATACAATTATCACAACTAATAATAAAATTAAAATATTCTTTGTAAATGCCTCCTAAATATATTTAATCAGCAATCTAAACTCTTTCTTAACTATTACTCATTTGTAATACAAATATCACAACTAATAATAAAATTAAAATATTCTTTGTAAATGCCTCCTAAATATATTTAATCAGCAATCTAAACTCTTTCTTAACTATTACTCATTTGTAATACAAATATCACAACTAATAATAAAATTAAAATATTCTTTCTAAATGCCTCCTAAATATATTCAAACAGCAATCAAAACTCTTTCTTAAATATTACTTATTTGTAATACAAATATCACAACTAATAATAAAATTAAAATATTCTTTCTAAATGCCTCCTAAAAATATTCAAACAGCAATCAAAACTCTTTCTTAACTATTACTCATTTGTAATACAAATATCACAACTAATAATAAAATTAAAATATTCTTTCTAAATGCCTCCTAAATATATTCAAACAGCAATCAAAACTCTTTCTTAACTATTACTCATTTGTAATACAAATATCACAACTAATAATAAAATAAATTATTCTTTGTAAATGCCTCCTAAATATATTCAAACAGCAATCAAAACTCTTTCTTAACTACTACTCATTTGTAATACAAATATCACAACTAATAATAAAATTAAAATATTCTTTGTAAATGCCTCCTAAATATATTCAAACAGCAATCAAAACTCTTTCTTAACTATTACTCATTTGTAATACAAATATCACAACTAATAATAAAATAAAAATATTCTTTCTAAATGCCTCCTAAATATATTCAAACAGCAATCAAAACTCTTTCTTAACTATTACTTATTTGTAATACAAATATCACAACTAATAATAAAATTAAAATATTCTTTGTAAATGCCTCCTAAATATATTTAATCAGCAATCTAAACTCTTTCTTAACTATTACTCATTTGTAATACAAATATCACAACTAATAATAAAATTAAAATATTCTTTGTAAATGCCTCCTAAAAATATTTAATCAGCAATCTAAACTCTTTCTTAACTATTACTCATTTGTAATACAAATATCACAACTAATAATAAAATTAAAATATTCTTTCTAAATGCCTCCTAAATATATTCAAACAGCAATCAAAACTCTTTCTTAAATATTACTTATTTGTAATACAAATATCACAACTAATAATAAAATTAAAATATTCTTTGTAAATGCCTCCTAAAAATATTTAATCAGCAATCTAAACTCTTTCTTAACTATTACTCATTTGTAATACAAATATCACAACTAATAATAAAATTAAAATATTCTTTCTAAATGCCTCCTAAATATATTCAAACAGCAATCAAAACTCTTTCTTAAATATTACTTATTTGTAATACAAATATCACAACTAATAATAAAATTAAAATATTCTTTGTAAATGCCTCCTAAATATATTTAATCAGCAATCTAAACTCTTTCTTAACTATTACTCATTTGTAATACAAATATCACAACTAATAATAAAATTAAAATATTCTTTGTAAATGCCTCCTAAAAATATTTAATCAGCAATCTAAACTCTTTCTTAACTATTACTCATTTGTAATACAAATATCACAACTAATAATAAAATTAAAATATTCTTTCTAAATGCCTCCTAAATATATTCAAACAGCAATCAAAACTCTTTCTTAAATATTACTTATTTGTAATACAAATATCACAACTAATAATAAAATTAAAATATTCTTTCTAAATGCCTCCTAAAAATATTCAAACAGCAATCAAAACTCTTTCTTAACTATTACTCATTTGTAATACAAATATCACAACTAATAATAAAATTAAAATATTCTTTCTAAATGCCTCCTAAATATATTCAAACAGCAATCAAAACTCTTTCTTAACTATTACTTATTTGTAATACAAATATCACAACTAATAATAAAATTAAAATATTCTTTGTAAATGCCTCCTAAAAATATTTAATCAGCAATCTAAACTCTTTCTTAACTATTACTCATTTGTAATACAAATATCACAACTAATAATAAAATTAAAATATTCTTTCTAAATGCCTCCTAAATATATTCAAACAGCAATCAAAACTCTTTCTTAAATATTACTTATTTGTAATACAAATATCACAACTAATAATAAAATAAAATATTCTTTGTAAATGCCTCCTAAAAATATTTAATCAGCAATCTAAACTCTTTCTTAACTATTACTCATTTGTAATACAAATATCACAACTAATAATAAAATAAAAATATTCTTTGTAAATGCCTCCTAAATATATTTAAACAGCAATCAAAACTCTTTCTTAAATATTACTTATTTGTAATACAAATATCACAACTAATAATAAAATTAAAATATTCTTTGTAAATGCCTCCTAAATATATTCAAACAGCAATCAAAACTCTTTCTTAACTATTACTCATTTGTAATACAAATATCACAACTAATAATAAAATTAAAATATTCTTTGTAAATGCCTCCTAAATATATTTAATCAGCAATCTAAACTCTTTCTTAACTATTACTCATTTGTAATACAAATATCACAACTAATAATAAAATTAAAATATTCTTTGTAAATGCCTCCTAAAAATATTTAATCAGCAATCTAAACTCTTTCTTAACTATTACTCATTTGTAATACAAATATCACAACTAATAATAAAATTAAAATATTCTTTCTAAATGCCTCCTAAATATATTCAAACAGCAATCAAAACTCTTTCTTAAATATTACTTATTTGTAATACAAATATCACAACTAATAATAAAATTAAAATATTCTTTCTAAATGCCTCCTAAAAATATTCAAACAGCAATCAAAACTCTTTCTTAACTATTACTCATTTGTAATACAAATATCACAACTAATAATAAAATTAAAATATTCTTTCTAAATGCCTCCTAAATATATTCAAACAGCAATCAAAACTCTTTCTTAACTATTACTTATTTGTAATACAAATATCACAACTAATAATAAAAT
Source organism: Aphrophora alni (assembly GCA_963513935.1). Taxonomy (NCBI): domain Eukaryota; kingdom Metazoa; phylum Arthropoda; class Insecta; order Hemiptera; family Aphrophoridae; genus Aphrophora; species Aphrophora alni. The sequence continues at coordinate 42,697,417 of OY740779.1, forward strand.
AAATTATTCTTTGTAAATGCCTCCTAAAAATATTTAATCAGCAACCTAAACTCTTTCTTAATTATTACTCATTTGTAATACAAATATCACAACTAATAATAAAATTAAAATATTCTTTGTAAATGCCTCCTAAATATATTCAAACAGCAATCAAAACTCTTTCTTAACTATTACTCATTTGTAATACAAATATCACAACTAATAATAAAATTAAAATATTCTTTGTAAATGCCTCCTAAAAATATTTAATCAGCAATCAAAACCCTTTCTTAACTACTACTCATTTGTAATACAAATATCACAACTAATAATAAAATTAAAATATTCTTTGTAAATGCCTCCTAAATATATTTAATCAGCAATCAAAACTCTTTCTTAACTATTACTCATTTGTAATACAAATATCACAACTAATAATAAAATTAAAATATTCTTTCTAAATGTCTCCTAAATATATTCAAACAGCAATCAAAACTCTTTCTTAACTATTACTCATTTGTAATACAAATATCACAATTAAAAATAAAATTAAAATATTCTTTGTAAATGCCTCCTAAATATATTCAAACAGCAATCTAAACTCTTTCTTAACTATTACTCATTTGTAATACAAATATCACAACTAATAATAAAATTAAAATATTCTTTGTAAATGTCTCCTAAAGATATTCAAACAGCAATCAAAACTCTTTCTTAACTATTACTCATTTGTAATACAAATATCACAACTAATAATAAAATTAAAATATTCTTTGTAAATGCCTCCTAAATATATTCAAACAGCAATCTAAACTCTTTCTTAACTATTACTCATTTGTAATACAAATATCACAACTAATAATAAAATAAAAATATTCTTTCTAAATGCCTCCTAAATATATTCAAACAGCAATCAAAACTCTTTCTTAACTATTACTTATTTGTAATACAAATATCACAACTAATAATAAAATAAAAATATTCTTTGTAAATGCCTCCTAAATATATTCAAACAGCAATCTAAACTCTTTCTTAACTATTACTCATTTGAAATACAAATATCACAACTAATAATAAAATTAAAATATTCTTTGTAAATGCCTCCTAAATATATTTAATCAGCAATCTAAACTCTTTCTTAACTATTACTCTTTTGTAATACAAATATCACAACTAATAATAAAATTAAAATATTCTTTCTAAATGCCTACTAAATATATTCAAACAGCAATCAAAACTCTTTCTTAACTATTACTCATTTGTAATACAAATATCACAACTAATAATAAAATTAAAATATTCTTTTTAAATGCCTACTAAATATATTCAACCAAGCAAACAAAACTCTTTCTTAACTATTACTCATTTGTAATACAAATATCACAACTAATAATAAAATAAAAATATTCTTTCTAAATGCCTCCTAAATATATTCAAACAGCAATCAAAACTCTTTCTTAACTATTACTTATTTGTAATACAAATATCACAACTAATAATAAAATAAAAATATTCTTTGTAAATGCCTCCTAAATATATTCAAACAGCAATCTAAACTCTTTCTTAACTATTACTCATTTGTAATACAAATATCACAACTAATAATAAAATTAAAATATTCTTTCTAAATGCCTCCTAAATATATTCAAACAGCAATCTAAACTCTTTCTTAAATATTACTTATTTGTAATACAAATATCACAACTAATAATAAAATTAAAATATTCTTTCTAAATGCCTCCTAAAAATATTCAAACAGCAATCTAAACTCTTTCTTAACTATTACTCATTTGTAATACAAATATCACAACTAATAATAAAATTAAAATATTCTTTCTAAATGCCTCCTAAATATATTCAAACAGCAATCTAAACTCTTTCTTAAATATTACTTATTTGTAATACAAATATCACAACTAATAATAAAATTAAAATATTCTTTCTAAATGCCTCCTAAAAATATTCAAACAGCAATCTAAACTCTTTCTTAACTATTACTCATTTGTAATACAAATATCACAACTAATAATAAAATTAAAATATTCTTTCTAAATGCCTCCTAAATATATTCAAACAGCAATCTAAACTCTTTCTTAACTATTACTCATTTGTAATACAAATATCACAACTAATAATAAAATTAAAATATTCTTTCTAAATGCCTCCTAAATATATTCAAACAGCAATCAAAACTCTTTCTTACTATTACTTATTTGTAATACAAATATCACAACTAATAATAAAATTAAAATATTCTTTCTAAATGCCTCCTAAATATATTTAAACAGCAATCAAAACTCTTTCTTAACTATTACTTATTTGTAATACAAATATCACAACTAATAATAAAATTAAAATATTCTTTGTAAATGCCTCCTAAATATATTCAAACAGCAATCAAAACTCTTTCTTGACTCTACTTATTTGTAATACAAATATCACAACTAATAATAAAATTAAAATACTCTTTGTAAATGCCTCCTAAAAATATTTAAACAGCAATCAAAACTCTTTCTTACTATTACTTATTTGTAATACAAATATCACAACTAATAATAAAATTAAAATATTCTTTCTAAATGCCTCCTAAATATATTTAAACAGCAATCAAAACTCTTTCTTAACTATTACTTATTTGTAATACAAATATCACAACTAATAATAAAATAAAAATATTCTTTGTAAATGCCTCCTAAATATATTCAAACAGCAATCAAAACTCTTTCTTGACTCTACTTATTTGTAATACAAATATCACAACTAATAATAAAATAAAAATATTCTTTGTAAATGCCTCCTAAATATATTCAAACAGCAATCAAAACTCTTTCTTGACTCTACTTATTTGTAATACAAATATCACAACTAATAATAAAATAAAAATATTCTTTGTAAATGCCTCCTAAATATATTCAAACAGCAATCAAAACTCTTTCTTAACTATTACTTATTTGTAATACAAATATCACAACTAATAATAAAATTAAAATATTCTTTGTAAATGCCTCCTAAAGATATTTAAACAGCAATCAAAACTCTTTCTTAAATATTACTTATTTGTAATACAAATATCACAACTAATAATAAAATTAAAATATTCTTTGTAAATGCCTCCTAAAGATATTTAAACAGCAATCAAACTCTTTCTTAACTATTACTTATTTGTAATACAAATATCACAACTAATAATAAAATAAAAATATTCTTTGTAAATGCCTCCTAAATATATTCAAACAGCAATCAAAACTCTTTCTTAACTATTACTTATTTGTAATACAAATATCACAACTAATAATAAAATAAAAATATTCTTTGTAAATGCCTCCTAAATATATTCAAACAGCAATCAAAACTCTTTCTTGACTCTACTTATTTGTAATACAAATATCACAACTAATAATAAAATAAAAATATTCTTTGTAAATGCCTCCTAAATATATTCAAACAGCAATCAAAACTCTTTCTTAACTATTACTTATTTGTAATACAAATATCACAACTAATAATAAAATTAAAATATTCTTTGTAAATGCCTCCTAAATATATTCAAACAGCAATCAAAACTCTTTCTTAACTATTACTTATTTGTAATACAAATATCACAACTAATAATAAAATAAAAATATTCTTTGTAAATGCCTCCTAAATATATTCAAACAGCAATCAAAACTCTTTCTTAACTATTACTTATTTGTAATACAAATATCACAACTAATAATAAAATTAAAATATTCTTTGTAAATGCCTCCTAAATATATTTAAACAGCAATCAAAACTCTTTCTTAACTATTACTTATTTGTAATACAAATATCACAACTAATAATAAAATTAAAATATTCTTTGTAAATGCCTCCTAAAGATATTTAAACAGCAATCAAAACTCTTTCTTAAATATTACTTATTTGTAATACAAATATCACAACTAATAATAAAATTAAAATATTCTTTGTAAATGCCTCCTAAATATATTTAAACAGCAATCAAAACTCTTTCTTGACTCTACTTATTTGTAAAGTCATGGTGGGGGTTGTGTCCAGTAGGGGTGTAAGAGGAAGGGGTGTTGGGAGGTTATTCCAGGAACATTGCATCACTCCAACTGAACATTTAGCAATAATTATCCATGAACTGCACAGTAAATGTGAAAAAGAACACTCAATTAAATTAAACACAAATAATATGCATTATGAGATATTTCGTCAAATATATGCATCGTTTTATTTTAATTATAATTCAATAATTTTATTTTTACTTATTTATTTATATTTTTACCCAGTATGCAAATTATAAAGTGCGTTTGGAAATCGTCAAAAAATTTGAGCTCTGATTTTTTGAATGATTTTCACGGCAAATCTCAAATTTGACAAACAAAGCCCATTTATACTAATCCCTTACTCATTCAATATTTTATCGAGCACACAAATAAATAGTAAAGGTGATGTGGTCTGATAACAATGCTTTCACATTGGTTTATATTTTAATTTTCCTATCCTTTCCAACTTAAATATGCCCTCATTGTTCTTACACACATATTTGATATTTTTTTATACGAACAAATTAATACCCAACCCCATCCTAAAATGTAATATAAACACATCCTCTACAGGGGTGGTGAAAAGTCCCGGAACGGGTTAATATTTTTTTAACCGTTACAGATGGAAATATATAACTTGGTACACTGTTACTGGGCATAAAACACTATTTTACCACAAATTCAATGAGCCGCTACCACTTCGGGGGGGACGGCCCACAAGGAGTCAGAAGAAAATCTTAAATGAGAGCGTGGGTTGAGTTGTACATCAAATTAAAGGTCTAATTTAGTAGAATACAATGCCGCAAATCCGACTTCAAAAGGTTCACCCTAAACAAAATGGCGGCGTTTTAAAGTTTATGAAAGTTACTATGGCGTTGAGTGTTAAAGATAGCTGGACAATGTTTACTCGGTACAGGTTTCAAAACAAACCACCAGAAATCAGTGTTGGAGGTATAAAGCTATCTTTAGAGTTCAACTTGACCCTTAACCTCTAATGGGGGACGGCCCACAAGGAGTCGGAAGAAAATCTTTAACGAGAGCATAGTTTGAGTAGTACATCAAATTAAAGGTCTTTATTAGCAGAGTACAATGACACAAATCCGACTTCAAACGGACAACAGAGCCGGAAATTTCTGGGCGTTTCTAACCTAACCTAACCTAACCTAACTGGGTAATAAAAATATCGATTCCAACCTGCATGATCTCCTACATACCATGATTCAACTTCTTAAAACATAACCAAGCTCGGAATCTAATAAGATAAGCAACCTAACATAACCTAACCTAACCTAACCTAACCTAACCTAATCTAACCTAACCTAACCTAACCTAACTTAACCTAACCTAACCTAACCTAACCTAATCTAACCTAACCTAACCTAACCTAATCTAACCTAATCTAACCTAATCTAACCTAATCTAACCTAACCTAACCTAACCTAACCTAACTGGGTAATAAAAATATCGATTCCAGCCTTCATGATCTCCTACATACCCATGGATTCAACTTCTTAAAACATAACCAAGCTCGGAATCTAACAAGATAAGCAACCTAACCTAACCTAACCTAACCTAACCCATAAAATGATGGATTCCAACCTTCATGATCTCCTACATACCATGATTCAACTTCTTAAAACATAACCAAGCTCGGAATCTAATAAGATAAGCAACCTAACCTAACCTAACCTAACCTAACCCATAAAATGATGGATTCCAACCTTCATGATCTCCTACATACCATGATTCAACTTCTTAAAACATAACCAAGCTCGGAATCTAATAAGATAAGCAACCTAACCTAACCTAACCTAACCTAACCCATAAAATGATGGATTCCAACCTTCATGATCTCCTACATACCATGATTCAACTTCTTAAAACATAACCAAGCTCGGAATCTAATAAGATAAGCAACCTAACCTAACCTAACCTAACCTAACCTAACCTAACCTTAGTTAAGATATAATAACTATAGTAAAATTCAAGTCAGCTTGAGGCGGAAACCCAGTCGACCGCACTAATTGCCTACCCTTGGTGTCTATTGTGCGACTCGGTCGCGTTAAGTAGCCACTGGCTGGGGTCAGTGAATCATAACTAATGACTCCAGTAACGATATGCAACTTTTCCTCCTTCCTTAAATTCCGAAAAACAAATGATAACACGTGTTACATTGCAATTTTCTGATTATTTTGATACCAAATTTCAAAGGAATCGGTCATCTGTGACAAACACAGAGTGATTAGTGAAGTTATAAATGGTTTACTGTATTAATAAAACTTCCGTATATCAGACGAAACATTTTTATTTCAGAAAATATGTACAATTTATAAACACTAAAATAAAATAAATAAATATAATTAAATAATTAACCAAATTAAATCATTTAATTAAAATTAATATTGTTCCCCATGAAGGCAAAGGAATCAAGCTTAGTATAAACAAGTAAAATAAATTGTACGTATGCCTAAACTTAAAAACTAATAATAATACTGTACAGCATTTCCTTACAGAGGAAGAGCCAAATTATCAGCTAAATAACATAATTCTCTTGCTTTACTGTGTTATAACATTAGTCCTCCCACAGTGACCAGATTGAAGTAAGTGATGATTCATCTGATGATTTGGCTATTCCTCTCTAAGGAAATACTGTATTATTGTTAGTTATACGTACGTGTACTTTATTTATAGTATAGGCATAGTACGAGTGTTTTATTTGTTTATATTAAGTGTGATTTCCTTTACCTTTATGGGCATTAATAGTAAATTTAATTAATTTAATAACAATTAATATAATTTAGTAAATAATGTTATTTTTTCTTCAATAATACAGTTTAATATTTGTGTAACTTTGTCTTGCCAAACATTTGAGGACTAATGTTATAACACAATAAAGCAAGAGAATTATGTTATTTAGCTGATGATTTGGCTCTTCCTCTGTAAGGAAATGCTGTACAGTATTATTATTAGTTTTTAAGTTTAGGCATACGTACAATTTATTTTACTTGTTTATACTAAGCTTGATTCCTTTGCCTTCATGGGGAACAATATTAATTTTAATTAAATGATTTAATTTGGTTAATTATTTAATTATATTTATTTATTTTATTTTAGTGTTTATAAATTGTACATATTTTCTGAAATAAAAATGTTTCGTCTGATATACGGAAGTTTTATTAATACAGTAAACCATTTATAACTTCACTAATCACTCTGTGTTTGTCACAGATGACCGATTCCTTTGAAATTTGGTATCAAAATAATCAGAAAATTGCAATGTAACACGTGTTATCATTTGTTTTTCGGAATTTAAGGAAGGAGGAAAAGTTGCATATCGTTACTGGAGTCATTAGTTATGATTCACTGACCCCAGCCAGTGGCTACTTAACGCGGCCGAGTCGCACAATAGACACCAAGGGTAGGCGATTAGTGCGGTCGACTGGGTTTCCGCCTCAAGCTGACTTGAATTTTACTATAACATCTGATTTTATTTTAGACCCAGTAGCAGCCGAAGACTACAGGACGTGTGGAGATCGTAAGCCTCCATTTTCATATGCCACATTGATATGTATGGCAATGAGAGCGAACAATAATAAAATGACTTTGTCCGCAATCTATTCATGGATCAGAGATAACTTTATGTACTATCGTAATGCAGATCCTACATGGCAGGTAAACGAACATTGGACAAACATTTTCACTTACACATGAGCACAGAAGCTAATATTTAAACACAGTTAATATTAAATACAGTAGCCTCAGACTAGGAGTGTGTCTGGTGTAAGGGGCGTGTCCTCCCTTCTACTTGCTTCCCCAGCCTGACTTGGCGGTACAACCCAATCCAAGAAAACTAGCTACACAAATTACTGCTTAGCAACATTTAATTCCTAAAGTTACAACTTCGTGACAGACTTTTGTAAACGTTTTATTCTTATTTACACCGATAAAAGAAACGAAAGTAGAGTACGTGTTAACACAGAAGCATTTGAGTTATATGTTTTTTATCGGGGTTGTACCGCTGAAAGTAAACGCAACAAAGTGTGAGAGCTCTCTTTTCCTCTCCACCCCAGACACATTCCTACCTTGAGGATACTGTAGTATTGATTTGGGGGTGAAATGCACTGTGATGTCTAGAGATCTATGAACATATTTTTAATGAGTTCACGTTATATTCAGGAATTATCTCTGAGTAATAATTTAATTTTTACATATTGCATTGTCATTTGTTTTTATTAAATTCTATCATTTGGTAGATGTGAATATTTTGTAAAACTGTAGTTCCAAAAAACAAAATAGTTTTAATTGATTCTAAAAAAAAATTGCATAAAAAAATCTACAATCATAAAATTTTCCATATTAATGAAAAATCAAAACTACTATTTATTATATCGCTAGCTAGTCAGTTTGTATTACAACTGTTTTATGTTGCTACAGAATTCCATCAGACATAATCTCTCGCTGAACAAATGTTTTGTCAAAATACCAAGATCTAAAGATGAGCCTGGCAAAGGAGGGTTTTGGAGGTTGGATATGGAAAGGTTAGAAGAAGGACAACGCAATAAACGACGCTTAGGTAAGAAAACAAGCATACAAAATTTTAACGTTATTATATAAAGAATCAACGGAAAATACATTTGTGAGTTTGTACTTAAATAAAAAAACTTATAATCATTATATATAAGCCTTCAAACTTATAAATGTGTTACATACCTATATGAACAGTCAAGAGTAGTGCCTTTCAAATGTTGAATATATGTAAATCTCTAGGTACAAGGTGGGGGAATAGAGGAAGGAAGTAAATCTAATTATTATTAGATGTACGCAAAGCTCTTACATTGTCATGAATCAGCACAACTCCCCAGGTAAGCAATGTATGTTGCAATATGTGGATGGTTAAATCAAATGAACGTGCAATTTAAAAATAATATCGAGGGCTGAATTTCATGTTGGCATCAAAAAGTTAAAAGTGTTGGTTTACGGTTCAGTGCTATTCAATTTCTTTCGTTGCCGTTTTTTCATCAACCAGTTTCCGTGCGGTTTTCCTGCAAGCAATGACTACATAAATACTATAAGACACGACATGGCCATGTTAAATATTCTACGCTTATTCTTGAGTTGTCCAATACCCGCTAGGTCGCTCTGCTAGAGAATCTGAAGTTGATGTGACTGGCGCTAGGTGGCTCTACGGTCAAACAATGTTTCAGGCGGGTAAGAGAAAACGCACTGATGCCACATATGGGACCAGAGATGCGAGGGAAGGTCGAGAATCGCTTATCTCAACGCACGAACTGACAACACTGACTATGCTGACGGAAGTAAGTGAGAAGGTTTGTGAGAGAGAGGTCAACAGTTGTACAGTCTCAACCAAGTGGGATGCGTACAGTCAAGCACCTGCTGCTAGCGCTTTCTGATAGCTGTGTGTCAAACTTGTGACGAACAGTACCCGTAAAGCGTAGACTATTTCCCTATCCTATGTCGTGTCTTATAGTATTTATGTAGTCATTGCTGCAAGTCAGCATTTATAATATCTAAGCTATTATACATTGTCACACTTTAACAATAATGTATATAAACTTTTGCGAGTTGCAAGGAATAAATCGCAAATAAGCACTATACAGTAAGTATAGTTAAGTTGTTAATTTATGTGAGGTAAAAATTCAGACCCAATTATCATACATTAGCAATAAGTCGTGAAATTTGTTTAGTTTTGCAAAATGTAAACAATCAATCGCATAAAACATGAATCCTCTCAAATAAAGTAAGCGATGTATAAGGTAATGTAAAAACAATTTTTATTAAACCCTCCCACTGCCAAACTACAATTTCTTGTACAGCTTTGGCATTTTTAACAGTGCGCGCTACATTCTAATATTTGACCCACTAATTGTCATCCAATCTCAATAAACTTTATATCGTTGGAAAGGAAACTTTTCAAACTTTAATCTTTGTATTTACCATATGTTTCTAAAATGAATATTAACACGTCTAATGATCGATGGAATAATTGCAGAACTGTAAACAGCTGGTCCGAGCGTCGACGAACGCTAGAATTTCGTCAACTTTGAGGACCTATACAAATTATACACACCGACTTTAGGACAATGTTATTTACACCAATAGAAAGCTTGCATTTCGATCTCTCTACCACTGCTTTCAAATCTTAGATCACGTTTACGGTTTGGGTTTTCTGTCCAATCGCATAAAGCATTGCTATTGGCCAAGATTTCAACCAATTAGCAAGCTTCTTTGGAAGTCCATATGTCTCTCATAGATAAAGTGATTCTAAAAATATTTTTACACAGTTTTGTAGATAAAGGTTCAATGATTCCTTTGGTATTTGGTTTTATACATTTAACTCTAATGAGTTGGCAGCAATCCACCTTCAAACGTTGCCTTGTTATAGTTCAAAGTCATCCGCCATGTTTGTCTAAAACCACGTTTTAGGTTAACTGTTATTAATTTTCAAAAAAAAACAACAAAATAAAACATATTTGAAAATTTATAACAGCTGTTTCAAATTTCTTTTCTTGTGAAACATGTTATTCACCCATTATTTTTATTGAAACGATTAAATTTATTACAACATAAGTGTTTCCAAGGAAAATGAAAAATTTTGGGCAAATTTTCAGGCGACACTGTTCAATTTGATAGCTCAATCGTTCAAATCATCCCCTATAGTAAAGAAATAGGCGACTGGCAACAGTCGCTAAATTCTCTTAGCGAATAGTCTACAAAATTTTATTATTAAATTTCAGGAAGCAGTGGGCTAAGCAACAGACGAAGAAATCGTTCTCGACGCAAAGTCATCGCCGAACCCGTATCAAGCTTGAGCCCTAGCAGTCAACTATCTACGAGTAGTAACTCATTGGATACGTCATTATCTGTGTTTACAACAGATCCTGTCATAGCTGAAGATGAGCTGACCAATCTACTCCTGGGTAATGTAGGGTGGGATGAATCACAGTTGGAACTGCTTCATTCTCTTTTAGATTCATTGTAAATTGATATGTTTAAGTCTTGGTTGGTTGTAACATCATTCGTACATGTGTAAATTCGTTCATTTCGGTGGTAATAGTTACAAAACAAAATGATTTAAATTTAACTCTGGGTCGCAGTTGGTAGACATGTCTCATTTTTATCCCCCCTCCACTCTCATTATTGTTCTGTTTATTAAATTTCTAATATTAAAAATTACTAAAACAAATTTTTATTTTAGTTGGAGTAGATGTTAATACAAACACCTGATAACAACTCAGGTTTGATTATTTAAAAGCACTTTATTTAACCTAACCTAACCTAACCTAACCTAACCTAACCTAACCCAACCCAACCTAACCTATCCTAACCTAACCTAACCTAACCTAACCTAACCTAACCTAACCAAACCTAACCTAACCTAACCTAACCTAACCTAACCTAACCAAACCTAACCTAACCTAACCTAACCTAACTCACTTTGTATATATACTGGATAATTAAAATGAGAGAAATGGGTTTTAACCTTAGTAGTCAGCTAGGATCAGTCCAGAATGTGAACACCCTCAATTTTTTCAGGTATAAATTTAAACCAAAGATCAAATTGATTCACTTATAAATTATATATATTAAATGTTGAGCTTGAGTTATGAGAAAAACTATACAGTATAACAAACACACAGAACACAATTCTCATAAAAAAAAAATACGCCTAAGGTATCAGACGCGTTTCAACTTAATTGTGGTTTGGTTGGTGTAGCTGGTGTATCACTGAAGAGGACGACCTTGTTGTTGAAACGCGTCTGATACTTAGGCGTATTTTTTTTTATGAGAATAATTGTGTTCTGTGTGTTTGTTATACTGTACACTTATAAATTGAAATTGAAAACATGAAGCAAGGTTTAAACGATTAAATTGAATCTTGATCAAACATTACACTTCAATTGAAAATATGTACATTGAAGGTATAATAAAACTCTGTACACGTACACAAATCTTGCCTTATTTAATACTGTTCATTTGATGTTAAACCAACCAAAGATTCAAGGAAATGCAATATTCTATATAGGTTGTGATTGTTTTAATGTTAGTTTTATAAATCATAATTTTAAATGGCAGACTCAAAATGAGAAGTCTTTAATACCTAGAACCCTTTCGTGATATAATAAATTGTGGTTAACGGTTCTGCAAAACGGTAAGAAATGATTTGTATAATTAAACTTGTAGTTTTGCATCAGTCAAAATAATTATTCTTTCATAATTTATTAAAAATTCATATGTACTGTACTATAATTATATTGATTATCCCCAAAATAATCTAATTATAATTTATATTTAAGTTAGTAAAACAACAAGCATGAAAATGAAGGATAATAATATTTTAATTAGTTGAATAAAAAGACTGAAATATAACAAACTATTTTATACAAATTGTTGTATACATTTATCTGTTTTCTTTTTCTTTCGGCATTTTTCTACAAGAGAAAGTGCATATAAGTATATGTTTTAAATATCTTCAGAGCTACAACACACTAAAATCTTTTTGTCTGCAAACTTTTTGTCTTAAGTGAGGAATATTAAGTTGTATGGAATAATGCACACTCTCAGACACAGCAGAACCAAAATAAAAGTGTCTCAAGCTCTGCCGACTACTGTCAACGAAATCTCTCTTCAGACTGCACAAGTTAATAACAAAACTGTTTGTTATTGACATTATGAATATTCAAATTGCCAGTGCTTTTCACTTGTCTTTGTGTCTGTTTTTCAATTCACATCTCAAACATAAATATTCTAACTAATTTGTTTGTGTTTAACTAATCAAGGTTCAAAATCAATTGTGTGGATATGCAACTGTAATCCACAATTGGGCCCGATTTGTACAAAGTAAACCATTTTCATTTAATAACCTAGAACTGTAATTGAATGCAGTGTAATTTAATGTCATTCTTTTCTTATTTCATAACCAAATTATAAGAGCACAAAACTGCAACTTTTTTTACGAAATTGTTTTTGAAGAACGAATCGAGTGAAATCAAAGGTGCGTTTTAAAAAATGTGATCCTGTAATTTCTGGTGGAATAGAGTTGAAAAATATAGGAGTTAAAAAAAATACACTATGAGACTTTGCTAGTCGAATCAATTTACTGGTAGCTTGCTGAATAGTTTTTTCATATCCATAATGAACGATCTAATTATATAGAGAAAAAAACACTTTAAAACTTTAAATTAGAATGACAGAAAAAGTGAAAACAAATGTATATTGCAATTTTATACACAGATAATCCTATGCTTTATGAATATTAAATATAGATTTTATATTTTTAATATAAGTATTTATTTTTGTATTATATTCTTTGGCTGATGCAATACTACAAAATATATTAGCCCTCTGTCAGTCACAACAAATTGATACTAAAACAAATTGATACAAGCACAAGACTTTATGCAGTTGATAGAGTACAGTCACATCAAATTGATACAAGCACAAGACTTTATGCAGTTAATAGAGTACAGTCACATCAAATTGATACAAGCACAAGACTTTATGCAGTTGATAGAGTACAGTCACATCAAATTGATACAAGCACAAGACTTTATGCAGTTGATAGAGTACAGTCACATCAAATTGATACTAAAACAAATTGATACAAGCACAAGACATTAAACGGTTGATAGAGTACAGTCACATCAAATTGATACAAGCACAAGACTTTAAACGGTTGATAGAGTACAGTCACATCAAATTGATACAAGCACAAGACTTTATGCAGTTGATAGAGTACAGTCACATCAAATTGATACTAAAACAAATTGACACAAGCACAAGACTTTAAACGGTTGATAGAGTACAGTCACATCAAATTGATACAAGCACAAGACTTTATGCGGTTGATAGAGTACAGTCATATCAAATTGATACAAGCACAAGACTTTATGCAGTTAATAGAGTACAGTCATATCAAATTGATACAAGCACAAGACTTTATGCAGTTGATAGAGTACAGTCACATCAAATTGATACAAGCACAAGACTTTATGCAGTTAATAGAGTACAGTCACATCAAATTGATACAAGCACAAGACTTTATGCAGTTGATAGAGTACAGTCACATCAAATTGATACAAGCACAAGACTTTATGCAGTTAATAGAGTACAGTCACATCAAATTGATACAAGCACAAGACTTTATGCAGTTAATAGAGTACAGTCACATCAAATTGATACAAGCACAAGACTTTATGCAGTTAATAGAGTACAGTCACATCAAATTGATACAAGCACAAGACTTTATGCAGTTAATAGAGTACAGTCACATCAAATTGATACAAGCACAAGACTTTATGCAGTTAATAGAGTACAGTCACATCAAATTGATACAAGCACAAGACTTTATGCAGTTGATAGAGTACAGTCACATCAAATTGATATTAAATCAAATTGATACAAGCACAAGACTTTATGCGGTTGATAGAGTACAGTCATATCAAATTGATACAAGCACAAGACTTTATGCAGTTAATAGAGTACAGTCACATCAAATTGATACAAGCACAAGACTTTATGCAGTTGATAGAGTACAGTCACATCAAATTGATACAAGCACAAGACTTTATGCAGTTAATAGAGTACAGTCACATCAAATTGATACAAGCACAAGACTTTATGCAGTTAATAGAGTACAGTCACATCAAATTGATACAAGCACAAGACTTTATGCAGTTGATAGAGTACAGTCACATCAAATTGATATTAAATCAAATTGATACAAGCACAAGACTTTATGCGGTTGATAGAGTACAGTCATATCAAATTGATACAAGCACAAGACTTTATGCAGTTAATAGAGTACAGTCACATCAAATTGATACAAGCACAAGACTTTATGCAGTTGATAGAGTACAGTCACATCAAATTGATACTAAAACAAATTGATACAAGCACAAGACTTTATGCAGTTGATAGAGTACAGTCACATCAAATTGATACTAAAACAAATTGATACAGGCACAAGACTTTATGCCAATCCCATCTATACCATCTCCCCGTTCATTGGAGTAATTGAATTAACTGAGAGAACATGGTATGTGATCTAAAGTGTTTGTATCAAGGTGATACACTGTAACCTTTTTAAAAAACTAATTCAAAGTTATCAAACTATTACAGCACAACGATGTTTTTCAACTTGTGTAAATTTTGTACAGAATTTATCATTTATTTTTGTTCATTTTTTATTTGTAAAAAGATTCTATTTTTACTTTAAAAAATGAAAATTGGTAAAGTTTTTAAATTTGTTTATCAATTTGATACACTGTGACTTTTCCTATATCAAATTTTTTTTACTGAAAATGCCAATTTTTACATTAAAAAAAAATTATCATATTGTTTTGCAACTTACAGATTTGTTTATTAAACCATTCAAAGATGACAATTGCGGAGCTGTAGAAAGTGTTTAAACACAAACTACACTTTTGGTTATTTTTTGCGACTGACAGAGGGTTAAAATACCTTTAGTCATAACTTTGAAACAAACGTTTCACAATAACAATAAAATATACAACTAAAACTCACTGTACAACTTGTCAATTACGTTGACAATACAGTTTGGTTTGTAATTTTACCATATTGATAAATTGATTTAAACAAAGATTGTGTTTCAACAAAAACTTGTCAACGTGCAAAAATGCCTTAATATTTAAAACGATGGAGTAACATTTAGAATGTGGCCTTGTGAGAAACAAAATTTCTCGATCATTTATTAGACTCAATTATTATACCGTAGTTTTTAAAACCTTAACAGATGAGCTTACAGTTTGACAGTGTATTATTTAAAGGTGTGTTAAGACTGAATTATCAGACCTGGATTAGACTTTTCTACAGATCTATTTAAAAATAGAACGTAATGTTGTTACTTGGTAGTTAAATGGAAATTTTATATTTTTTATTTTACCTAAACTTGACTTGCAAAAAAAAATGTATATTAGATTTTTTTCTCCCCTATAAAGGTGAAAAACTTTTTGGTTGTCTTCTCTGTAAAGAGAAGAGAATATCCCTTAGCACTCATACACTCGGATAGTCTCAGAAAAACAATAAGAGTTAGTTATGAAAAATCTGATAGAAAAAATGAAAGAAAGATATTATAAAACACAGAACTAGATGGAGATCCAGCTTAAGTCCATTTGGCATCCCATATCTGTACTCACTATAAGCGAGGCCCAATAATTTTCCCCGCCCCCTAGTCTGGTTAAAGTTACTTCCCCAAAAACCTTTATTAAAAAATCATATCAGGCCTATATATTAATTGCTTAAACACCACTCCACGGTGCAATTTTACCATTGCAAGTTTTTTGAGTAATTTACTTGGTTCTGGGCTTAACAAAATGCCATCTTAAAACACTTTTAGTAATTTTATGTATTAAATAGTAAGCCCATGTTTGTGAGACTGAAACAAATAAAATATGTTAAGTTATGGCTATTTATTTTTATTTCTAGATATTAAAAAATAATAATAATTCTCTCAGCCGTGCACCCTCTGGGAGCTTGCCCTATTGGGAAATCCGGCCCTGTAAGCGAGTCCCTAAAGACATACGTATTTAAAACATGTTAATTGTATCATTGTACTAACCTTACCAAATTTAACTGTAACATTTATCAATAACATTTAACTCAATATTCCTAAACGAACAGTTTTAACTTTTGATGTACAGTAAAAGTGAAATTGGAAGGAAGAAAGTTTTTATATCAACTCAAGATGGCCACTGTTAGGATCTCTCCTACTGTAAGAGATACAAACAAATTTAATTAAGGAAACCTTTCCCTACTTTTGTATGGGATTTTAAAATATTCCATGCAAATTTAGAAAATCCAATACGCCAAACTTTATATTTTAAATAGCAATACTGTTTTTATGCTATTTTTTGGATATAACATGAATTTTAAGACATTGTTATTTCGTGAGTATTTTTTGATAAATTCAACTGTTCATGTCTATGAAAGAATGAAAATGTAGGTCTTTTTATGATCTCGAGTAGGCTATTTTATTTTAAATTTCGGGTAGAAATATAACTTCCTAAAGAATATAAGGCAGACAGGTTATGTGAATCTGTGAAAGTGTCTTTTATTAAATTATTTCACTTGTTAATTACTCGTACATTGACTGTTTCAGTTCTGGTGAAACCGAATACGCTTGTTTTAAAAGTAAAACCTAGAAATGAAATAATCCAACTGAGATGATATCTCGATGTCATTCATAAATGTGCCTCACCATTTTCCAGAGTTGCGGAGTTAACAATAGAACCTCTAATGGTGGTTTCTCCTTTTTTTAATTCCATAATCCTCCACAGCTCACGCCTTGATCAGTTACAGAAGACAGAGATTTCAATAGATTCCTACGATGCTTTAACCAGTAAAGTGGACTCATAACAGATATTGTTCTGTGACGAGATGGCCAATCCATTTGCTCTGATGTACTGATGTTTTTTTTTAGACTATAAGGGGATATCAGGAATTAGAACTTTGGGTGGGGATTACATTATCTGACCTGGGATCCAGTCTGGATGCAGTTTCTGCTATTAAATAGTTTCATTTCAATAGGTACTGCAATTGCTGGAATTTAAGTTCTCGAAGACTGAGAAGTTGCCAAAATAGTCAGATTTGGGAATACCTTCTACAGCTTCCTGACTATTAACAATGACTACATAAATACTATAAGACACGACATGGCCATGTTAAATATTCTACGCTTATTCTTGAGTTGACCAATACCCGCTAGGGTGTGCTGCTAGAGAATCTGAAGTTGATGTGACTGGCGCTAGGTGGCTCTACGGTCAAACAATGTTTCAGGCGGGTAAGAGAAAACGCACTGATGCCACATATGGGACCAGAGATGCGAGGAAAGGTCGAGAATCGCTTATCTCAGCGCACGAACTGACAACACTGACTATGCTGACGGAAGTAAGTGAAAAGGTTTGTGAGAGAGAGGTCAACAGTTGTACAGTCTCAACCAAGTGGGATGCGTACAGTCAAGCACCTGCTGCTAGCGCTTTCTGATAGCTGTGTGTCAAACTTGTGACGAACAGCACCCGTAAAGCGTAGACTATTTCCCTATCCTATGTCGTGTCTTATAGTATTTATTGTAGTCATTGCTATTAACTTCCTGACTATTAACAAATGTATGAGTAGCCATCATAGTGTGCAAAAATCATCTCAAAAGCAAAACGTTTTAACAGTTCCTGATTGTTAAATGATATTTTAAAATTTGTCAAGTTTAGGTAACATAATTTTCCCATTTTGTTAAAACTCTTTACATAAATAGAAGTGGAGTTAATATGTTGTTGACGTAGAAATTAAAATTACCAAAATAGTTTTGTGTATTATACAGAATAAATAAAATAAAACAAATTTGTCCGTGCACGTTTGACATACACTAAAATATATTTTGAATTTGTGTGATGTTTTTGTACATTTTAACAATTCTGTGTTTGTTTTTGATTGGTTTTTAACCAGCAAAAGATTTTTTATGATTATTATTATCCATAACATCTATAATTTTAGTATTATGACCAAAATACGTGCCCAAATAAATTGCAAGTAACAAAATATTACAGTTCAGGAATAAACAAAAGTAAACGTTAACCTTAAAACCTTAATTTTAATCGCTGAGGATGTATTTTATGGCATATGTTTAAATATTTAAATTTTTTCTAAGATCATAGTTCATCTTCACTTTTTGAATGACAAACTAATTTTTTGTAACCATAAACATTTTATAATTCTTTTAAAAAAAACTTCAACTCCTCAGACAATCTTGTGATTACATCACCATATAATAAAGACTTCTTCACCTCAAATACTCTAAAGCTTCAGGATTGGAACAAAACAAGAGAGACTAGATACAAAAGATGAAAGAGAGGGATTTAACCCTAGAATACATGGAAAAAGTCTAGATCCAAGTAGGGTCTCTCAAGACTGCTGTACTAGTACACTGTAGCGAGCCCCAAAGGGTTCAGATGGTTGTGAGTCCATGTGAAAGGTAACCTTTAACTTAATTCAGTTTCATTCTTGTTAAAGATTTATTGTAATTTTATACAACTGAAAAGTTTTCTGTTTGTTTTTATAAATCGCTCTTTATTAATATTATTAATTAAAACTTTTGCATGACGGTTGAAACTAATCTCAAACAAACGACAGAGTAGCCTGTAATATATTTTTATCTGTAAATGTCTTTCAGAAGTTGTGACATGTTGCTTCGTTGAAATTAATTCATAATATTCTTGTTTGTTCCTAGCTCAAATAGATTATTCTTTAACAATAATGTTGTTGCAATAATATATGTATATTTTGGATTGAGTGTTTTATACGCACACGAAATATATTAATAGTAAGTAGTTGATAATAGTTTAAAAGAAACAGCACTATTGATTTTTATTGAAATTTAGGTTATAGGGGGAAATTTGAGACCTGTTGGAATTTGAAAGTATTTGAATGAATTTACTGTTTAATTTATTATTATTATATATTTTTTTAAATTATATTTTATTACAACTAAGTTAAATACAAACTAACAAGCAATTTATTCTGAATGCATGGTTTTAACAACGATATGGTTCACCCAGCTCTAGTTCATTAAACAGAGTCCAGTTTTAGTCTCGCACCAAGTCAAAAGGGCTTTGTCCTCTTCAGCCTTCGCAGGTCCTTGCTGGCGTTGAGGAGAGGGAGCATTTCTATATTCTCATGAGCTTCCAGTCTCTTACTGTGTCTTAAGGAGCATACCTTAATTTCCTCAGCCACGGTATTGATTTTTAAGTCACGATGGATGTTGTCGCTCCTCACATACCACGGAGCTTTACAGATTTGCCTCAATACTTTGTTTTGAAATGTTTGTATCCGATTGATATTTGACTTCTTACAAGGGCGTACCCAAGATCAAAACTAGGGGGGGGCAAGGGGGAAAGCCATGGTCATTCAATATACAATTGATTATTAAAATAGTTATTTCAATAATTGTATTAAATTCCAGCAACAAAATGTATAATAAAGATTTATTTTTTTGCTTCCGGGGGGGCGCTGCCCCCCCCCCTGTCCCTCGGTGGGTACGCCCATGCTGGCTTTAGAATTTGCTTATATAGTAGCAATTTGTTATGCAATGAAAGTTGTGAGTATTGACCTAACAACCAATGCATCTTCTTGAGTTTTAGATTCAATTCCTGTCTCTTCTTTTTGACATGTTCCTTCCACCTTGATTTGGCATCGAGCGAAAACAAAATGTAGAATAATTTTGTACCAGAAATAGCTTAATATTTCTCTCAAAAAGGAATATAAGTGTAAAAAAAAAAAAAAAAAAAAAAAAAAATAGGTATTTACTTTAAAATACTTCAAGTACATAACTATAACATTAGAAAGGAAAAAAAATCTATAAGAACATAGGAAATTAAATTGTTGGCTATTTTTTTCACAACTCTAATCTATATATAAGCCAAATACCACTCACTGACTGACTCACTCACTCATCACGATTTCTCAAAAACTACTGAACGGATTGCAATGAATCTTGGAATATAGCTTCCTCATAAGTAATAGGTGCTCACTAAGAAATCTTTTGGGTTTAAGCATATTAAAAAAAAAAATCTAAAATAAAATTTTCTCTAAACTACAAAGGTGAAACGAGCTGAGGCTTTTTACATTCCTTCTTTTCAATTTCATAATTACAATTTTTTTTTAATAATTTCTATTTACTTGCACTGGCCTTGAAAACACCCTTAACACTCAATTAGTACTCTGCTAGTACATTATAAACTTTAAAAAAAAGTACAAAACTATTCTGTATTTATTCAAAAATTAATATTTAACAAATATTCCTTCAAATACAGTCAAATTACAGTTCTCATAATTTTCCTTGTGATTTAGACCAACCAAAGCTCACAATATATGGCGTATGACTGTTCCTTCCGTCCACAATTTGTCTTATCTAGTCCTCTGAACAAAGTAAATATTAAGTTTAACATTAGACTAATGTATTTATTTATTAATGTATTAAAGTATTGTGTATTAATGTGCAGCCTTGTATTTATAAGTGCCTGTCATTAGATGAAACAAGTTGAAGCCATCACAGTATGTACTCAACCCTGTCATGAAAATCATAGAAGAATTAAATAAATTTTATAAAAATATGTAAACAATAATGTCCTTACATTTAAGCCTCGTAACTGTGCAAAATGTCAAACTGTTTTTTTTTTTTTTTTTTAAATTCAGGGTTTCACATAATTTTTTAAGGTAATATTATTACTTTATATGTAAAAAATTGTCACTGAAAACCGTTTGAAGTTAAATTAATTAATTTTCTGTGTTGTTAAAATAATCAATAAAGCTATTTAAATTTTTTTCTGAATTTCATTATGTTTCATATGGACACAATAATCCGCTTTACAAAATTTAATTTTTTCCCCTTGTGGTTTAAAGGTGGAAAACTCATCAGTCATCGCCCCCTTATAAAAAATAAAAGACAAAAGATAAAAAGACCCCTGGGCTTTGAATTCTCTAATAGCATCAGGGTTGGAATTAGAACAAGAGTTAATCAGGGAAGACGTGATAATAAAGATAAAATAGAGGGATCTAACCCAGGACTATATGAAAAAGGTGCAGGTCCTGGTTTCTCGGTGTTGGCAAATGATTAAATCAAAATTAAGAAAACAGCTTTGTAAAAATACAAATTGATTATTTAAAATATATTAAAAATTATTTTAACTATCCCAGTCCTGAAAAAAAAGTTTTTATTGTTTTTTTCCAAAAACCAACTTCTTCCTTAAAAACACATTTTGGAAGTTTTAAGCTAAATTAAAAAATTAAGTTTTTTTCTTCAAATCTTTATCACATAAAGAAGAGATTATTTAAAACCCAGTCAAGGGGTTGATCAATTAAATATTAATAACACCACCATTCAGGCACCTAAATTTATTTTTTTTATGGATATGTTTTTAGAATGGAAGTTTTGTTTAAAAATTTCAAGTTTGTAGCCACCCCCCCCCCCCAGTTAGGCTTTTATGGAGGCTTAAAAGCAAATAAAATTAATCCTAATGTAAACAAAGCAGAGTTGTAAATCTGACAATGTTAAAAATTCAACTTCTTTTGTTTAAACAGGCACACATATATACAGGCTTATTTTAAAAAAATCTGATACCGTCCATTATAACAATAAAAAAATAATAAAAATAGTTTTATATGTAAGTTTATTTGTAAAATGAATACAAGTAAATTATTTATATTAGAATTATTATAAATTTTTTACCTTTGTAATATTTATATTTAATTTTTTGTTCAATTTATGCTCAAATAGCATTTTGTTTTGTTTGCAGTTAAATTAACACAAACATTTGTGTTCAGTGTATTATTGTAAACTCTGGTAATTGTCTTATATAATATGAATAGTGTGATGTATAAACTTTGTGTGTGTTTTGTTTTACATAACCTAACCTAACTTGTTTGTTAATAAAATTATTTTTCAATAATGTAATTTAACTCAATTTTTCTTATAAATATTGAGCTTGTTATGTGAGATGTTTTAAAATTTAAATTAATTTTGAACAGAATTTCTCACAAACATTACATTTATTAAATCAAGGACAATGTTGAAAGTGAGTAATTTTGTCCAAGTTTCATTTTCATTTAAATCATTTATAGGCAGTTTTAATTTAACTATATATATTTTTTTTCCAATTTAGCCTATTTGTGTAATTTCCTTTTAAGTGGAATATTGTTTTGAATCATAAACTTGCAAAGTTGATCAAACATTTTAGGCTTTAACCTAAAACTACTATTTAATGGTTTTGAACTCGATGTTTTCCCATTTTTAGATTTGATTTAATATCTTTTAGCTGTTGCATTTATAGTAGCGTTGAATTATTAAAACTTTTGATGTTCTGGTGTTTCAAAGTTTGTTTGTAATCTTGAGGACATTAACCACTTTACAATAGGAGTATATTTGTAATTTAAAATACAAGTTTGATTTTTGTTTTTGTCGTAGATTACCAAAACATTCTAAATGTACAATTAAAAGTTTGAACAGTTTTATTTGAAGACAAAATATGGTACTTACGTGTTAACGCCACCACAGCAGAAGTTGCTAATGCCCATGCGCCAATATTTGCTTACTTTGCGATATAATTATATATCACGACAGGTTTGGCCAGGTAGCTATATATATATATATATATATATATATATATATATATACACCTGGCCAAACCTTATACTATATAATCACCTGGCCAAACCTTTCGTAAGTTTATTGAAGTTAATAATTTGAAATTAGATCATGGATAAACATGAGCTTTAAAAGTAAAGTGCCGCCAATCTACGCCTAAAATTTTTGCGACAAATCATAAAATGAAAGTATATGAATCTCAAAGCTGAAAAAAATGGAATTCTGCTCCCCTTAAAACCAGTTTGCTCTTTATTGGCGCATGCGCATTAGCCCAAATTCTGCTGCGGTGGCGTTAATACGTAAGTACCCAAAATTTAATAAAATTTTGTAATATATGTTTTTATTTGTGTTAAATAATAATTTAACGTCAGTTATTAGATAGCTGGTCATCAAATTATAGTACAGACCATTAAGAAACCACCATCTTGAAATTAACTTCAACATTTTTAATTGGAAGGGGTCAAATATGTAGCACACTGTATTTTAATGTTTTAGATTCTAAAACCAAATCTTGTTTCGTTCTCAAAATATCGCCCATTGTTTGTTGGATAAAAACCTGGAACTACAGCGCACAATACAATGTTGGACATAAACTCAAGTAAAACATAACCTAAGTTTTAATGTTGTTGCGTATGTTCTCATCTTTTTTTAAATTGTTGACCTTCTTGTGATGTTTTCGTCAATAACACTTGATTATGAATACATTTGAAACCACAGTAATATATATTTACACGAGTCAGTAGAAACATTAAATTATATAAAAACAAATCGATGAGAACCATCGAGGTAGTTACCCGCCCCCATCATATAATGTAATACAAGTAGCTTCGCTAAAATGTAACGCCCAAAAGTTGGTCTCTTTGTGCCTTGTAGAAAAAGATAATTTGTATTGGTAGATCAAGAGTAACTTAGTTTAAAACAGCTGTTACTCAGGTTTTCTGAACCTTATAATTGCGTATATCACTACTTTCTTGACCCGAACAAGCCGCATAGATGGTATATAAAGGTCTCAACATGCTTCGCTCGTGTTTCATCCTTTGTGATCCTCAAAACTATACATATTTAAAGAAACCTCTACTTGTATTGGTACTCTACCGGATTTCCACAACTATACGAATATCACATTTCTTGGGAGATCAAGGTTCAAAGTTATAGTTTTGAAAAAAACTTTCCTATTTGTCATCGTAGAGATATGGGATTGGTACCATTTACATGCAGAATTGAAATCTGCAAATTTTTTTATCTAATTTAGTGTGTTACATGTTCTATAACACATGAGATGAACAAAAAACTGTTTAATTTGACTGCCATTTTAAGTACACTGTAGTCCCCGTACCAGATGTAATTATCCTATTTTAACTTTTGTTATCATTTACATACAGATAACAAGTAACATTGAATGGAAGGCATGTCACAAATACCTTTTCTGTTTACTGAGACTATATTTAAAAATGAGTAAAAAAACAGAGATTGAAATGTGTGATTACCAAATTTACCCTTTACTTCTTAAACTGGGTAAAGTTAATGGACAAGTCATATCCATAGTATTGTTTGACGAGAGGCTCTATATTGTCATGTAACAGCCTGCTCCCGATAAGTTCATGGACACAAAATGTCATATCCCATTGTTCAACTTTTCCTAGACTAATGCATTCTGAATGTAACCCAGAAAACTCCAAGTGTCCAACTCAGATATGGCTTCGTCATGTGTCTGATACTCCTCCATAACAGAACCCGACAATTGGCTGAATTCACTAAATTGTTACAACTAATCATGCCGCGTGTCCAAGTCTGAAGTAGCAACAGCTTCTTCTTATCCCCACTGCTTGTGAATAACCTTCAAAACTTTATTAAGTGTGACTACAGTCGGTACTCGGTGAAATTCCATAATAAGGCAAAACAAAAATGATGAGGCACTTATAAATTTCACAAACAACAATTTATTGCTACAGCTGTTTCGCCGTTAGGCATCGTCAGACAACTAAGAACTAAAAACTAAAATACAGGTCAACTTAACACTAACATCTAGGAATGAAGGTGGGGATGAAAGCAGAGGTGACCTGGTATTACCTGAAGGGACATGGATAATAGAAGGTTTTCAACAATAGGTTTTAACAAAGGGGATGGGTTATTTACTTGTTCATTCAGGTTAGAAGCAGATCATTTCAAAACAGATCTGTTAATTTCTAAAATTTCCAAACTATTCAATTTCCTACCTTTCTGTTCTATGTGTAAAACTTTGACATTGTCAATGGGATCAAATTTTTTGTTTAACCTTCAACTTCTTCATGTTGGATTGATTTGTGTCTTCCTGCTGCAATTGGTCACTAAGAACGTTGCTGCTTTTGATACTTTCATCCACTTCTGTAACTTCAACTATGGGAAGGAAACCCGTTGGAACACAGCTGTTTTCTAAAGAGACTGTAGTTACTTGTTTTAAGTTGTAATCTCTATGTGGTGATTTGTTTGAAGACAGTCCTCGAATATGCCTAATGTCTGTATTGTAGTGAAGGGATAGAGGGATATATTTATTATTCGGAAACAGTTTAGTATAGGAACAACTTGGAGTACACATCTGCACCTTCTGTGTGTGAGTTGTCCATCTGTGAGCTGTTGATGTAAATTCTGAAAGCCCCCATAACATGTTACGGCTCATCTCTTATGAGCAAATTGAATTGTAGAAACAAAATTATGTTTTCCGATTAACATTTCTCAACAATTTACCTCATTTGTTCCGTCGTGTGACTTTATTTGTCTTGTTCTCAAGACGCGTTTCAGAGTCGGGACTCCATCTTCCGTTGTATCTCTGTAGTAGAGGTCGTCAAAACATTAAAACATTTACGAAAACATATATAACATTACACATACACACAAAATGCACATACACATGTATACATAGTTACTGACATAATGTTTATAAGTGCGCACTGCTGTACGGTCCGCGGACTACTGATTGCTGCGGTGGGTCAATGGTTGAGAATACTTGGATGGCTTTATCAGTCTATTTATCATAATACATCGTTCAATTTATCAGTTGAATTATTTAGATGATGGTAAAATGAGTTTGTATTTTTTCAATATTGAACACTTCTGAAAGAAAAAAAAACAAGTTAATGGGTGCCATCACGGTACTTACCTAGCCCCATCATACAGTGTAATACAAAAAGTTCCCCTAAATGTAATGTCGAAAAGTTGGTTTCTTGTGTCTTGTAGGAAATGTTAAATTGTATTGGTAGATCAAGGAGTCTTATCCAGTAGGGTAAGTTTGTTTAAAACAGTTGTTACACAGGTTTTCTGAATCTTGTAATTGTGTATCACTACATTCTTGACGTCATCCCTAACAAGTCTTCTGTACATATTATAAAGTCTCCACTTGTTTCGCTCGTGTCATTATCTCAACTCTTACGGGCCTCAAAGAAGCCCTTACTCGCTTTGTGTATTGATGTCTCAGCCCTGCTGGATCTTGTAAATATACGAATATAACATTTTCTTGGAAAGTCAGAGTTCAAAATTATACGTTTGATAATACAGTAACTTTATTTGTCATTGTACAAAATAGAGAGATAGAGTTGGTAGTTCTGTTGGTACCAATGTATGCAGAATTGAAATCTATAAATTTTTATCTAATTTAGTATCCTATAAGTTGAATAACACAAAATTTGAATGAAGAACAGTTTAAAGTGGCCGCCATTTTAACATTTTCAATTTTATTTTATTTTTTTTTAATTTCATTAGAATTCAATATGAGCACATTATAGTCTTTTAAACCAAATTAAACGTCTTATCTTAATTTTTGTGACTGTTATTGTGCTTAAGCATGTTGAAAATCACTTTTTTGGTTTACTAAAAAACGGTTTATTCAAAAAACGAAGGCAATTTTTTGCAATTTACCCTCTCCTTTGTATACTGGCTAATTCAATAAGTTACAGGATTTGTTTTACAATCGAGGGGCGTTTCAAATTATAGTTAATTTCAAGATGTCACTAAAAAGTAAAAGATACTATAGTAACAAATCAATACCAAATTTGATGACCCCTATATTACCTAGGCTTGAAATCAATTTTCTCCTCCCATGAAAAATTTTAAAAAAACAGACATACTTTCATTTTAAGAATATGAAAGTATATCAGTATAAGTAATAGTAAAGGTGTTTAATTAGTTTACAAGTTTAGTTTTGCTAAAGATAATTCTGGATGTGTCACAATATTTATTGAAATGTTTACTAAAAGAAAAAATCTTTATTATTTATAATTTCAGCCTAATTTATAGTTTTCTGATGACAGTAAATCTACTGATATAGTAAATCTTATGTTAATACAATTTTTTTAATTAATTTTTCATGTAATTTAGTGTGTAAGCAAAATAAACCAAAGATATGGAATGTGAGCTTTATCATTCAATCATTTTGTTACCTAGTTATATGTTTAGCTAAGAAAAAATGATGACGACGTAGAGAATGTGTTGTAATTGTAATCTTCAGGGAAAGAAGAGAAGATGTAGATAAAAAATCACTTGAAGAAGATTGGTTGAGAAGGAGGTGGAACGAAGGCACTTCGCAGAAACGCTGTACTATTCTCAAAGTAAACATTAAGGGGGTGCGAGGAGGGCAAGTCTCAGGTAGCTGGCGATTCGGAGGCAAAATCAATGTTTGTGGGACGGTGTTATTTTCTGACATAATCCACCTCTTCCTCTACCGCCCCGCACCGGGTACAAGTGCTTTCTTAGGGGCTGTTCCACTATACTCGTGTAAAAAATAGTAATGTTACATTCAAAATAATGTTCAATCATAATTTTATATTTAATATAACGACTAATATATGGTAGGGTTATAGAAACGTATTTTCATTTTGTGTCATTAATACTTGTGCTTCACAGCTAGACAAACAAGCTTAGAAAATACGCCACTGTGGAATATATAACTTTATTTATCCCTCCATGAAACTGATTCAACATTATAAATTCAACTTCCTCCAGATTATATCCAACGAAAATTACAACCGTCTAAAAATCCATTAAAGGCCATGATAACAAACTTAAAACTGTAAACGAAAAAAACTTTTATCAACATAAGCAATATAAATACCATTTTTAAACACAATCCGCCATTAACTTTGTATCATATTCACCCGTCTCGATATCACATATCCTGACTATCTTGTATTCTGTAGTTTTAATTTACGTTGTGAAAATAGCCAAAGCAAGAGTTTACAGACTATTGACCTTCTGAACTCCGATTAAGAGTAAATGAATAATTCTAAAATATTAATCTTAAATAAATAATCTTTATGGGAAGACCAATCAGAAGATGCTGCACTAGGCTCTTCATTGCTTAACTGCATGAGGCATGTTTTGTTATGATTTCAGTCAAGACAATTCTGTTACAATCTCTGATTATCTACTTGTGTTCAAATGTTCTACCTCTGTACTTTCTGATTGAGAACAATACCGGTGTTAAAATCATAGTTGTTGAAAAAAGTAGACAAGATGAGTTTTGTTATGGAGCCTCTCAAATATTTTCAACCAATGCTGAAAAATAAAGTGAAAAAAAATACGGCACAACCTTTCTCGACATACCATTACCAAAAATATTCACTAAATCAAACCGAAATATTCCTCCTGAAAAATTGTTCGCATCATGGTACTTGGCTCCAACAAATGTTTTTATTTTCTTGTCGGCAAAAAACCTCTTGGTCATCATTCCCTTATAAAAAAAAAGGACGCAATGAACATAAGATAAAGATCCCTAGTCCTCAAATATTTTAATTGCAGCAGGCTTGGACATAACAAGAGTTGGTCAAGAGAGAGCTGATAGGGAAAATGAGAGAAAGGGATCTAATCCAAGACTACATGAAAAAAGATGTTGGATCCAGCTAGGTCCCTCGTGATTCAACTGACCAAAAGAACCTCCCAACATATAATATTAATACAGGCAGATCTGCTAAATGTAATGCACAAAATATAGTACCTTAGGTTATTTAAATTGTATTGGTAGATCAAGGAGTCTTATCCAGTAGAGTAAGATTGTTAACAGTTGTTACACAGGTTTCTGAACCTCGTAATTATATATATTACTACTATCTTGATGTCAGCTAGGTCTTAAAGGACCGTGTAGATGTTTATATATTACAGTAGCCTCAGACTAGGAGTGTGTCTGGTGTAATGGGCGTGTCCCCCCTTCTACTTGCTTCCCTAGTCTGACTTGACGGTACAACCCATTCCAAGAAAACTAGGTACACAAATAACTGCTTAGCTACATTTTATTCCTAAAGTTACAACTTCTTTACAGATTGTTGTAAACGTTTTATTCTTATTTACACCAATAAAAGAAACGAAAGTAGGGTACGCGTTAACACAGAAGCATTTGATGTCTATATATTTTTTATTGGGATTGTACCGCTGAAAGCAAACACAACGAACAAAGTGTAGGGGCCACTCTTTTCCTCTCCAACCCAGACACATTCCTACCTTGAGGATACTGTACTCACTTTGAAGGAGCCTCCACTCGCTAAGCTCATGTAAAATGCAACCTTCTTAAACTTTACGAATATTTCTTTGGTTTGAATTTACATTTTCGATATTAATCAAACTACTAGCAATGACTACATAAATACTATAAGACACGACATAGGATAGGGAAATAGTCTACGCTTTACGGGTGCTGTTCGTCACAAGTTTGACACACAGCTATCAGAAAGCGCTAGCAGCAGGTGCTTGACTGTACGCATCCCACTTGGTTGAGACTGTACAACTGTTGACC
Source organism: Aphrophora alni (assembly GCA_963513935.1). Classification (NCBI taxonomy): domain Eukaryota; kingdom Metazoa; phylum Arthropoda; class Insecta; order Hemiptera; family Aphrophoridae; genus Aphrophora; species Aphrophora alni. The sequence goes on from OY740779.1 coordinate 42,727,355, forward strand.
TCTCTCTCACAAACCTTCTCACTTACTTCCGTCAGCATAGTCAGTGTTGTCAGTTCGTGCACCGAGATAAGCGATTCTCGACCTTCCCTCGCATCTCTGGTCCCATATGTGGCATCAGTGCGTTTTCTCTTACCCGCCTGAAACATTGTTTGACCGTAGAGCCCACCTAGCGCCAGTCACATCAACTTCAGATTCTCTAGCAGCACACCCTAGCGGGTATTGGTCAACTCAAGAATAAGCGTAGAATATTTAACATGGCCATGTCGTGTCTTATAGTATTTATGTAGTCATTGCTACTAGTCATCGTAAAGATAAGTTTTGTACCATTTCATCCAGAATTGAAATCTGTAATTTTTTATCTAATTTAATGTGTTATAAGTTGAATAACAGAAAATATAAACAAAAAACATTTTAGTATCGCCACCATTTTGAGATTTTTAATTGTATTTTCTGAATGTCAAAGAAGTTCTATATGAGCACACTATAGTCCCCTATACAAAATTTCATCTTTATTTTTGTGGGCGATATCGTGCTTATGTACAAATAACAAAAACAATGACAGACATGTCAAAATAACTTTTACAGTTGTTGCCTGACTTATTTTTTTATCACCAAACTTATTCTCTACTAGACTTACTTCCTGTAGACCTACTGGGTAAATTTGCAACCTCTAGAATTTTTACAAAACCAACAGATTTGAATTAGTTTAGATTTCTTTATGAATTTACTAATAACCAATTAGCTCACATCTGGTTAAATACTAAGTTTTACAATCTTGAAAGGCCAAAAGTAAGCGATAAACGAACTAAAAATATGAAAATTAGACGTAGAGTAATTGGATTAAAAAGGGTCGGTTATTGTCTAAAAGATTGCTAGAAGGGTCATATATTTTAATTGGACCCCTGCAGATTTATTTTGCACTGAATTATATAACTAAAGGTCCAGTGGGTCCTAGTGACCCATTATTGATTGTGTAAGGTCAGATAACACAACCTGACCCTACCCCCTAAGGATTTGTTAGTAGATTGTCTTATTGCATTAGCCATTAAATATATACGTTGGGCGTGAAAACTCTTTAAACTTTCAGAATATATTTTGCTTTATCTATATAAACTAGTTTTACAGGAAGCCGCCACGTAGTGCAACTCAAAATTTTCAAATATAACTTCCATCAAGTGGTAATTCATTGGAGAGACAATTTTAAACAAGAAAAATGGAATAAATAAACGTTTGATGCAACACTATATATCAAGTATATGAATCTTTTTAAACTGTTTAATGTTCATCTCTTGTGCGTTGTTCATCTTATGCTAAATTAGATATCAATTTTCAGATTTCAATTCTGCATGTAACGGTACCAACTCCACTCCTCTACGATGATAAATAGTAATTCCAAACTTTGACTTTCCATGAAAATATAATGTTAGTAGCATTACAAAGTTTGGCGACTGACATTAGCATTTAATGCCTAACATAACCTAACCTGACCTAACCTAACCTAACCTAACCTGAAATACTGACAGCGAATGGAAATAGTTTAATATATAAACATCAACGACACCTGTTAGGGCCTAGTCGATATCAAAAAGGTGTGACCGTCTCCACTTCTTTCGACCAGCTGGAAGCTCCGGCTGGCTGGAGACCGCATACACTTTAGCCAAATCTTGTCAGGATGGGCCAAGGAGTCGGGTTAGGACTCTAATGAATGCATGCTACGCAAGTTAAATTAAATGTTCTCTTTTACTTTAGCGCCGAATTAGAAGATTACAGTAATAATTATAATTTATAAAAAGACATAAAAGGCCTTAATAGTGGCCGAAAATGGACTGACCTCGTCCCGTAGCGGTCTGCCGTTCAACCTTCTTCTCGCGGCTCCATGAACAGACTCCCTCCCGGCTTGCTGGTTCAAGCCCTCAACTCCTCGTCTCTCCCCCCCCTTCTACATAATCTTGCACTGCTCAACAAAATTACAAGTGCCAATTGATATTTTATTATTTAGAATCCTTTCCCATTACATCCTAATTTATTCTTATTATAGTTTTTATTTGGTGGGCTCCTTGGCTGGGCCACAAAGGTTCAGAAAATATATACCGACATATATACAATTACAATGTTCAGAAAACTTGTGTAACGACTGTTTTAAACAAACTTATTCTACTGGGTATAATGCAGGTTCTCTTACATGGTTCAAAACAAAACAAATTAACTTTATAGAATTATTTTTCATTATTAATGCCCCTTTTATATTTTTTAAGCATAGAATGTCTTCAGGGAGAATTGCACTAAACAACACTGTCTCATTATGCTTTTTATTTCACCAAAATACTAAGTTCTCACAAATCTTTTAAAGCTATATAACTTAATGATGGCGCAGTCTGTTGAAACAAGTTAGATATTTTGTGTCTACATACAGCCTAGTAATTAAAACCAAGATTTTAATTGTAAGATCAAACAGTGTGATGGCCACTTAGTTTCAAAATATAAAATCATTTACAACTCGTCTAACCTATAATCATCAAAAATTGTACAGTTTTTGTAACTATCAACTGCTACTGATACAAATTAACATTTTATTCTCAATAGACTGGGTATATACCATGATGATATCCATCAACTTGTTAAAAAACATTAATCCAGATATTTACTCTTAATTATTAGAACTTTTCTGTTCCCACAATCAAAAGATATTGAAGGAGACACATAATTAGTTTTTCCAACAAAATGATGCTCCCCTCATTACAGTAATCTGGTCTGTACTGCATTACACATTTTTGTTATTTTTCACTTATATACAATATGTAATTTGTTATTATGTGCTATTTTATGTTTAGTATTGATATTTACTTATACTCATTTTTAAGTTCCCTGGGATTTTTATTTGGGTTGGCAAGCTGCTTATTGATTCGACTTGATTTTTCCCCCCTTTTAAATAAATGTTAAGCCTAAGACCCTTATTGATTTCATTAAAATTAAGTAGTAACAGTTTTTAGTTATTATTTTAATTCCCCCCCCCCCCCATTTTGTCTATATTATACTGTGACCGCCTCTACTTCTTTTGACCAGCTGGAAGCTCCGACTGGCTGGAGACCGCGTACACTTTAGCCGAATCTTGTCAGGATGGGCCAAGGAGTCGGGTTAGGACGCTAATGAACGCACGCAACACAAGTTAAATTAAATGTTCTCTTTTATTTTAGCGCCGAATTAGATGATTACAGTAATAATTATGATTTATAAAAAAGACATAACGGCTAGATAAAGCCTTAATAGTGGCTGAAAAGCATACCGATTAATTATATAGCACGTGGCCGAAAATGGACTGACCTCGTCCCGTTGCGGTCTGCCGTTCAACTTCCTACTCGCGGCTCTCGGAGCAGACTCTCTCTCAGCTCGTTGGTTCAAGCCCTCTACTCCTCGTCTCTCACCCTTCTACGTAATCTTGCACTGCTCAACAAAATTTCAAGTGTCAATTGATATTTTATTATTTAGAATCCCTTCCCATTACATCCTAATTTATACTTATTATGGTTTTTATTTGGTGGGCTCCTTGGCTGGGTCACAATACATCAGTGTTTTCTTTAAGTTCAGAAGAAGCTGAAATTATATTTTTAGGTCTTATGCACAGTTAAAGTGGTTTAATTTTTGAAACCAGTTAACTTCTGATTTGATTTATTATTATTATTTATTAGTTTTTATGTGTATGCATCAACCTCAAACATCGAAGTAGAAGAAATTCTTTCCTTTTATTTGAAAATACTGTTTGTATGTGTTCTTTTGTATACTAGAAACAAAGATTAGGTGTGTGCATTGAAAATATTGTAAAACAATTATGTACGGTTTAAAAAATAAATGTTCATATTCATTTCGTTAGATTTTCAAACATGGACCAATCATTATGGGGTTACACCAAGGTTCAAACATTGTCCCTTTTTCTCTTTGCTGGCATATAAAGAATATGACGTAATCAAAGAAAATTTGTGACATTTACCATCTGCGGGAGAGCATTATAATAGGTGTGGTTAGAAATAGGTTTCTTTTAAACTAGATCTTGACCTTGATCTTCTCTAATTTCTCTCAAAGTTTATAAATAAACCAATGTTTTCAAACACAATTCAACAAATTAACCAATTAGTATTGCCAAAGTAATCCTTACTAATTAAATAAATGTATAATAAAACAACAATAAAAATTTAACAAATTTTTATTAAAAACTGAAGCACATAGAAGCACCATTTTTTAAGAATTAGTTCCTTTAAACTGCCTGGGTTATTTATTTTCAATATAATCGAATGGTAGTACTCAATTAACCTTTATTAACACTTATTAACAATAATAACTATCTCCTATCTTATTATTACAATGCTACAATATTCTTATTGTTACTATTAATCCAGAATGACTCTAATTGTTTAACTCACAGATCTGATTCTACGTTATAGTTTAATTATCTGACTCTGAAATAATTACAAGGTTTGTTCACGAAGTTTGCTCACCCTGTTTGCAATTCTTATGGATGCTCGTCCAAAGTCTCAATTCTCCCAGGAAACTCTTACTCGCCAAGTCCGTCCGGCTATCTCCAAGAATTCCTCCAGCCCTTCAACTTGATCAATCTTGGCCTACTGACCAAGTTTCCTCCCACACAAGGGTTTATATATATCATTGTAGCATCAATAACATCTGCCTTGCTTGCAAGGTAAGCAATGTCATCATTTTTCCAGCTCTGTCACAATAATTGTTGTCTTTCTGGCTTCTTAAAAATAATTTAGACTATATTTCTAACTAAAACTATCCTAATTCCTAACAGGCGTTACACCCAACTTAGGAAACAGTTTATTATCATTCGGATATATACAAGACCAGGGGTGGTCATAATGTGGGGAGACAAACACTGCTACTGTAGAGATGTATACAGGATCATTGACAAAGTGTGACAAGTACTCTACATCTTATATTAATCACTTTATGTTATGAATATGATAACATACATTTACATATTGACAGAAAAGTACAACAGACTCCTTATACACGGAACAGGGTATATTGGGAAATTCAGCAGTTGTGATTTTAGAAAATAACGGAGGAGATACTTTGAGGCTGGATGCTTCTGCAACATATCTGAAGGAGCAGACTCTGGCTAGAACCGTAAACAGAGCCAGACCTCCTTGTTCTTGCCCTTTAAGTACGTAGCCCGAGATAGTAGAGCTATACAAACTGACATCCTGACAACTGTTCGAACACACAGCAATGAGCGCATGAGGACCTCCACAGACAACTGGAGACACGCCATCGCCCTGGAACTCTAAGTTGGAGCCAGCAGCGAAGTGCCCATCACAAAAGGTGTCTGTTATTTCGAGGTAAAACATATTAGAGGTCTATGGTAAAAGGGCTGATACCAAGAAACCATACTTTCGGTAAACAGGCAAACAATAATTGACTTGATTGCAAGGGCGTACCCAGGATCAAAACTAGGGGGGGGGGCAAGCCATGGTCATTCAATATTCAATTGATTATTAAAATAGTTATTTCAAGAATTGTATTAAATTCCAGCAACAAAATGTATAATAAAGATTATTTTTTTACTTCCAGGAGGGCAGCTGTACCCCTGCACCTTGCTGGTTACGCCCATGCTTGATTGTACTTTTTTATGTATAAGAGGTGTGGCTTCAAACCCTTTATACAAAATAAAGTTCAGAATCTCAACTTTTATGTAACAAAAGACATATCTTGTTAAATTTGCATTTGAAATATAAATTATTATTTTTAAAAAAAGTATGCATACGCCATTTTTTCTAAGATGGCAGTCAGCCATGTTTTTTATACGCCCTTTTTAAAAAGAAAAGCCCTTATTCCAAAGATTTACTACACAAAGTATAACAAAACTATTTATAATATTGATATCAATGCTGTATAACACTATGGGGACTGCTTAATACAGGGCTGTATACTTATTCAACCAATGTATACAAGGGCGTACCCAGGAACAAAACTGGGGGGGGGGGGGCAAGCCATGGTCATTCAATATACAATTGATTATTAAAATAGTTATTTCAAGAATTGTATTAAATTCCAGCAACAAAATGTACAATAAAGATTTATTTTTTTGCTTCCAGGGGGGGGGGCAGCTGCCCCTCGCTGGGTACGCCCATGTCCTATTGTTAGGCCAGTTACAAGTTTCCCAATTCTTTTTTGTAGAGTGAATACTTGTTATATATTATTAGTATTCCTAATAATTCCATAATTTAAATGAGGTAAAATAGGCCGTAATAGGCCGTAATTGGCGAGTAAAAGAGCTTCCTGGGAGAATTGAGACTTCAGACGAGTATCCATAAGAATTGCAAGAAGGGGGAAGCCAAACTTCATATAATTAAGAACTTGTATTTATTTCAGAGTCAGATAAATTAAATTATAACATAGATCTGTGAATACACAGGTGACTAATGTTTTAAGGATTAAAAAAAAGGGATAAAGCTAAATTTTCAAAATTATTTAATAATATAAAAAAAATGAGCTACAATTGTTCAGCCTTGCAGCATCGATCAAATTGAATTTTTTCACAAAAGGTGAAAGTTTCCATTCTGTCACCCATATCTATCTTGAGTTCACGTGCAGTGGGGGGGGGGGGGTTGATGAAAGTTGGTTCATCTGACCATTACGGTCTACACTACATTGTCCGCGTTGACTCAAGAATCGACACAAGTAATCAGGTAGATTCCAACACCCGGCCTCCAGTCGCTGGATTACAGGAATACGCCACAATTCCCAGCCATCCTTCTTAGTGAAAAGACATAAACTTGAATTGCGTGTTGTAGTTCCGTCGTTGTCTACTTGCGGCGTTAGTATTGATTCATACCGTTGTAGTTCCGCCGTCCTCTAACAGAAAGCGCTAAGATCATAGATTACTTAACATATTAATTTCTATTGATATTTCATGTTACAAATGACTATCATATTTTATTGAATTCAATTTATATAAACAATACAGCAATTACTCGTTTTTTGTAACTAACTTAAAAGTTATCTGTTAATGATGGAAGTTCAATTTTATTATTATGCATTTTTCGGATATTTGCCATCATTAGTATGTTAAAAAAAATCAAAACACGACGTTTCGGGAATAAGAATCAATTCCCGTTATCAAGTGACTAAAAACTAAAGAAACATGAAACTAGAAACTAAGCCTATTTAAGAAGTAAAATTAAATATGATTGGTGGTGGTATTCATTTTTAATTTTACTACTTACATAGGCTTAGTTTCTAGTTTCATGTTTCTTTAGTTTTTAGTCACTTGATAACGGGAATTGATTCTTATTCCCGAAACGTCGTGTTTTGATTTTTTTTAACACACTAATGATGGCAAATGTCCGAAAAATGCATAATAATAAATAAATTAAAAGGTTTCATTTTAGCGCAGACAATTAATATTAGTCGGTAAAAGTAACTTTTTTTTTTAACAATTTTTTTTATTTTTCCCGTAGAGTGCAGCATACGTGTAGCCACAAAATCAATCCCCCAATCAACCCCCATCATATTCCAAAAAAAAGGAACATCGTAGTACATAACCAGCCCAAACAACTTTTTTTTAAGGCGAAAAACCTTTTGGTAATCATCGTTTAAAAAAAAAAATAAAAAAAAAAAAAAAAGGGGGGAAACAAAAATCACAAAATAAAGAATCCTTAGCCCTCAAATATTCTAATAACGTCAGGGTTGGAAAAGAACAAGAGTTGGTCAAAAGAGACTTGATACGAAAGAAAAAAAGGCATCCAATTTTGATTTTTTTAAACCTTGTAGGTAATGTTAAATTGTATTGGTAGATCCAGTAGGGTAAGACTGATTGTGCAATCTTTATTTAAATTGACATGTGTGTGATAAACTGTTTCCAGTTGATAACAGCATCTGTTTGTTTAGAGTGGCCTGATTACTTCAACAGATAGGCCTTTTTATTATCAGTTATGTAAGAATATCATAGGCCCACTATAAATGTATTGTTTAACAATATGTGGGTTTATTGTTTTATTATTTTAGGATAAAGTCTACTGTAATCTGTGTTTGGAGCTAGTTTAACTTTGGTCGTAATTTCAAATTATAAAAACCAACTAATATGTTGAAAAGAATGAATCAATTTGAATTACTTTGTTTGATTTGTATTCTTGGATTGTGTGCAGTAAGTTTTGAATTAAGTTAGGTTATGTTATATGAATCACTAGAGCACTCTGGTGGAATATACACTGAAAGAAAATTCCCCAAAACCACAATAAAACACAACACAAAGACTGTATAGTTATGCTTATTCTACAGTGCTATTGAAACGTACATAAGTTAGAATAAGCACAACTATACAATCTTTGTGTTGTGTTTTATTGTGGTTTTGGGGAATTTTCTTTCATTAGGTTAGCTTATAAAAGAGGTGTGTAAATTGAGTAACGAGGCTTTCGATATGGCAACACTGTAAACTTGGAGGGGAGTCAGGTGAACATGTGATACGCCTTCAGTATAAATTGAGAGGTTTCATCTGAGTTGTGGAATTTGGATGCGCAGTGGGTCTAAGCAGCAATGAGGTGGTGGGGGAAGCGGTCGCCTCAGTCTGTGTTGGATGTTGGTACTAACAACGATGTCTGCAAGACCGCTGGATCGTGGACAGTAGCCGGCGCCCACTATTTCCCCTACAATGCCTCTGTCCCCACGCGGCCTCGAACTACAAACTTGTACCTCCCTTCCACGCGCAGCTCACAGCTCAGATGAAACCTGTCTATTTATACTGGTTTGATCTTACTAGAGACATTTGATTGTCCGTAGCGATTTTTTTTTCGTGAGTTTTTCTAGTGTGTTGAAAAAAAAAATGAGTGACATCAATTTCGAACAAAGGTGTGCTTCAGACTTGGGCACAGTGCAACGGAAATTTTGTAAAGCTTCAGCAGATATACAGAAACAGTGATTCGTCAAGAGCCTAAGTTGTTCGGTGGTTTAAGATATCTTCAGAAGGAAGAGTCGATGGAAGATGGACCACGCAGAGGAAGTTCTTACTAATTAAAGAAATGAAGTTTATGTTTAATAATGTATAATAAAACAACAATAAAAATTTAACAAATTTTTATTAAAAACTGAAGCACATAGAAGCACCATTTTTTAAAGATTAGTTCCTTTAAACTGCCTGGGTTATTTATTTTCAATATAATCGAATGGTAGTACTCAATAATTAACCTTTATTAACAAGAATAACCATCTCCTATCTTTATTACAATACTAAAATATTCTTATTGTTCCTATTTATCCAGAATGACTCTAATTGTTGTGACTCGCAGATCTGATTCTACGTTATAGTTTAATTATCTGACTCTGAAATAATTACAAGTTTCTTAATACACGAACTTTGCTCATCCTGCTTTGCATTCTTGTGGATGCTCGTCCGAAGTCTCAATTCTCCCAAGAAACTCTTACTCGCCAAGTCCGTCCGGCTATCTCCAAGAATTCCTCCAGCCCTTCAACTTGTTCAATCTTGGCCTACTGACCAAGTTTCCTCCCACACAAGGGTTTATATATATATCATTGTAGCATCAATAACATCTGCCTTGCTTGCAAGGTAAGCAATTTCATTTTTACAGCTCTGTCACAATAATTGTTGTCTCTCTGGCTTCTTAAAAATAATTTAGACTATATTTCTAACTAAAACTATCCTAATTCCTAACAGGCGTTACACCCAACTTAGGAAACAGTTTATTATCATTCGGATATGTGCAGGACCAGGGGTGGTTATAATGTGGAGTCACTACTGTAGAGATGTATACAGGATCATTGACAAAGTGTGACAAGTACTCTACATCTTATATTACTCACTTTATATTATGAATATGATAACATACATTTACATATCGACAGAAAAGTACAACAAGACTCCTTATACACGGAACAGGGTATATTGGGAAATTCAGCAGTCATGATTTTAGAAAAGAACTGAGGAGATACTTTGAGGCTGGATGCTTCTGCAACATATCTGAAGGAGCAGACTCTGGCTAGAACCGTGAACAGAGTCAGACCTCCGTGTTCTTGCCCCCTAAGTACGTAGCCCGAGATAGTAGAGCTATACTAACTGACATCCTGACAACCGTTCGAACATGCAGCAATGAGCGCATGAGGACATCCACAGACAACTGGAGACACGCCATCGCCCTGGACCTCTAAGTTGGAGCCAGCAGCGAAGTGCCCATCACAAAAGGTGTCTGTTATTTCGAGGTAAAACATATTAGAGGTCTATGGTGAAAGGGCTGATACCAAGAAACCATACTTTCGGTAAACAGGCAAACAATAATTGACTTGATTGCAAGGGCGTACCCAGGATCAAAACTATGGGGGGGGGCAAACCATGGTCATTCAATATACAATTGATTATTAAAATAGTTATTTCAAGAATTGTATTAAATTCCAGCAACAAAATGTATAATAAAGATTTATTTTTTTGCTTCCAGGGGGGCAGCTGCCCCCCGCCTGCCCCTCGCTGGGTATGCCCATGAATGTATAGAGTTTTTAAAAATTTATCACGGGCAGTATTGTGCATCATCATGGAAAAAGACTCATAAAATGAAAATGCATAAAAATATAAAGATAAAATTTTGCACGGTTGCCAACAGAGACATGATAAACCAAAATAGATCATCTCCGGAAAAAAGGCGTATACCCAGATACGCCATTTTACCATATACCTCTTCAATTTTTTTGTTATGGTTCAGGCAAATTATTTATTTGTATACCAAAAAATACAAAAAATAATCTTTTTTTTTACATTTAATTTGCTGACCATACCAGGATCTTTTCTCAGATTGCTTTTTAAGGATAACACCAACTTGACAGTTTTGTCTGTGTTGCCATGGGCGTACCCAGCGAGGGGCAGGGGGGGCAGCTGCCCCCCTGGAAGCAAAAAAAAACTTTATTATACATTATGTTGCTGGAATTTAATACAATTCTTGAAATAACTATTTTAATAATCAATTGTATATTGAATGACCATGGCTTGCCCCCCCTTGCCCCTCCCTAGTTTTGATCCTGGGTACGCCCTTGTGTGTTGCCTTCATTAGAGGTCATTTGCTTTTCAGGTATTATATTATCCATCCACTTGTCTTTATCCAATAGACATAAATATTTAAGTAGTATATAATTCAAATATGTATATACATGTGAAAGTCAACAGTGACAGCTCCTTAAATATCACTTTGCAAGATCCTATTGTTAGGCCAGTTACAAGTTTCCCAATTCTTTTTTCGTAGAGTGAATACTCGTTTTATATTATTACTGGTTGAGTTTCCCTGCATGGAAATTCCATAATTTAAATGAGGTAAAATAGGCCGTAATTGGCGAGTAAGAGCTTCCTGGGAGAATTGAGACTTCAGACGAGCATCCATAAGAATTGCAAGAATGGGGGGGTTCATGTAATTAAGAACTTGTATTTATTTCAGAGTCAGATAAATTAAATTATAACATAGATTTGAGAATGCACAGGTGACTAATGTTTTAAGGATTAAAAAAAGGGATAAAGCTAAATTTTCAAAATTATTTAATAATATAAAAAAATGAGCTACAATTGTTCAGCCTTGCAGCATCGATCAAATTGAATTTTTTCACAAAAGGTGAAAGTTTCCATTCTGTCACCCATATCTATCTTGAGTTCACGTGCAGTGGGGGGGGGGGGGTTGATGAAAGTTGGTTCATCTGACCATTACGGTCTACACTACATTGTCCGCGTTGACTCAAGAATCGACACAAGTAATCAGGTAGATTCCAACACCCGGCCTCCAGTCGCTGGATTACAGGAATACGCCACAATTCCCAGCCATCCTTCTTAGTGAAAAGACATAAACTTGAATTGCGTGTTGTAGTTCCGTCGTTGTCTACTTGCGGCGTTAGTATTGATTCATACCGTTGTAGTTCCGCCGTTCTCTAACAGAAAGCGCTAAGATCATAGATTACTTAACATATTAATTTCTATTGATATTTCATGTTACAAATGACTATCATATTTTATTGAATTCAATTTATATAAACAATACAGCAATTACTCGTTTTTTGTAACTAACTTAAAAGTTATTTGTTAATGATGGAAGTTCAATTTTATTATTATGCATTTTTCGGATATTTGCCATCATTAGTATGTTAAAAAAAATCAAAACACGACGTTTCGGGAATAAGAATCAATTCCCGTTATCAAGTGACTAAAAACTAAAGAAACATGAAACTAGAAACTAAGCCTATTTAAGAAGTAAAATTAAATATGATTGGTGGTGGTATTCATTTTTAATTTTACTACTTACATAGGCTTAGTTTCTAGTTTCATGTTTCTTTAGTTTTTAGTCACTTGATAACGGGAATTGATTCTTATTCCCGAAACGTCGTGTTTTGATTTTTTTTAACACACTAATGATGGCAAATGTCCGAAAAATGCATAATAATAAATAAATTAAAAGGTTTCATTTTAGCGCAGACAATTAATATTAGTCGGTAAAAGTAACTTTTTTTTTAACAATTTTTTTTATTTTTCCCGTAGAGTGCAGCATACGTCTAGTTTTACGTGTAGCCACAAAATCAATCCCCCAATCAACCCCCATCATATTCCAAAAAAAAGGAACATCGTAGTACATAACCAGCCCAAACAACTTTTTTTTAAGGCGAAAAACCTTTTGGTAATCATCGTTTAAAAAAAAAAAAAAAAAAAAAAAAAAAAGGGGGGGAAACAAAAATCACAAAATAAAGAATCCTTAGCCCTCAAATATTCTAATAACGTCAGGGTTGGAAAAGAACAAGAGTTGGTCAAAAGAGACTTGATACGAAAGAAAAAAAGGCATCCAATTTTGATTTTTTTAAACCTTGTAGGTAATGTTAAATTGTATTGGTAGATCCAGTAGGGTAAGACTGATTGTGCAATCTTTATTTAAATTGACATGTGTGTGATAAACTGTTTCCAGTTGATAACAGCATCTGTTTGTTTAGAGTGGCCTGATTACTTCAACAGATAGGCCTTTTTATTATCAGTTACGTAAGAATATCATAGGCCCACTATAAATGTATTGTTTAACAATATGTGGGTTTATTGTTTTATTATTTTAGGATAAAGTCTACTGTAATCTGTGTTTGGAGCTAGTTTAACTTTGGTCGTAATTTCAAATTATAAAAACCAACTAATATGTTGAAAAGAATGAATCAATTTGAATTACTTTGTTTGATTTGTATTCTTGGATTGTGTGCAGTAAGTTTTGAATTAAGTTAGGTTATGTTATATGAATCACTAGAGCACTCTGGTGGAATATACACTGAAAGAAAATTCCCCAAAACCACAATAAAACACAACACAAAGACTGTATAGTTATGCTTATTCTACAGTGCTATTGAAACGTACATAAGTTAAAATAAGCACAACTATACAATCTTTGTGTTGTGTTTTATTGTGGTTTTGGGGAATTTTCTTTCATTAGGTTAGCTTATAAAATAGGTGTGTAAATTGAGTAACGAGGCTTTCGATATGGCAACACTGGAAACTTGGAGGGGAGGCAGGTGAACATGTGATACGCCTTCAGTATAAATTGAGAGGTTTCATCTGAGTTGTGGAATTTGGATGCGCAGTGGGTCTAAGCAGCAATGAGGTGGTGGGGGAATCGGTCGCCTCAGTCTGTGTTGGATGTTGGTACTAACAACGATGTCTGCAAGACCGCTGGATCGTGGACAGTAGCCGGCGCCGACTGTTTCCCCTACAATGCCTCTGTCCCCACGCGGCCTCGAACTACAAACTTGTACCTCCCCTCCACGCGCAGCTCACAGCTCAGATGAAACCTGTCTATTTATACTAGTTTGATCTTACTAGAGACATTTGATTGTCCGTAGCGATTTTTATTTTTCGTGAGTTTTTCTAGTGCGTTGAAAAAAAAATGAGTGACATCAATTTCGAACAAAGGTGTGCTTCAGACTTGGGCACAGTGCAACGGAAATTTTGTAAAGCTTCAGCAGATATACAGAAACAGTGATTCGTCAAGAGCCTAAGTTGTTCGGTGGTTTAAGATATCTTCAGAAGGAAGAGTCGATGGAAGATGGACCACGCAGCGGAAGTACTTCATCTTCAAAAACCGATGAAAATATCCCCAGAATCAGGGATCTTGTAAGTTTAGATCTTTCACTTGACGGTCATACTGATCGGAGAAGAGAGTTGAATTTGACTCACACCACCGTTCATCAGATTTTGACCAATGTATTGGGGTTGAGAAAATTCTGCGTACAAAATGGTTCGAAAATACCATCAGCAGGACCAAAAGGGACATCAGGAAAGAAAGGTGCCTTGACGTTTTGGAATCTATTGAAAATAATCCCTATTTCTTGGAACGTCTCTTACTGGTGATTAGTCTAGGGTGTTTGAGTGTGGAATGACATACTTCACCCTCTCCAAAGCCCACAAAAAGCAAGAATGAGCTTCTAAAAGATAAAATGCATTCTGATTTGCTTCTTTGATAGCAAGGGAATGGTCCACAAAGAGTCTGTACCTCAAGGCCAAACAGTCAATCAACACTTTGGATCTACAAAGAGTCCACAAAGGTCCACAAAGAGTCCAAAAAGGTCCACAAAGAGTCTGTACCTCAAGGCCAAACAGTCAATCAACACTTTTACCGAGAGTTTCTTAAAAAGGGTCATCAGTGTAAGATCAAACATCAAGAACATCAATGCGCCTTGTCACAGCAATTTTAGTAAACGAGGTTTTGACCAGTGAAAACATTCCTGTGACTCCTTAGCCACCTCGCCTGACTTGAGTCCTTGTGACGTGTTCCTCTACCAGAGATTGAAAATTCACCTCAAGTGACGTTATTTTGGTACACGTGAAAACATTCAAACAGCTGTAACCGACCAGCTGAAGGCTATTCCAATATCCAAGTTCCAGCGCTGCTGTGAGGATTGTAAGAACTGTCTCCAGCTCTGTGTGGCTTCCCGAGGGAGACAATATTGAATTGTAATTCTATTTGAATATATATATATTTTTTTTAATTCAGTTTACACACCTCGAATACCTAATGTATATTTTCAAAATTTCCCAAGTAATATATATATATATATATATATATATATATATATATAGCCTACAGAACAGGATAAATAAATAAATAATTTTTTTCTGTACACAAATAAGTTCACCCTTTTTCGTACATCGAACAGTAACTAATTAAAATAATACACCAAAGAAATATAAACACAGAAAAATTGATTAAAATCCGTCCACACGTTTACGCTATACGGACGACAGACAGATTGAAAAATTCACAAAACAAATTTTTGGTTACATTGCATCTCAAAACACATAACTACACCTACTTATATGTAAGTATACCTTCCCGTTTATGTTTTTTAGACATTTTTTATGTTCAATCGCACCTGATGATGACAATTTCGACATCGAAACGTCACGCTTTTAAATGTTTATCACATGTTTTGTTTGCAAATAATAATTGTATTTGTATATTTGTAGGGATCAACTGAACATTTACACTATTTCAACACTACGGATTTCTCTGTAATTCTAAACAGGCGTACTTTTGTTGATAAAACATATGCAATCGCACCTGATGATGACAATTTCGACATCGAAACGTCACGCTTTTAAATGTTTATCACATGTTTTGTTTGCAAATAATAATTGTATTTGTATATTTGTAGGGATCAACTGAACATTTACACTATTTCAACAGTACGGATTTCTCTGAAATTCTAACCAGACCTACTTTTGTTGATAAAACACTTCTGATACAAACGTTCTTCCAAGAAGCGCACCAAGTACTGATAACGGCACCAAGTAATTTTGGAAAATCAACAAATATGGACATGCTGAAGACATTTTTAGAAATCACCGATCGAAATGGATTTCCCGACGACAACTGTAAACTATTCCAACACCACAATTTAAAAATCTACCAAAACGAAGCATTTTTCAACCAACACTGCGGGAAACACCCAGTGATATTCATCGATTTCCGACTCGTGGGCGGTGATTCTCTCCGCGCGGTTCTAGACGGATTTAGAGCGATTTTACACGACACGTTTCGACAGCACGGTTATCTTTTAAGCGATAACAAATTGAGCGAATGTTTAAGAAAACAATTTAAATTGTATTTCGATGAAACCTATAACAATCTGACGGAAACCGACGTTCTTTGGGGTTTCAGATTGTTATCGGAACTTTTACAGAGACATTTCAACAAGGAAGTGTTCATCCTGATAGATAATTACGATTATCCTAGCTGTCAGTCGACATTTTATTCCGATTTGGAAAATAGAAAAACGCACAATTTTATTAGAGATTTGATGTCGTATTTATTAAAATGTAACCCTCATGTGAATCGGGCTTTGCTCAATTCCAGCCACCGTCCGTCCAAGTTACTGTTCACAGGCATCACTAATATTGAACTGTACACGTTTTTAGGCGATCACAATTACGCTCAATTTTACGGTTTCACGGAGAACGAAGTTTACGATTTGACTGTTAAATTTGAAATTTCTGATGAATTCGAAGAAATCAAAAGACGATGCGATGAGTACGAAGTGGGGAGTGGGAAATTTAAAATTTATAATCCCTGGGCGGTTGTTTGTTATTTACAATTTAACGGTTGAAAAATCGTGTTCGAGCGAAGCGATTCAAATTATGAAATATCCAAGAGTGACAGTACGCAGTATACTACAGCCGCTGGTACTGATGGGTCCATTTGTCTGTGCGCGCGGCTTGCTATGGAGCGGCGGGGAAGAGGGGAGTGGTTATCGCTCATTTCCAAAAACATGTGGTGCCGCGCGGCGCGCCGGACGTAGATTATTCATCTGTCTTCAATGTAGCTTCGAGTTGTTTGTAAACATCATGTTTCTATATGCACTACAAATCTTGTAAACTGTAATTATGTGTCGCGAAAGGTAGAAAAACATAGTTGGGTGAGCGAGCCCTACTTTTACAGAACGGCTTGTAGCGTCAGAGCCGCGCGCACAGACAAATGGTCCCATCAGTACTGTATGACGATCACAAGAATGAACGCAACGTACGAGGGGTGAAGAGGGAACTGCGCATGCGCTGATCGTATTTAGACTACTAGATTAGTAAAGTTCCTTTACTGTAGTACTGTAGTACTACTACAGTACTAATCAATTAGAAAATATCGGGTTGGGATTTTCCCCAGCTGTGAGTGGTTAAGCGTAAGCGTAGGCTATGATGTATGATTTCAGTGTAGATAGTTATTAAAGTTATTCCAAGTGTTTCAGTGTTTATTTAACATAGGGCGATATAATATTGAATACAGTATCATTGAAGAAGTATCAAAATAGGGCGATATATTATTGAATGCAGTAGTTAAATCATATTATCATTAACTCATTGAAGAAGTATTAAAAAATAATAAAATATGTTTAAATAATATTTGTAAATTTCTACGTAATAATATTAAATAATCTTATTCATAAATTAGGCGTGGTTGTGTAAACCTTGTTTAATTAAGAAAATCATTCAAATTAGCAGTTGTAACTCATTTCGTGTCAAACCATTGAGTCAATGTTATTAATTAGAGTAGTAGTGAGATGTTCAGAGTCAACTAAAATATTGCTCATCCCCTGCATTCCTTGCGAGTTCATTCTTACCGCAGCAGTACTGTTCTTTACATTGGATTTTTGGTTACGCAACGGAGAGGCAGTGGAAATGGCAACGTCGTCGTCTCGCACTGCCCTTCTACGGCCGCGTATCTTAGCATCACGCCCAAACTGCGCGCGTATTATCGCATCTAAACAACAAAAACTGTTAAGTATTGTTCAGTTTGTGTTATGCTTCGTTCCATTAAGTGACAGCGTCAACCTTTTAAACTGTAAATGTAATCATTTCATTTAATCTAAGCAATTAAAAAATTATGTAATTCAAAACGAACGCTTGAAACTATCTGTAGCACACTCTATGGTTTATTTCAGTGTGTATAAAATTATATTACTTGATATACAGAAATAATTTTGCTCAAATGATAACTCGAAAACCGATACTTTATTGTTAGACTATTTCTTGGAACGGAGCCAACGAAGCGACGTTGCCAGATTGTGATATTTGCAAGTGCAATGAACGAACGGCTTTGGGTAACGTGAACCTAACCTAACCTAACCTATATCTAGCTTTTTGACATATTTTCCCTCTCACCACCGTCCTTGTTTGACATCTACTCTAGCAACTTAGTCATACAAAGATGTCGCAAGTCAGTTGACAATACAATATTGCTTGTTACTTTTATATATCTCGATATATTTATTACATTTCGATATATTTGTTACATTTCGATATATGTGTTACATTTCGATATTTTTGTTATATTTCGATATTTTTGTTACTTTTCCATATTTTTGTTACGTTTCGATATTTTTGTTACTTTTCGATATTTTTGTTACGTTTCGATTTATTTGTTACATTTCGACATATTTGTTACATTTCGATATTTTTGTTACGTTTCGATATATTTGTTACATTTCGATATTTTTGTTACGTTTCGATCATTTTGTTACGTTTCGATATATTTGTTACATTTCGATATTTTTGTTACATTTCGATATTTTTGTTATATTACGATTTATTTGTTACACTTCTAATTTCAATAAATTTTAATATATTTCAACGTATACGTTGTATTTTGATGAATTCAAATAATACTTTATTATACTATCGATATATTTTGATAAATTTCGATGTATTGAAATAAAAAATTTAAAATAATGAGCTTTAAAAAATACATTAATTAATTTCGTGTAGTCTTGGGAATCCATATCTTTATAAACTGCTCACACTTTTATTGAACAATTTTATATTTGTTTTTCTATTCCTATTTTAGATATATTTTTAATAATTATAATTATTTATTTTAAGTTTGATGTAACCTTTAGATTTTTTATATTGAAGTACTAATTGTTTTGTTTTCCTGTTAATTATTTGCATACAATTGTAATATTTTTGTATAAATAAATTAAATTTTAAATAAAATGTTAATACGCCTCTTATTTTTCCTATCAAGTCCCTTGACCAACATTTGTTCTTTTCCGACCCTGACGATATTAGAGAGTATTCGAAATGTTCTTATTTTATGTTATTTTTTTTTAAGAATTTTTTTTTAGCACAATCCTAATGGTGGTGTATTATACCCTAATACAGCAACACACCGATTTTGATCAAATTCGGCCCATAAATAAGAAAGACATGATACTAGTTTTAGGGGTTAAAAACACCCTTGGAGTGGAACATTTTCAAAACCCTTTCTTAGTACGCGTCTACAGACCTACCCCAAACCATGTTGAAAAATTTATAGCTCTAGGCTTCTTGAATCCAGAGATTTCGTGATCAGTCAGTGGGTCTTCACTTATATAATTATATAGAAAATGATCTAAATGATGTTTTTTTCCTTTTAAGAAACAAAGGAGAAAAAACTTC